>JAHXMQ010012338.1:8892531-8903562 GCA_020466415.1 Ammodramus savannarum pratensis | reverse complement strand
TGCTAACACTTCATATGAAGTTCAGAGTTACATACTAATGCAGTACAGAACCTGAATAGTATGAAAGCTAAAACTTACAGCATCAGGAAAGGAGTATTGGGTGGTTAATGAAATCTGTGTGAGATCATTTTTGAGTAAACCCCCTCTGAAGAGCTGGTGGTATCTCTTGCTGTCACTCATTGATCTGATCCTTGACTATTACTAAGTACTAGCTAGCACTTACTAAGTACCTACTGAGGTTCTTTGGTTGGCCAAAGAATTCAGGCTGATGTTTGCCTGCCCTTGACAACTGTGTGCCATTTCTGAATGCACCATTCCTGCCACCAGTTTGTGTCCCTGTGATTGCCAGGAGGTGATTCAGGGGAGTTAACATGATGTGGGGAACTCTGGCTCTGCTCTCTCTCAGTGTTTGTCAGCATCCCTGAATCACTGAGAGAAGCATTAAGACCATGGGGTCAGGCTCTTTCTCTGGACTGAAACCCACCCCACTGACTGTAGAAGAGGCTGATCAGCCTCTGTGATGACATTTAATGAGTTGTTTAGTAGCCAACACCCACTGAGAAAGTCTGAGAGCCAGAGTCAATATAATTTACATGCTACAGGTCTCCCACTTTAAAACAGTGTTTATATAATTTGATTAAGTGAAGAAAGCTCCCCTGTTCTCTTTTTGGGGTGGTTGCACTGCCAAGGCAAGAGTGCAAGATCTGTTGTGCCAAAAAATCAGATTTTTTAAGGATTGTTTTCTTAGTCATTACTAAGCATACTCTTTATGGGTCTCTAAGAGTAGTATTAGAAATTATTTTGATTTATGGCATTTGCCATCAGTGTTATTTTAATATTTTGCATGTGCAAAAAATTGAGATTTGCAAATGGTCCAGCCAGCAGGGATCAGAATCAGATTCCTCTCTTTCATCTGCACAGTTGCCCTTTATTGAGCTAAAGTAGAGGTGAAGCCACTCAGACCTGTGATTTTCTCATCTGGGCTGCCCACCTAAACATCTGACAAGACAGCCTTTGTTCTTATAGTTGTTTTTCTCCCTCCTTACTGCTATAAACAATAATTTAGTGCTTGCAGTCAAAAGTAATAGTAAATTTGATTTCTTCTAACTTCTTGAACAAGTAACTGTTGCTCAGAGAGTGATGGCATGTACCCCATTAAGGGAAGCTGAAGCTGACTACTGCATTTGCATCAATTACTGCAAGTGGTTTACTCACCAGAAGAGACAGTCTCTTGCATGCCTAAATGGAGTTCTGTCAGTAAAGGAAATATTTCTTTATCCTTGTGGTATCTCTTGGAGAACTAAACCAAAGCAAAAGTAAATACATGTAAAAAAACATATCTAAGGAGAACTTTCTTCTGGAGTGGAAGCACTGTCTGTGGAATGGTTGCTTTTCTATTGTTATTACTTCACTTTCATAAATTTACTCTAAACTCCCCCAGTGACCACAATAAATAAGAAGAATACTATATTTTGAAGGGAGGTGGAAAAGAGAGCTAACTTAAAAACTGCCTAGAAAACGTTGACTTTAGACTACAAGCACATCTGTTTGGTTTTTAATTTTTCTTTTTAAGAGCAAATTCTTTAGAATGAAATTGTTAAGTTTCATGAGCAACTGTGCTACAATCTGCTCTGTGTGTGTGTGTGACAAAGGCAAGAGTATATAAATTAAGGGAAAAGACTCCTGAATTTGATGAGGTGATGTTGAGTGGTGAGCAAAAGCAGAAAAAGTAGTTTTTACAAAAATTTGATGGGATGTTCCAAAGGAAGTTGTAAAGAACTTTCCCAAGTCTTGTATCAAGGTCACTTCCACTCACTTGTGCTCCATTTTGAGTATGGTTTGAAATTGTAAGGGATTTTGTTTTATCCTAAGATTATATAATTCTTCTTACATGCAGATGTCAGAGATGGGTAGAGAATTGTCGAAGGGCAGATTTAGAAGATAAAACTCCAGATCAACTCAACAAGCATTACAGATTGTGTGCTAAACATTTTGAGACTTCTATGATATGCAGAAGTGTAAGTAAAAACAAGCATTTGTTTACTGCTTCTTGCAAAATGTGACTGACATTTTTCACCAGAATGCTGCCTTTTAATCTTTCAGCTCCTGGGTAATTCGTCCCTAGGAAAATTAATTTCTTGGTCTTAATTGGGATCACTGCCATTGTCTGGGGTTCCACACAAGCTCTCAGCCATTGAGAATGACAATGAAGATGAACAGTCAGAGGAGACAGAAAGAGTGGTGCTCCTGGCAGTTTAATGAGTTTGTTGAACACTGTCCCTCACTGCAGTGCTTTCCTCTTGTTTCACTTGTTTCACTAGAGATTACAAGATTATATAAGTTTATTGGGTATAATTTTGCATTTCTCTAATTATTTAAACTTATTAATGTCCTGTTTCTGAAGTGTGTACATGGTGTGATTTGGTTAAATTACACTCTGTTGTGGCCACAAGATTTAAACACTCTTTACATCTGCCAAGCTATAATTTCCTGTTACATTTTCATCCAGCTGAAGTCAAGGCACTGTTTTCTGTTAATGAAGTAATAGCTTTCAGTTCTTTTTGTTAACAATATGAGTTTACCAGCTTGCATAAGAGTAGGAAAGGGTGGACTTGGGACTTTGTATCAAGTTTTCATTTCTAGGCTGAATTTCACTCTGGTACATAAGCAAAATGGATCTTTTAGTTATGAAGGATAATTAAAATATGCAGGTCAAACTCTGAAGTCCTAGTGATCTTACACGTGATGAGGTCTCTAATTAGCCAGCATCCCTGAAAACAGATGAAAATTGGAAGTAATTGTGACTCTGAAAGGAAACACTGTGAAACTGGGTTTGTTTGAAATGTATTTCAATCTATGACAAGATGACATCAGTTACAATTTTGTACTCAGTAGAAATTAGCCAGTATAGGCAACACAGGTTTACTGTATATCCAAATATAACATTTTACTTTAAATATTTTTTTTAACTGGGAGCACTTACATGATCATCTAGAAGTCTTTTCTTCTTTTTTTTATTCACAGATAAATTTTCCCTCAATATGATCTTTCACAGTAGTGCTTGGTGGACTTCATAGTTCTACAAAAAGAAGCAATTGAACATTTTTGCAATGAAATGTTTCTAGAATTGTGAAATAAGTGATTAAAACCAAAACACAATAGTAACAAAATGTTTCCCTTCTGATGCATAAATGTCTTTTTATCCAGAATGTTTATTTTTTAAAAAATCATAATATTAATATTAAAATTATTGCACACAAGGTCTTTGATACAGAGATAATGGGGACAAAAAAAGGATTTGTAGTTTGGATTGGAGTTTTCTGTAGTATCTGTCTTCCTATTTTCAGTGTTCTCTTGATATCCCTGAAATGTAAATTACATAGCTTAGCTTTCTCTTTGGTAACATGAAAAAGCCAAAGTACTTTAGAATAATAACATAAACAAGAAAAGAAGGAGAGGAAAAAAGGGCACAATGTGTGGAATTTCTCAAAGAATTTCCTAATGGAGATGTCTGTTTTCTTACAGAGCCCATACAGAACGGTTTTACGGGATAACGCTGTGCCAACCATATTTGATCTTACAAGTCACCTGAACAATCCCCACAGCAGACATAGGAAAAGGATAAAAGAGCTGGTAAGTTTTTAATGTAAAATTATTGGTTTATTATTAAAAGAAAAGATGACAAGTAAGTTAATGTGAAACTTTTACACAAAAATGTGAAATAAAAATATTTAGCCACTTGAGCGTTTGTATTTTCTATGCTGCCTATTCCTGTATCGTTTTTGTTGATTATAAGTTAAATGCATGATAAAAATTTTATCTAAAGAAGTCTTGAAGAAATAATCTGGAAAATTAAATGTGTTGGTCCAGAGCTGGTTATTTCATCCAAATCATATGTATAGTTTTCTTCATGTTACTACAGTGCCAACTGAAGCTTGGTATCCCAAAATTCTTGCTGCATGCTGATTGTCATCTTTGGTTCACCCATTTAACTTCTGAAATCTGAATCAATTCACACATGCTTGTTTTAGCTTATTGTTGTGAAAAAAGGATGCATGGATAAAATCAAGATTGAGAAGTTTTTTGTGGGATTGTGTCTTTTGTGTTATTTAGGGGAGACAGCGTCTCCATGGTTAGAAGTATACTGACAATTAACAGGAATTCCACTCATAATCTCTGTTTATACTTGAAAAATTGCAGACAATTTCTAAATACTTCTTTGTGAGTTTGGTTGCATCTGTTGACTGAAAATGGAGTTAAAAATAGTTCTGTCTACTGGCAGTGCATTACCAAATTGCAATAGAATCTATTTACTAATAATTATACATATTGAAGAACCTCTTAATACAACTGTTCTCATGTAGTTGTAGTTGATACATGTCATGGCTGTAATAAACTACCTCAAGAAACCTCCTGGTGTTAGAATTTCTAGCACTTTTTGGCAAATGTTAACAGGTCTCATCTACAGTATTTGTATCTGATCTTCATATGTTAATATTTTAAGGTCACATGTTAGACATTGTCATCAATATAAGTTCTTTTTGTTTGTTTTTTTTTAAGAGTGAAGATGAAATAAGAACATTAAAGCAGCAAAAGAGTAAGTGATCAAAATAATTGAGGTAATAACTTTATTTCCTAAGGCTGATGAGGTAATGCAGGACTCATTACTATTAGTTTATATATAACTATGAGTTTATATTAGTTTAGCAGGAGGATAATTGAGTTCCTTCGTGATTCAGCGAGCCAGTCTAAATTGTTTCCAAAATACTCATTCACTTTTAAATTGGAAACATTCTTCTCTGGACTCTGGTAACTTAAAGGTATTGGGCAAGTAAATGTTATATTTTATTTTTGACACAGTATTTTCATTTTGTAGTTGACGATGCTTTTGAACGGAAACAGGCAACTCAAGAATCAAATGAAAACAATGAGCAAAACACTGTCTCAGAGGAAGGAGGGGAAGAACAAGAGGAAAAAACCATCCCCTTAACACTGGAAGAAAGAGAAAACAAAGATTACCTTAAATCATTATTTGAAATTTTGATCTTAATGGGTAAACAAAATATTCCATTGGATGGCCATAATGCTGATGAACTTCCAGAAGGCATTTTTACTTCAGATAACTTTCAGGCTCTACTGGAATACAGAATAAATGGTGGCGATGAAGTTCTTAGGAAACGATTTGAGATGACTGCAGTCAACCTCGAGTATTGTTCAAAAACTCAGCAGAAACAAATGCTTGAGATCTGTGAAAACTGTATTAGAGAGGAGACACTGAGGGAAGTAAGAGACTCACACTTCTTTTCTATTGTCACCGATGAAGTAGTGGACATAGCAGGAGAGGAACATCTGCCGGTGCTGGTGAGGTTCGTTGATGAGTCTCACAATCTCAGAGAAGAATTCATAGGGTTTTTACCGTATGAGGCTGATCCTGAAATTTTAGCTGTTAAGTTCCACACAACTATTACTGAAAAGTGGGGACTAAACATGGAGTACTGTCGGGGTCAAGCCTACATTGTCTCCAGTGGATTTGCTTCTAAAATGAAAGTTGTAGCTACAAGACTCTTGGAAAAGTATCCACAAGCTGTGTATACGCTGTGCTCCTCATGTGCCTTAAATGTTTGGCTGGCAAAATCTGTTCCTGTTGTTGGTGTTTCCATTGCATTAGGAACAATTGAAGAAGTTTGCTGTCTTTTTAATCAGTCTCCACAATTACTAGTAGAACTGGACAACACAATTTCTGCTCTTTTTCAGGACAATAATGAAAAAGGTAATGAGTTGAAGAAGATCTGCCGTTCTCACTGGACAGGCAGGCATGATACTTTTGAGATATTAGTGGACCTGCTGCAAGCACTGGTGCTGTGCTTGGATGCTGTGAACAGTGACTTTTCTGTCAGGTGGAACAACTTCATTGTTGGTCGAGCTTTTGTACTTTCAAGTGCACTAACAGATTTTGATTTCATTGTCACTATTGTAATTATGAAAAATGTTCTGTCTTTTACAAGAGCATTTGGAAAAAATCTCCAGGGACAAACATCAGATGTGTTCTTTGCAGCTGGCAGTTTAACAGCAGTATTGCACTCTCTGAATGAAGTGATGGAGAATATTGAAGTTTACCATGAATTTTGGTTTGAGGAAGCCACAAACTTGGCTACAAAACTGGATGTACAAATTAAACTCCCAGGAAAATTTCTCAGGGCACAACAGGGGAACTTTGACCCTGATATGACATCAGAAAATTACTACAAAGAAATCCTAAGTGTCCCAACAGTAGAGCATATTATTCAAGAACTAAAAGATATTTTCTCAGAACAACATTTAAAAGCTCTGAAATGTTTATCGTTAGTGCCCTCAGTCATGGGACAGCTCAAATTCAACACGTCTGAGGAGCATCACGCTGACATGTTCAAAAATGACTTGCCCAATCCAGACACACTTTCTGCTGAGCTTCACTGTTGGAGAATCAAGTGGAAGCACAGAGGAAAAGATATTGAACTTCCAGCTACTATTTATGAAGCACTTCACTTGCCTGATATAAAGTTTTTCCCTAATGTTTATGCATTGCTTAAAGTCTTGTGCTTACTTCCAGTGATGAAGGTGGAGAATGAGAAATACGGACTAGGACGAAAGCGCTTAAAGGCATACCTGAAAAACACCTTGACAGGGCAAAGGTCAAGCAACCTTGCTTTGCTCAATGTAAACATTGACATAAAACATGACTTAGATTTGATGGTGGACACTTATATTAAACTCTACCCAGAAAAAGTGGAATTTCAAGACTGTATTCCTTCAAACAATTCTGAAGTAACAGATAATGCCTAACTTTTTAAGCTCTAACCAATCCATTGAAACAGCTTCTTCTTAATTAAGTTTCAAAGCTGGGGAGAAAAAACGGTGAAATCTTTAAAAATCACTGCAATTGTGTTTTCATTTTAGGCCTTGGGCTGAACAAGCTGTGGTCAAAGACCTAAATTATGTGATGTTAGTCCATACTAAATGTGTTTGGCAAACAAAATCGAGCCTGACACAAGCCCATGCTCTTGGCAGAGGTGCTTTCTACATCTGATTGGCTTAACTAGGTGCTCGTTTACTTTATTGCATCGTGGAAAAAGTACATTATGATTGTAGATCTGATGGGGCTGTTACATATTCACTGATTAATTAGGATAAGAAAGAAATTCAAACTATTAAAAAGAATATAATCTATTTCAGTTCTGTTACTTAGGATTTTTTTTAAGAACCCAAACTTTTAAGGAAGTCTTTGATGTATATTTAAGTGGCATTTTGGAGAATGGATTCAGCTATTGCACGGTGCCCATGCTGTGGACAGGTCTCAGTGTAAAGTGAATGTCAGTGATATAGGGGTACGTTTTACGGTTTTGTTGGAAGAGTCAACCTCTTAAATCTCTTGATGACTGTTTACATTCCTTTGTGTCAGACACAAAACTTTTTTTCTTTAGGCTTAACAGGCATGGCAGGAGTATTTAAGTTCTTAAAAGACACTAAAAACTTAACATTTATTCCACAAATGTTTAAATCTGTTTGCTCTGCCCCAACTCTGATGCAAACGCCATCCATATTATAGTATGTTTATCTGTAAACTCACTCTGGAAAGATGAAAATAAGAGTTTGTTGTTTGTCTAGAAGTAAGATTGGAAATATTGCTGTTATTTTTGGTGAGAATGAAACTTTTTTGTACAGTTTATGGAAATTTAAAATAAAATGTGAATTGCTTTTTACATAGCATTGGATTTCCTAGTAAAGCTGTGCCTCTGGAAATGTGTTCTGTAAAGGTGCCTTTTTATTTTAGCAGTTTTTTCTACATTGTTTTTCAATTCTAGTGAGCAGGCATTTTCTGAAGACAGAGGAAACTGCGTGATAATACCACTGATCTGCATGTTCTGCAAGGTTTTTTAAAGTATTTTGAGATAGCACCAACTACAGTGCTTTTATTGATAGAAGATCTGACAATCAGGCAGAAAGAGATTAAATTTGAAATGGTTCAAAAGTAAAGTTTTGCAGTACCCGATACATGATGGGTTTATAATTTATTTATTGAATCAAACATCAAAAATCAAATGGCTTGGGTTGAAAGGAACCTTAAAGCTCATCCATTCCAACCCCCTGCCATGGGCAGGGACACCTTCCACTAGAGCTGGCTGCTCCAAGCCCCATCCAGCCTGGCCTTGAATGCTTCCAGGAATGGGGTATCCACAGCTTCTCTGGGCACCCTGTGCAAAGCCTCACTGCCCTCACAGCCCAGGACTTCCTCTGCTATCTAATGGAAATTTCCTCTCTTTTAGCTAAAAGCCATTCGCCCTTGTCCTGTCACTACAGTTCCTGATGCAGAGTCCCTTGTAGCCCCTTCAAATACTGGAAGGCCCTGTGAGGTCTCCAGACATCCTTCTCTTCTCCAGGCTGAACAGCCCTGACTTTCTTGTCCTGTCTCCATATGGGAGGGGCTCCAGTCCCATTACCAAGCTCATGTCCTTCTTATGTTGGAGGTAGGTGGGAAATTGCAGTACTTTTATGTACTTTGCAGCTGCAGTGAGAAAGGCCCCCAGCAACAGCAGATTGAATGATTCTAAAGAATATGAGTTCGTAGTGCTCTAATGTAGTCAAAACAATAAGATCAAATTTGGAAAAAACCCCACCTTTTCTAAACATTATCTTTTCTTTCCCGTTGTATTTATATATGCTTTCTGACATACTTTCATGTTATTGCAATTCTTGTCTCAATAGTAAAAAGTGTTTCAGCTAATAAAACTGTTCTCTGTTCCTCTCAGTATATGAAAATAGCTCCCAAATCTTGGTTAATGCTATAAAAAAACACATTAAAATTAAAAGTAGTTTAGAAAATTGGCTCTTTTTAAAGGTGATCTCGGTTAAAATTTTAATAAAATAAATTAAAAATATTTCCCATCTCGGAGTTGTGAGTTCCCCTGCTAAACACAGCAACATGGTAGTCATGACATCAGAGCTCATGAGCCCTCTGTCAGTAAAGTCAGGTTGGATAAGCCCAGGCTTACAGGTGCAATCAGAAGAGGAAAATTGATATCCAGTACCACAGAATTGGCCAAAAGATCTGAGACTGCTTTCTGACTGGGCAAATGAGGCCTTTCTAACCAGTGCACTGAGACAAATTGAAGAAGGGAAGTGCAGTAAAACTCTGCTTAAATTACCAAGTGTCTACTGGAGCTCAGCTGAAGGCACATGCTTCTGATAAGTGTTGTTAAATAGCTGGCTCAATCTATTGGTTATGAACTGCCTTTCACAGAGATATTTAGCTTGTCTGTAATAAATCTGGAGCTCCTGGTTTATTACAATTTGATTTGTCCTGTTGGCGAGGAATCTCTTGATTTTTTTGATGCCTGTAGGAGTTAGTCTGAACAGTGATGATTTGGAAAGATGCTGAAAACTAAAAGAAGGGTGATTAAGATTAGATGTTGGGGGAAATTCTTGTCTCTGTGGGTGGTAAAACACTGGCACAGGTTGTCCGGAGAAGCTGTGGCTGCCCCATCCCTGAAAGTGTCCAAGGCTTGGTGGGACACGGCTTGGAGCAACTGGGTCTTATGGAAGGTGTCCCTGCCCAAGGTAGGGGGGTGGATTGAGATGCTCTGTAAGGTCCTGCCCAGGTCATTCTGGGATTCTGTGATTGGTCTGTGATGTGGGGAACAAAGGCATAGCAGGTGGCAATGACAGATGCCTCTTCAACAGGAGAGACTTCTGTGGAGGAGAACAATTTACTGAATCCACAGTGTTTCCCATCTGATTTCTAGGGGTGCCCAGGAAGAATGCAACTGCAGTGTAATCCAGTTACACAATTTTGCTACAGCAGGTCTGAGACTGATAAAAATGTGTCTGAAAATGAAACAATCACTGAAGATAAACTTGGATTCTGTTTAGTTGATCAGATTCTGGAGACAGGGAATTACAGTTTTGAAATAGTCTGTCAATTCAGGGCAGCGTATATTTCCAAGGTGTACGTGAGGTGTTCACCTTAGTTTGACCTGGCATTTTGGCACATTCTGTGTAATGAAGTAATTGGTCTGTTACAATTAATGTAAGTATTGCTGCTCAGATATAATTTTTAGTGAAAGTAGACTTCCATAGCTGCTCAGCCTGTTGTGCTCTGTGAAAGCAATGCTTGTTTTAATACACAAAATGTATTTTCTTTTCCCATGCTCAGAATTCCTGCTAGAAACCAGTATTGATACTTGGAAAAAGAGCATGTATCATTTTGTCTCCTGTAGTGTTATTTCTATCATTGTCTTCAGAAATCCTATATCCACTTGTTCAGGTGCCAAGGTTGTGCTGTAAAGAAGTGGAGAAGCAGAACCACTTAAGGATTCTAGGTGCAACTATTCTGTCTTCCACAATCACTTTCTGTGCAACACTACAAAATCTCAGAGTGGTCAGAAGCATTCCAATTACTCTTAAGCAGAGGAAAATAAATCTATTTATTGTATGTTTCAAGAAACAGCCATTAACCTAGAATAAAAATAGGTGTTATCCCAAAGAAGCTTAACATTCTGTCATCTCCAGACCTGTAGTGCTCTCTACTTTCCCTAAGGAAAACAGTTCCAACAAGGAATAGGAATCTCCCCAACAATTTGCCTAAATGCAATTACTGAGACATCAGGGAAAAAAAAAGGAGAGGGGGGTTGGAAATTTTAAACTCTTCTGCAGCAGTTTCAAAACATCTGCATGCTCTTTATAAGCTTTCTTTACTTTGAAAAATAACACTGTTAATCAAATAGAATTCAGTGTGTATGTTCTGTGGCACATTAATTGTTCGTTTGATTTTTGCCGTATTGTGCAGTGTTTCTAATTATTTATTTTCCTGTAGCAAACTTGCTTTTTTTCTAAAAACCATGCCTGTGGGTCTTCTGTTTAAGCTGGCAAGAGTTATCCCTGGAAGTGTCCTTGCAGTCAATGTGAGTACTAGTGCAGTTTGTTCAGGGGGATTGAGAAGCAGCAGTGACAGAGCAGATGTCCCTGTATGTGGGGGTACCAGTCATCAGTTTCTCT
>JAHXMQ010012338.1:8867920-8892431 GCA_020466415.1 Ammodramus savannarum pratensis | reverse complement strand
TCTCCATCTTGCTTCTATCCACAGCATACTAAAAACCCCAAAACCTGAATTTCTCCCCAAGTGATACACCTACACTACTCTCTATAATCTATTGCACACTTTTGTGGATTCTAGTCTATCTTGAAGTCTAGGAAGCTTTCTCCATGAATGAGAGTCAAAGTCAGTGCTCCCCTGGAGTTCAGGGCATCCCAGAGGAGACAGAGAAGTATTCCCAGTGCCCTGGGTTTCCACACCTGTAATCCCCTATTCCTCTGTTTTGTAGTGTCCCAAAGTTAAATATATCAGTGAGTAAACTGGCCATGTGATGGCTCATGTGATCTTAAGAGTAAAGGATACTCTTGTATTGCTCCCAATGCCCCCTGCCCCCCATGCATGTTAGCTGACATAAATATCCTAGGAAGAAATTTCTTTTCTAGTTGTAGAATTTGAGGTGGAGAGTAGATGATGGTTGTTACTGTCCCCCCAAGGCCACCCAAGCAATCTACAGACCTTCCTCAAACCCTCATGGCCACAGGCTCCAAAGAGCAACACTATAATAAAAAGATGTTTTTTTTTTAAATAGTTATTTTATATGGGTGCCTACTTGGGTTCTTGCTATGATACCATGCTCTGAGCCTGGCACATGGAGTCCCAGCTGGAGCCCAGGCTTCCCTTAGAGCGCCCAAGACAGGGGCCTGTGTCAGCTTCAGCTTTATTTAAAGGTGCTAAGAAACACTGATTTACATTTAAAAATGGAGATCCCTGTGAAAGCCAGTGCTGGAGGCAGCTCAGCATGTCTGCCAACAGTTTCAGGTGTCTCATGGCATCTTTTTCACTGAGAGGGGACCACAGAGTCTCTCATCATCTATGGCAGGCTACAGTTGGAGCTGTAGACTGCTGGGACCACACACCAATGTTAGAGTGAAAATTCAGCTTGTCACCTCTTCATCTAGCAAACATCTGAGGATCTTGGCAAAGGAGGGTCTTTCCTTGCCTCTGGAAGAACCTACAGATCAGCAAGAGAATACCTTTTGCATGACCCCCAAACCTCAGGGTAATTTCTTAGCAAGTAGATTCTGACAGCCAGGAGTCTTCAGAATCTGTTGTCACCAGGACACAGAGACTGAGGAAGAGAACTCACCAGGACCTTGGATTTTTTTTTTCTGTCTTACTCCTGGAACACCACTTCAGTCTTCATAGCTGTTTCCTAGGTAAGCATTTCCTGGAAGCCCCTATTATACACAGACACTTCTATTCAGTAAGCACTTTCTATCTTGGTGAAGGAAAGATATTTGGGAAGTACAGAAAATGGATTTGGGTCATTAGGGAACTGGGAGAGGGATGGGGAGGTACGTGAGAGGTCAAGGGCACCATTTCATTGGCAGTGTGATGCTGGAAGCTGTGTAAATTCTGTACCAGAACAAAAATGGAGTCCTGCTCTTCTCCATCTCCACCTGCAGTGGTGCCAGCCCTGATTCTTTGTGCGCTTCAGGCAGGACAATACTGTAGAACGTGGATGCAGTTTCCCATCTAAGAGTGCAACATTCCTCTTGAGAAACTTCGAGGAAACAAAAAGTGCGGAAAATGCAGACACAGCCATTTTCTCTCCTATTTGCTTCTCCAAGGTATGCATAAGCTCCTGAACACCTTGCTGGTGTGATCCTTCAAGTCTCGCTGGTCTTCTTTTCTTCCACAGCTGACTGATACGCAGAGAGCTGCAGGAGGACAGGTCTTTTTCCAGATCTAGGTGGTATTTTTCTGTACCTGCATGCCCTATAGTTTTGTGCCCAACTTGCTGCCCTCTGAGGTCATGTGCTTTGAATGTCAGTGTTCTTAGCTGCCTGTGTTTTACATTTCCCATTTTGGAGACCTACTGAAAGGCTGTGAGTGTTTGAAATTGTTTAGCACTACCCCTCTCCAGAGCTTGAAAGGAACTTGAAAAGTGCAAGCTGGAAAAAGGAGCTTTACTGTGGAAAAAGCACAGACTTTGAAAATCTCCATGCAGGAACAAAATTCAGCATCTGAATAGAGCACTGGGGCTATCCTTGTTTAGCTACCTTGGTATTTAATTTTAATCATTCCTTGGTATTTTAATTTTAATCATTCCCCAGGGGCTTTTCTGTAGATACTGGGAAACAAATCTTTCCAAACAATTTCAAAGTTTGCCTTTTTGATAATCCATTCATTTTAATGGTGGATTGGAGAATAGAAAAATCAGACTGTACTACATTTCAGCTATTAGATATTACATGTGCTGTATTTTTTCCTACTTTACACCTTTTCATTTCCCCTTCCCAAATTCAGGCCAACAGTTCTCCATTTTATTTGTCTACAAAGTAACCTTTGCTTCTCAGTTCACATGTTGATCAGTCATTGCTTCTGACAAATGGGGATACAATTCAGCATCATAAAGTCACCTCTGGCTATTTCCTGAGTTTATTTACTTTTACTTTTACTTTTAGGAATAAACTGTGCCTGTATCCCATTATAGATGAAAAATTATGGGCGATTCTCTTCATTTTTTTGCAAAGTGCCCCTTTGTCACTGTGATCACACAGGATTGGGGTAGGAAGTGGGAACTGAGGTGGGGACTGCTGGTGTGACATGAGAATTATGTTGCTTTGGGATTAGCAGAGCCAAAGCAGCTTCATTTCATCTTCACTTGTGTTTCCAAAGGGAGCTCACCTGTGCTGTTTCTCTGTCTGATAAAGGGTAAGCCCATATCCTCTAGCCAGATGAACTTCAGAGTCTCTGTCTCTTGTGGCTCCGCAGGACCCATCTTTCCTCCCCATATTTGTATGAAATTGGCCAGTTGGTTCAAAGATTCTAGTGGAAGCTTGATAAGTTCACACAAATAGCCCAAAATATTTACAGGGTTTAAAAAATTGTTTAGAATTTTTTCTAGAAACTGGGCTGAAAATATAACATTGGAGAATAGTATATGTAAGAGCATGCACTTTTGTCACCATTTCTGTCTGGAAATTTAGTATATTCTAACAGACAAGCAGTGTAATTAATTTACTTTTGTTTCCTACTGAAAAGTCAGGCATATTAGGATTATTTTAACTTTTAAATATATTGCATGTGCTAGGACTAAATAGCTTACTGAAGGCTAGATCACTAGACTTGCTGATTCCCAATAAGAAGATGAAATTGATTTTATTCAGAAGAATTCAGTCTTGCAGCCCAGTCATGTAAGGACTCATTGTAATGTGACCAGTATGATTCTGGTGCAGGGGTTTTGTCCCTGCATGATTGCTTTAGAGTCATTCTTGACACTGGCAGCCCTAAAGGACCCTCAGGCTGCTGATGACATTTATCAAGAGCAGCTGCTGAGGAAGGATGCTGAATGTACACGGCCCATAGTATGTAAGGGAGAAAACATTTCCTCCTTCTGTGCTTTCCAGGTCACTGAGGTCCTTCTGTGCAAACACAGACAATGCTAAATTGCTGCTTGGCAGCCTTCAGGATGGCCCTGTGGAGTTATCTGCAGAGAGCCACCTGCATTTAAATAACAGCCACCTTCTTTGCGTTAATCCGAATGTCCCAGCGATGCCTCATTGTCAAGGAAACTGTAGGAAAACCAAACAACTCTCCAACAACATTTTTAGTGTTAGAAAATCAAGGCATTACTTCATTCTGGCCAGGATGTGCAACAGAAATAATTTCATCCACACAGTGCTCGGGTAGTGCAGAGAAAATAATTTCATCACACATGGATTTTATTAGATTATTCATATACTTTACACAATCAAAACCTGTAGAAATTCATTGGTTCATTGGTCATTGGTCCCAAGTTGTGCAGTTCTTAGTATTTGGTTTCCTATTGGATACAGATTTCTTCACCTCTGATGCCAACTAGGTTCTCATTCCTATCTTTTTTTCCCCAGACTAGGTGTCTCCAACCATGCCAGGTGTGATGTTTGGAGTCGATGTTAGTGGTCAGTAATGGTTGTTATCTTTTGTGCATCTTCTGTACTAGTCCCAGTTTGTTGGGATGTTAAGCTCATTAGACTTCACCTAGCAGAATAGCCCCCTGAAAAGAAACTTCAATTCCCTTCCCCCAGGGCAAAGGGGAATAACACTGAATAAAGTTACAAGAGGCTTTTTCACCACATACCCAAAACTTCTCTTCCTCCCTGCTTTGGTGTGAGGGTCTGTGCAAACTGGGCAGCAGATAGCTATGGCTGTGGCTGTCATCTCCACCCCAAAATGCTAGGCTTGGTCCTCCTGCGATCTCCCCCAGCCCAGACCTGAGTAATTTTATCTTATCTCCATCAACTTGCAGTCCAGTCCTGAGTCAGTCAGTCAGAAGGCTGATTCAGGATGTGGTGGTGTTCCATGCAGCTTTTGTTACACAGTTTTGCTATAATAGGCAAAAGTCTTTCATAAAAATGTTTAAGCCATGTGAGAAATAATTACTCACTTTTCATAGTTTAGGAAGGTTTATTAAACCTCATCAAAAGTACAACAGAAGACTGAATAAAGAAAAAAGGTTACAGTACTGGGAGCAAAAGATTTTCCCCACCATGTGCTCAGCCTCCTCACAATGGAGGTTTTCCCTTTTTAACCCTTTAACCCCTCCCAAAGTTCTGTCCATTGACCCCTTCTTTGCTGTCCAGTGATGAAGATCTCTTCCTCATACCCTGATTGGAGGTCAGATGTCACCATAGTGACAAGCCAGCCCTCCCAGATGTCCCAACCCGGCTGTCCCTTGATAACCACACGAAGGGGTACAACATAACTATAAGTCTATAAAACTTTTCTTAACCTATATACATGATACTTGTCTGCTAGTTGTGAGAATCAATCATTGCATTACTCATCTATCACAGCCATAAATCATAACATTTCAGTCTCTGACAGAAGGACTCCAGGAGTTAACAGGCTTGGAGACAGGGGTTTGACAGGGAGGGCAGGAATGTTCAGGGTGGAAGATGGTTGTTGTCAACAGGGTGATTAATTAGCACTAGAGCAGGCCATTAGAAAGCAGGATGGATTCTTTATCATGTGAAGGCTTCAGAGTGAAATTAGATATTTTTCTATAGCACGGTACTCCAGCTGGGTGCAGGAGCATTGGTGGATGGAGGGAGGCTGTAGCAGAGCTTTTGCTAGCACAGCTGATGTTTGGCAGACTTTCTGTGTCTCCTTGTCTGCAGTTGTGGTTGGAGGCGGAGGAGACTCTTTCTACTGGATGTGACAAGTCGAAATGAGAGTAAGAGGACCAAAGTATTCAGCAGAGTATCTATGTGCACAGCTGGAAGGTTGCAGACAATTTAAAAGTGGTCTTCATTGGTTTGGTTAATGGATTTGATGTGGATACTGCTAGTAAAAGTGATCTTTCTCTTTGCAACTTAAAATGTTGGAATTACTCCTACAGAAAATCACTACTAAAAAGTCACTGCTTAAGTTGAAAGGGTAATTTAAAACCCTCCTCATATTTATTTTTCTATTGATTCCTCTAAGCTTTTTAATGTTCCACAACTGACCTGGAATCACATTAAATATCTGATTCCAAATGTTTTGAAGATCCCTAGCTGTGTCTTTGGCCCAGCCAGCGGGTGATTAGGTGTTTCAGTGTTTTACTTTGTGATGCCTAATTGACTTCAAAGCTTAAATTTGGTTTTTCCAAACTGAGCTGAGCCAGCAGTTTACTGGTTTTCAGTTGCAAATGAGTCGGGGGAGGACCATGGGTGTAGTTGGGTACCACAGACAAGGTGATGAGTAGAGATTTCCTTACTTTAGGCATAGCAGTACTGAACATTGCTAAATACTCATTATAATTTGGGCCACAGCCCACTCTTCTTTGAACAACTGTCGTACTATTGCAGCAACAATCTCCCATTATTGGCCAAAGGTCTTTTGTGAATGATGCAAAGTCATAAAACTGAGAATTCCTACCTAGAGTTAGACTACCTTGTCCTAGACAGTGTTCACATCTTTCGTCTTTCATTTGCAGCATTCAATGGATTTACCATTTGCAGCATTCAATGGACTTATCATTGTCAGTGACTGTAGAATAAATGAAGAGTAAGCACTACAGATTTTAATGAAGGTAAGTTAAATTCTAAACCTGGCAGGACAAGAGGAAATTACTTTAAACTGGAGCAGAGTAGATTGAGATTAGGAAGAAATGCTTGGCTGTGAGGGTGGTGAGGCCCTGGCACAGGTTGCCCAGAGAAGCTGTGGCTGCTCCATCCCTAGAAGTGCCTGGCCTGTTTGGACAGGGCTTGGAGCAAACTAGTCTAGTGAAAGATGTCCCTACTCATGGCAGTGAGTAGGGACATCTAAAAGATGTCTTAGATCATCTAAAAGATGATCTTTAAGGTCCCTTCCAAACCATTCTATTATTCACCGCAGGTAAAATGGCAGTATTTCCTGCTCCACTAAGAAATTTAATTTTGCCATTGCAAAGATTGAGGTTTTTTTGTTTGTTTGCTTGGTTGGTTTTTTTTTTGTTTGTTTGGGTTTTTTTTGTTGTTTTTTTTTTAAGCAGCTGCCAGAGCTGAATAGTGACTAGTTTTTGTCCAGTGAAGAACTTGGACTAAATGGAACAGCTGCACAAAGATGTTCAACATAATAGGTAATGCGAGTCTTTAAGCAAAATCCAGTGTCATGAAAGCCAAAATACAAAAAGCTCTTAAATTTTTTTTTTTTTTGGGAAGAACAGATGGGAAAAAAAATTTCTTATGAGCAGTATAGCAGGATCACATCAATCAGCTCAGTAGCAATGGCATATAGAACCCTTCACAGGTGGTCAAAAAAAACCATAAGCAGAACAAGATACAATAGTGATATGTCCAACTCCTCAAAAAGAAGAGAGTCAGGGTGAACAGTGTCTTGGTAGGCTGAGGACAGGCAGGAAGCACAGTGGTTATAGTGGTGTTTTATCTCTATAAAGCTGCAGTTTGGAAGATACAGGAAAGCATAATTTCAATACATTTTTTCAACTGATAGTTCAAAATATATCACTGAGCTCTCAACCAGTCCTTTTTATGTGTGGTAGAAAGAAGGTGATAATCGAGCTGTCCAGAAAATGAAGCAAATCTTCAGAGCCCAGTATTTTCTCCTGTGTATTTCAATGTTATTCTGCCACTAGATGTCCTGCTGACCTCACAGAGCAGGGGATGAGCTGCTTTCCCTGGTGAACGGCAGAGACCAAGGTAGAAATCAAGCTGTGACAAAACCTGCTTGTAACTTTTAATTCCTTAGGGAGTGTTTTTGCTTCTTAACACAAAGAGTCAGTGAGAACTGAGAACCGTCTCTTCTGCCTCCTTTTTTCAAGTGTCACAGTGGGAATAAGACTCTTCCATAGCCCATCTCCCTGGTGGTCTCTTTGTTCATTTTCAGGGAATTTGTTTTCCTTGTATCTCATATGCACAGGTGCTGTAGACTAACAGCAGCTCACCACTCTGTGTTTCCATTAATTCTCGACAAAACTGAGAATCTTTCAACACCAAATGGCACCTTCCCAATCTCAGTATGTTTCCCACGACAGTTCAGGACAGTGTCCAAATGCAAGGAAATTCCAGGGATGCTCAGTAACCTATTGCCAGGGAGGAGCTTGGGAGAAAATATCAGAGTTCATGTTTTAACAGACTTTCCTCAAGACAATGGTGAGAGTTTTTCCCCTTTCCATGAAGCAGGTTTGTATCTCAGCAGCAATTATCAGAAAGGAAGTGCTGTGCAGGATAGGTGGGGCTTTGACAAACAAATGTGTGATATAAATTCTAGGACTGACAAAAATGGACAACATATCTTCTGAACAAATATGACAGCAGACTCAGCCTAAGGGCAATACCAGTAGCTGCTGGACTGGAAGATGGGATCCAGAGCTTGGGCTGCTCCCCAAGCCTGATATGGCATCCCAAATAACAGAGCTGGGAATGGGAAGATGTGTGGATGTCTCCTCTCTTTATGTGCTCCCACTAAGGGAAAAGCTGTGCCTAAAACTGATGAGTGTTTGAGTGCAAATCCCTTTTCTGCCTTTCACATTTATTCTCTTTACCTTCTTTATTATCACTTGGGTCAGTGGCAAAACTTGGCATAGGACTGGGTGCTGTTCTGAATTGCAAAGGAATACTTTCCCACTCTGCAGGTAAGGTAATTGAAACATGCACTGAACATTTCCACTCCTCAGTTTCACCATCTTAAAGCAGAGAATAGCAATAGTGACCCAAAGAGTTTGTGACATTGAGATGCTTGACAAGTCCCAGGGAACAAAGATGACACTGTGCCGCAAGAGCTCCTGTGGCACACCAAGTAAAAAAAAATAGAAAGGTTTTATGTGCAAATCATGCTGCAGCATTGAGAGTTTCCAGGAATCAAATAGTCAAACACCATACAAAACCCTTAAACCTCTGATTTTATCCACAGAATTAAATGGCTTTGTCTGTGCTTTTTTCTAGAAAACTGATAATGCCCTTCGCACTTAAGAGGAGTGACATGGGATTTTTCCTTTATTTGAAGTCTGGTTGAGTCTAGCTTAATTATCTAATTTGATCTAATTCATTGTCCAGTTCATTGACTTTCATTTAGGGGTTCTTACAATGTGCTCTAAAGCCTATAGTGCCTGGACTCCTTTGATCATGGATAGAGGCAGGATGTTACAGCCATACAGTGTCTTCAGTGAAGACACTGAATTGGCTCATTGCTTCATTAAATTAGAGCAAAGAGCTGGAACTCAAGTGGGAATGTGACACACTTTTTCTAGTCCCTGTCAGCTCATCCATTCTGCAGTTGATTCCAGACAGAGGCTGATAGGCATTGTGCAGGATATTTGAATGACAGAGAAGGCCATAAGCACAACCTTAAAGGAAAAAGACACAAAACTGAGGATTTTTTTAAAAACATCTTCATCCTCATCCTCATAAATAATAATACCAATTAGGTTTTAATTTCTATCTTTGTCTCTCTCTGCTTCTGGGAAACATCTTGAGCTTAGTCTGACCCCTTGACCCTCATTCCTGTAGTAAAATCTGACAAGTGTCATCAGCAGATGTCTCCCCAGAGGGAGGATTGGGTGTGGAAGAGAAAATGAAAACTTCCCATTTAACAGAAGACAAGTGCCACACAGATGGCAAATAGAATATAATTTGCTTGGCAATCCAGGACAGTTCAGTTCTCCTGCTTCATGCATATTAAATGTATTTAGGAACTTAATCCTAAAGCAGTGAAGGGAGGAGTGAAGAAAAAGCAGAACAGTATTTATTGGATCACTTTTACTTGGGGCTGATGTTCCCAATTTTCCAAGGACACCTTGCATATCATGACTTTGCTCAAAGCATGAAGTCAAGGAGTTTGGCAGCAGGTGAGCAGTCAGTCACTCCTCTCTGCTTTGCAGCTGTCCCTAGTTCATCCTTCCAGGAGGAACCACGGAATTCAAAGTGGGAGATCATATCCATGGTGGATGGGAAAGGCAAGGATGCAGAAAAGATTTTGAGTGAAGTTTTCAAATGGCTTCTCAAATATCCTGAAATAGGTTCCTTTGGTGGTATTTAGGTTGTTTCACCAACCAGTTCCTCCTTTGCCTTGTGAAGAGTTTGTACACAGGGACAGCTACATTTATGCTTTGGAAGTGTTTTTTTCACATTTTCTGTATTGTATTTGGTACAAACCAGATGTGAGATTTCCAAACTGCAAGTAACCCACTCTTTTGATAAATTTACTTGATCCAAAGAACTTACCTGGTGATTCCTGGGACAGCCTTTCCAAACAAAGCAGGTAAAATCTCTTTCCCAAAGCTGAATTTTGTTTCTGTAAGAGCAGCTGTCAGCCCCAGGCAGCTGTAAGGTAACATCAGAGCCCAGCATTCAGCTCCCACTGAACAGCAGTGCCTGCTGAGGCCAGGTGAGTACCAGGAGAAAAAGAGAGGCCCCCAACATCAGACAGATGGGGAGCTGCAGGAGCAAGTGCAGAGGAAGCTATGAAGATGCTCCAAGGGCTGGATACAGGCTGGGAGAGCTGGGGGTGCTCAGCCTCAGGAAAAGAGAAGGATCCAGGGAGACCTTAGAGCCCCTGCCACGGCCTGAAGGTGCTCCGGGAGAGCTGGAGAGGGGCTTTGGACAAGGACCTGGAAGGACAGGACAAGAGGGAATGGCTTCCCTCTGCCAGAGGGAGCCATTAGGTGGGATTTTGTGAAGATTAGGTGGGATATTGTGAAGAAATTCCTGACTGCAAAGGTGGTGTGGCCCTGGCATAGGTTTCCCAGAGAAGCTGTGACTGTCCAATCCCTCGAAGTGTTCAAGAGCATGTTGTAGTCTTGTTCGAGGACAAATTCAGGAGAAAACCATTCTGAAATGAGTGTTTATTCATTGCAGTGAATAAAGCTGCTACAGCTTTCCTCAGAGGCAGCTGTGAAGATGCTTCTGAATGAAAAGGAGTCACACCATGAACGCCCAGCTTTGGGACTGACTGTGGGATCCATGGGGTGGCGCAGTTACACTGGATGTCAGCTCACAGCTAGCTACACACTGGCGATGTGTCCTCCCAAAATATGTGTCCACTCCCCAGCTGCATAACTACTACCACATGTTAAGGAGCTGCTGCTTTATACACGCTTTAGCTGCATCACCTTTTTGTTTTGCCTTCCAGGGGGTCAGTGAGGTACCATGGGAGAGGAAAATGCAGTCAAGCATGTTGTGCTCTCATGTTAGCAACTGCGCCCCTTGCAGGGATCCCTTTCCTCTCCTTTTCTTAAACAGGAGTTAAAAAAATAAACTAAATCCAAATGCATTTTATGCCTCATCCCCCAGGAAAGCACTTCAAGGATATTGCTTGTTTTATTAGTGAGGCAGCAGGATGCAAGCTAACAGATACAGACCATGTGGCAGAAGGTGGTGATGGTGGCTGCCCTCTCTCTGCATGCCCCATCTCCACTAGTGCTAAAGAAAAGGTTGGAGAGATGTCTGCTGTTTGTGAGTAGTGTTCTTTGCTCTCTGTCTTTGGGTCTCTTTTGGGCTTGCAAAGGTGTGATAGGTGCACGGCCCTGGCTGACTTCCAGGGAGGGGGGATCTCGGGACTTCGGCTGGTCAGGGTGACCCCAAGATGTGTTACAAAGTCTCTTTTCCCAGCCAGCCAGTCGAAGAAGGAGTCAGAACTCTTCTGGTCTCATTCTCAAGGTTGTTTATTGTTTCTTATCAATGAAATTCTTTCTCCTGTTCTGCTGAGGTCCATTCAGCAAGACAGTCTGAGGCACTCTGCCTGCCTCCAGGGCAGTGTTATCTTTTTGTACTAAAAACTATGTGTACATTATTTACCATAACTTCCCAACACCTATCACCTATGTTAGACAGTGAGCTTCTACTCTAAACCAATCCAAAAATGCCAACATCACAGCAGAAGATGGAAGCCAAGAAGAAGAAGGAGAAAGACTGGACATGTCCAGATTCCTCCATCTTGCCTCCTGAGCCTCCATTCTAAAAACCCCCAAAAATCTATTTTTCACCCCATGATAAACTAATTATTATTCTACTTAGACTTCCGTGGCTTGCAGATCCTCATATAAGATTGGTATTTTTTTGCATGGGTCATAATCAAAATCACAGGTGTCTCGGGGTCTGTGCCAAGGTCTCTGAGCCCCCTGGCAGGGGTTCAGGCAATCCAGGACAGCCAGAGGGATGTCCTGAATTCTGACAGGGGAATGCACTGAATATCCTCAGGTTCCTCCTTGGTTTGAAGTGGAGCTGGTTTTTCTTCTTGCTTCTTCTCCCCAGTGATTGCAGCACTTTGCTGTGTTCTCACTGACTGCCACAGAGGGGGTGCACTCCAGTGGAAAATCTGCATCTGCTCATGAACAGGGACACTGCACATGCAGAGAGGACAGCTTGGATCCTGTGTTTCACATGAGCTCTGTCCTGAGATTAAAAATACTTTGAGATAAAAGAAGCATTTCTACCCTGGGATGCCGTATTTGCTCATGCAATGGCTGCAGCTCCACTCAGCTGAGAGTTTGCCTTCCTGTGGTGAAGCTGAGGCAGATGGATCCTCTCCTGCTGCTGGCAGGCAGCATGGCCATGGAGTTAGTTTATCGTGGTGCCATGCAAGCACTGTGTGCAGAACACACCCTACCAGGAAGCTGTGGTATTCTTTCCCAAGAGCATCACAGATCTCAGGTGTGATAGGACTTGAACTCACCCTTCTGCCTCACAGGCATGTTTTGCTTTGTCTATAAAGGCCCTTCCAGCATTGTGGGATGCTGATTCTTATCACCCTGTACACTTGAGAGATCAAAACAGCCTTGAAAGGCACCTCCAGACTCTGCCCTGCAGCCTGCCTGGTCTGGCCACATTCCAGCACAGGTGAGGAGCTCCACACTCTCCTCTGAGAGCACCACCCCAACACCATCTCCTCTCTTGGCCACAGGTGCAGATATCCAGCATGTGACACAGACCACTGGTGTCCCTAATAACCAGTGGGTGCAGATGCTGCCTTTGGCTCCAAGTGCCCCACGTGGAGCAAGGACCACAGGGGCTGTTTGTCTGGATGTGCCCATCTCTGCTGAAGGGCTTTGCCTTCCAAGCTCAGTACAGTGTCCCCATATCTCATCTCAAGCAGCACCAGTTTTTTGGCAAGGGTTAGACCAGAAGAGTCCTTCCATGACACTGCTTCACTTGACAGTCACTGCACTGAAGCCACCATCTAAGCCATGAACCTAGCATTCCTCTGGGCACCTCAGAAGTCCAACTAAATCTGTGTGAGACCTAAATCTCCCTTCAGAGGTGCCTTCCTCCACTGATAGATGCCCAGATCTCCTGAAAGAACATGCTTCAAGGTGTAGTTAATTGTTTTAATATTTAATATTTAACATCTTCTTCCCCTTCCAAAATTGCTTCCCACCTTCCCTCAGCAATTCATATGATGCTGGTTCCAGGACCAGTTAACTAAAACCTAGCAGATCTCCCACTTGGGTGTGCTGAGATGTGGAGATACCACACCTGCACTCCCCTCTTTCATCTCTGGCCTTGAGACAGTGCCTTGGGATCAAGGATGGGGGCAGCTGCTACAGCAGGACCCTGACAACCCTTGACACTGGGTGTGCACTCAGCCTGCCCCCAGCACCCTTGGTGCCCAGCTCAGGCACCACATCTGCTTTTGCTGTCAGCTCCTGGTTGTGAGATGAGCCCTGCAAACCCACAC
Organism: Ammodramus savannarum pratensis; assembly: GCA_020466415.1. Lineage (NCBI taxonomy): Eukaryota > Metazoa > Chordata > Aves > Passeriformes > Passerellidae > Ammodramus > Ammodramus savannarum. The sequence goes on along the minus strand of JAHXMQ010012338.1, from coordinate 8,879,315 downwards.
ATTCCTCCTTGCTTACACATCACAAGCTTTATTTGTTTTAATCAAAGGGAGCCCTGATAATTATTAACATATTTAATTATTTTTACTCTGAGTCACTCAGCTCAGGCTGAATGGTGTGATTACAAGGATTGCTTTGCTGCACAGTCCCAGCCCTGGAGCATTTGCACCACCAAGTAATGACTCTTTGTAGACAGAGCTCCCATTGATGCTGCTCTCACACCCTGCCTTTCCTTCCAGTTTAAGCAGTTTTTTCTTTGCTCAGAAGTGCCAGTCTTCACAGGAGTAAAATTGGGCACATTCAGACAATTTTCAGGGCTGAGACTTTGCATGCTGAGGTTGCTCACTCTGGGGCAGCACTGGCAGAGAATGATGTTCATCTGAGCTGTGCTCCAGCCCTGCAGCTCAGGAGGGGTGTTAGTCTATCTGCACTCCTCAGAAACTGCATCCCCCCACCCAGGACCTCCCCTCCAGGCTTGCCAGGGATTGCATGGCCTCCCACCAGCAATGACAGCAGAGTGCAGTAGGTGGTCTCTGTCTGAGGAGACTCATAACTCTGCATTTCCACATGATTTATGAAGTTATCCAGCCTGGGCTGGCCCATGAGTTGCAAACATTCCTGGCCTCATGGTGACACTACCCGGAACTGTCTGTGTGGTTCCCTCCTTTGTCATCCATCAGGGCTTTGGAAGGAGGTGCTGCCCTTGGAAAATACCCACCATCAGTTTGGAAGGCCTGGGCAGTTTGGATGGGGACCAAACCCTTGTTTCTGCGGTGCCTTTGCATTGGAGAGCATCTATACCACCCTGAGTGGCCTAAGACTTTCTCCCGAAAATACTACAGGGCACTGTGATCATGGATTTGCATTTGGACAATGCCCTCAGGAACATGGTGTGACTCTGGGATGGTGCTATGCAGGGCTGGGAGTTGGACTTGATGATCCTTGTCACTCCCATCCAACTCAGTCTATTCTGTGATCTGGGATTCTGTGATCCCATGGGACTGCCTTGGTTCTGAGCATTCAAGAGAATTAACGTGGCTTGTGAACAGTAATTGCTTTAATTCTTTGTCCCACCAGTGCCAAATAGGTAGGCACAAAGAAATTGTGGAGAGTCTCAAGGATGTACAGAGGAGGCCTTGGCAGAGCTGGGAATAGAGAAAAAAACCTGCAGACTCATACAGAAGATGCTGGCCCCTGCTGAAATAGAGCACTTTTGTCTTGGCTGATTTTATTGCAGACTCCAAGAAACAGAGCTGGGGTCCTGGCATGTAAAGGCTTGTACCGATCAAAGTCTGTTTCTACTCTTGATCAGGAATTTGCATGGGCAGCGATCATCCCAAAGTCCTTGTATTTTTGGTGTCATCTCATTGATCTAAAATTCTTGTGAGTGTCTTGAAGCAGTCCCCAAAAGCCACATGGCCACAAGCTGCACATGTAAACACGAGGTGCAGGGGAGTGGGCAGAACATGTGCTTAGGGCTGATTTTAGCTCCTGCACCTTAAGTGCATCCTGGCCCCTGCGATGGCCATGTAGCACTTCTGGGGTTATTTTAATCCAGATGGGCTGCCTGAGCTAATTCCCAGCTTCCAGGACTGACTGTTCTGGCAAAATTAAATGAAAGACCATGGGTGGTGGCCCTGTCCATGCTGCTGCTGCTGAGACCTGTACCCACACTGCATCCTCACTCCATCACTGCTCTCCAACCCCTCCACAAACAACCAGACAAAGCTCCTTTATTGCACAGCCAGAGCAGGGAGGGGAAAAAACAGAGCAATTAAAGCTGAGACTATATTAAGGCAGAGAAAACCACAAAAATCAGTGCCTGCAATCCCAGCAGTGCTAAACCTATCTGCTGACTTCCCTTCCAAAAGCAATCTTGACTCCACCCGGGTGGGAAAACGCCTGCAGTTGTAACCACCCTGTCACAAAAACACAAAATGAGGTATTTGTCTGAGCATTTGATTACAGAGCTTGGCACTCAGTTCATTCCCTTCTACAAAATAATAAAGCTAAGATGCTTCAGGTAACAGAGTAACAGTCAGGCCAAGAAGTCTGGGAGTTTCACTTCCTACAAGTAAGTTTTGGCACAGTAGCTGCCTCACACACAATTAATTACTTCAGCACCTGATTATAGTTGCGGGCTCAAATAGAAGTGATAATAAGAACCAATTAAATTAATCTATATTTACTTTGTAAGCATATTTCCCTGTGGTAAGTCTTTGCTTTAATTTGACAGACTGGACTCCAGCATTTTGTTTTAATTAAGAGATACAACCCTAAAACCAGAGGATGAAATCCAAACCTGTAAAGCTAAGAAATCCCTCCCTTTCATGTTCAAATATCCATGTATGACATGCAGTTAAAAAAAAAGCAAACCAGAATGTATGCACGTACCCAGATTAATAAAAGCAAACCATGAAATATGTGGTAAAGTGCCAGCATGCTTTGCTGGAAGCACACGAGCATGAGCTGGGTTGAAGCTGGTGGTTGACACAATGTTCACTCACACCAGAGTTTGAAACTGAGACAGACTTTGGTGTCACAGCGGGCAGGCTCACAAAACAGCTTGCATGGGAGAGAGCCATGGTTTAATGTCATCTGCTGGCAGGGAAATGGCTTGCTAAGTGCAGCTGCTTAAAATAGGATGGTCCCACTTTATGCCATTATATTTTGGCATAAAACATAAATGGTTAAATGATTTTGTGTTCCAGGAACACTGTCTGCTTCTTTTGGATGTTTCTACAGCACATACATCTAGGAACAGCAGAAGGCCTTTGTGTCTTTTGTGAGCTCCATACACAGTGACTCAGAAGTGAAAGATTTATAAACCATTGCATTACCATATCCAAATCTCAGGGAACAACCCTAATAGCATCAGTCAACTAAACAGCCACCTGCCACAGACAGAGAAAGCCATGAAACCTGTGCCCCAGCATGGGATGCATTTTTATCGGTTTTTATACCTGTTAGCCCTCCCTATCTCACTGGCAGCCCTTCCTTCCTTGCCTTTTCTGCTCCAGCATGGTCCTCACAAGTCTCTGAGGATTCATGAAGTCCTTCTCGTCATCCAGTCAAACTGTTACTGAAATTTTAAGGTCTCCCATCCTGTCCCAAGCCAGGACATCCCTCTGGCTGCCCTGGATGGCTCGAGCCCTGGGCCGGGGGGCTCAGAGGCCTTGGCAAAAGGCCAAAGACACCTGTGCCTTTGATTTTAACCCATGGAAAAAATCACCAACTCTATATGAGGATTAACAAGCCACGAGAGTTTAAGTAGAATGTTAGTTTGTCACAAGGTAGAAAAATAGAATTTTAGGGTTTTTAGGATGGGGGTTCAGATGAGATATATCAGAAACCCGGCAGGCGGCGGCCCAGCTACAGAGCAGGGCAGGGAAAAGCTTTCCCCCGAGACACCCCAGCAGGTGGTGGAAATCCTGCTTTTTAGTGAGGTTTTGACAAGGTCCCAGTTCAGTAGCTGTGTTCATCAGCTACGGCAGATGAAGCTGGACCAGGCCGCGCTCCAGCCGTGGCAGGGAATTCCCTCCTCCAAGCAGCTCCACCATCCTCCTCCAAAGCCGAGGGCAAGAGAGAACCAGTAGCTGCTCCAGCACCTTTTTTCCCTTTTTTCTTTTTATAGTATCTCTGCCCCTCTGAGAGAAACCCTGGGATATGAAGAATGCAGCTGGATGCTTTCTTCCCCTGAGTTTGGCAACTCCTTTTCTCTCCCTTCAGTACCCTTAACTGCCCTTCAGGTAGTTATTGTTCCTTAGCAACAAAAATGGGGGTAGATTTCCTAAGAGAAAAGAAAAACGAAAGGAAAAACCCTAACCTCCAACAAGAACAATAAATGCAGCAGAGCTAGGGATGTCCAAGAGGATAGTGTGACTCTGTGACTAAGAGATCAGGTGAGAAATTTATTTGCACTGATAATGGTGGCCTGGAGATGTGTAAAATGGCAGCAAATATATGTCCTCATGGACTGTCACTTTTACTTAATGATGAGGAGTTGAGCAGAAGCCTCTGCCTTCCTCTGAGCTGACAGGAATAGGGACACACAATGGGGAAAACTTGCCTCTTTCTTTCCCAGAGGTGTGAAAGGAAGCATGCTAAAGCTGCCAAGGATGCCTTGCAGACACTTTAATACTTTTAGAAAGCCATTGAGTTTCTTTTGGGCTCTGGAAATATACTATTTCCAATGTTGCTGTTTTGTCAGCCTAGCACAGTGTGTGGATTTTATAGCCATAGAATTGCTACTCAATTTCAACTCTCTTGATGGATTCCGTAACAAAGGTTAAACCCTGTCCTTGTTAGTGCTGTTTTATACACTTCACATAGATCAGTGCCACAGCACTTGGAAGAGTTTTTTGGCCAAAGTCCCATAAAATCCAAATTTCTCTTCATTTTGGATCTCCCACGCTTTAAATCAGGGAGATGTGTGGCAATCTCATCTCAGCAGACCCACAAACAGAAAGTGCAGAAGGAGTAAAAGAAAAACGATCTACAGGACAGTACAAGGACACCTCTCTGGTACATCCTAGTGAGACAACAACATCAGGCTGCCACAATGTGCTCGATAGGTCCCTGCTTTCTTTGCCCATGCAAAGATATGTTGATCACTCAACAGAATACTTGGGAAGATAGAGATAAAATTATACAATCATAGACTATCCTTAGTTGGATGGAACCCACAAGGATCATTGAGTCCACCTGCTGGCCCTGAACAAGACACCAAAGAGTCAGAACACATGCATTTGTTTGTTGCTGACTGTTGCAGGTCACCTGTTGCTCCCTTCCAGTGCTCCAAAAAACCTCCCAAACCATGGGGACAAAACCACTGTTAAGTGAAAGACGTGCTGCATATTTGCAGGCTAGACTTCCCCTGACCTGTCTGAGCTGATTTCCCTCTCTGACTAGTACTTTTCCCTTTTAGGGCTCAGCTCGCTTTCTGGTGGTGGCTGTGATGAAGAAACTCCTGGGAAGGGTCTCTCTGACATTAGCTGCTGTATTCCCATCCACAGGGCTGGGCTGTGAATGGGGTCAGATACTGAGAGCCAGAGCTGGGCAAAAGGCACCAATACTGATCTGTGTGTCTCATGATCCATCTGCTGGTGATGGAAGAAGCTGTTGTGGGTGGTCAGTGTCCTGAATCTAGAGAAAGGCTCCAATATGTGGTTCCTCCTCCACAATGAGACATTTTGCTGCTTTAGCACCATACCCCAAGAGCCATTGTTATATTTGGCTTATTCTTCCACCAGATGTAGGTTTTCTGTTTTAAAGCAGAACTTAAAAATGAGAACTATGCAAGGAGTGATTTACAGTCTGTGTTAGCACTGGGCCAGGAAGTGAGGGCCTGAAGAGGTGAACTTAGTCTCCACAAATCCTTCACTTCTGCTTTTCACCTTCCATGAACTCCATCAGATTGATTGTGCATAGCCTCTGTGCACTCTTTTCTACTGCTGTTGAATTTGGACATCCTTTAGAGCAGGAGATCTAGCCAGGCTGTGCCAGAAGAACTCCAGAAGTATGAGCCACCGTTGCTGGGACATGCTCAGCAAGCCATGAGAATATCACATTATCATGTCTGTGCCCTCAACCCTTCTCCATCATTATTGAAAACCTCTTGTGAGCCCTGAATGAGCTTCTTCCTCTGTCTCCCTTTGAGAACTATTTTCTGACTTAATAATTTTAGGAGAGGAGATATGCTTATTGAAACACATGAACACTTTAACACTGTCAAATGTCCCCACCAGACAGAGAAATTAAACTCCTGGGTTGTTTCAGTTCTTGTCTCTTCACCCCTCACCCTTTTCCCTCATGTACATTGACTGCATCAATAAAAGTCAACTTTGTAAGTTGTCCAAGCTATTATTATGTCAACATGTTCGGAAAGGCCCTTCAAAAAGGTGAAAAGTCACAAAAAGTTTCAAAAGCTTGGAAAAAACCAAATCTCATGGTAGATCCTCAGCTGCTTCACTTACCAAAGAAAGGGCAAGAGGAGGCTCAGAAAGGGAAGTTTGTCTCAGGGGAAAAGAGACAGAGGCAACAGAGCCTTGTAGTCTATCAGAGGGCCAAGGCTGGAGCCCAAAAGCAAACACATTTCATTTCAAAAAGACCTTTAACAATGGGAATGATTAGGTGTTGAAACAAAATACCTATGAAAGTAGTAGAGTGTTCCTCCTCAGATACTTTCAAATTGTGAGCAGATGCCTGCTGGAACACAGGTTTCAGCCAAGCACAAGTTATTGCGTTCCTTATTGGAGTATGCAATTTTATAGTCCATATTATATGGAGCTCAGACTAGATGATCTTATGGCCCACTATGACTTTAAAACCTAAGAAATAGGTAGTTCTGGATCAAAAGAAGCCAGGTTTCCTCTGGATTTGCATTTTGAGGCTGGCTAACTCTGCTGCCTAAGAGGACAGAAAATCCGATTGAAGGCTTTCTCATTTTATAGCTGTGCTTTTAAAAAAGCAGACTCTATTTTCAGGTTGTGCTTGTCTGGCTTCAAATGTGGTTATGGGTCTGCCTCTCTGCTTGACTGACTGGAAAGCCTTTGCTCTCAGGAGGATACCAGACAAAAAACCTTTTTGGCCTCTGATCTCCTGTAAGAGTGGTTGAACTTGGCCAACAAAGTCAGATGCTGTTGGAGTGGGAGTGGACAGACATGAGCCAACATATTCTCACAGTCTGACAGAGAGAAGTTTGCAGTGGCTTCCTTCCTCCAGACTAAAACCAGAGAATGATAAAAGTTAACATTAAAGGAAAATTTTTCTCTTCAGATGGAGGCTGATATGTTTGAATACATTCTTTGTCAAAGCAGTTGCCTCTGATAGCAATCAGGTGACCCTGAAGATCTTGTCTGTTAGGGTGATATACTAAATATTCATGTTAGCCTGACTTTATTTACTCTTGTCTTTGTAAAATAGGAGAGCCAATCAGTGCAGAAATCTGGTCTCTACTCAGTTTTCATGAGAGGCTGGCAGCTTGCCCCCTTTAAATAAAAGCTAAAGTAGAATTCATTGTCCACCTCATGTGAGCCAGTTAGGATTCAATTAAGAGCATTTCTGGGCTGTATTTTAGGAGTTAGAGTCTGTCAGGATTTTACCTTGCTTTAAACCCTTCCTGTCTCCGTGTCATGCTGTGTGGAAAAGCTTCACCCTTTGAAGGAATTGATCTCCTGTATCTTTTGCCCCCCACCCTCCCAGACACGAGGGTGAGCTGATTTTTGTTAGGTAGCAATAACAACTTCTCAGGATGCCAAGTTCAAAGCTCCTAACCTACTGCCAGTGTGAAGCCCAAGAGTGAGGTCAGGGCTAATCTCAGACTTCTGACCTTCCAGTCACATCCACCATCCCTAGATCAGAGAACAAAAGTGGAAGAGCTTATTTTGAAAGGTTTTAGATTTCAGGTGAGGTCAACAAAAGATTTGCCCAGATGGAAGAAATCAAGAGGATAATATTGCACATATTAGAGGAGATGAAAGGCATTGTGTAAAACAACCTCCTCCTTAGCCTAGAAAGGAAAGTCTAACTACCAGGGTAATCTTCCGGCAATGGCAAGTAAGCCCAAACCATCAGAAAATGTAGCAGAAACCAGGTACTGTCCTGGAAAAAGCAATGCAAGCTTAGAAATTCAGAGTGACATTGCTGGGATTTATAAAATCTTCCAAATAGAGTATGCTCCAATCTCTTAACCTGGTGGGATTTAGGTGTCTTGGTACTTTTGATAATTCCATGAGGCATCTTTTCGCATTTTAAGCAGTGTAAATATCTTGGTAACCCCACTGTGGGAGCTTGATTTGCCACATTTTGAAAAATAAGGGTCATGTGGAAATGAGAAATATTTGGGCACTTCACCCAGAAGAACCACACAGAAAGACATTCATGCAGCATCCAGCCCACTTCAGCTCAAGAGACATTCACAGACCTGGTATCACCACACCATTTTGCAGATATGTGTTCCCAGCTATACTGGGAGCTTGTAATGGGATTGGGAATTAAATCCAGATTTCCTGACTACCAGCTCTGAGCCACTGATTAAATGGAAAAAGCATCAAAAATAGATTTCATTTCTGAAACCACCTTTTGGGAAAATGATTTTTTGTAAAATTTGCTTTTCTTTAGAGGAAAGCAGGGGAAACCCCACAGAGATGTGACTAGAATCCTCCCCTCTCCAGGTTTCTCATATATGCCCTCTTGCAGTTTTTCTTACACCTGAATTTGCCTCAGTGATGATGCCTTGGAGGAGCAGGAGCACTAGTGAGTCCCTTGCTGGGGATACACCACTTGGACTGGCAGTGGATGTGTTAGCATTCAGGGCTGTGTTTCATCTGCACACAGGACTGCATCACTAGAAGACCATGTCCCAGGGTAAAATGATAAATTACACAGAAAATAAGTCAATGCTGCCTTTTAAAGAATAATACAGAAGTTTTGCTAATTTGAGGTGACAGATACATAGGCAGTGGTGGACACACAGATCTCGTGGGCACTCGGAGGCAAATCCAGCCCCAAAGGGTGTTTGTTGCTCTATTCAATGGATTCTGAAAGGTCTTGTACAAGAGACCTCATTTTCCATTCCTTGGACACTTTTGTTAGTGTTTTGGATGAAGACAAATAACAGAAAATGCTGCTGTCAGTCTCGTTGCACAGGATTTTATCTGGGGTTAGCTGGGCTGTTTTCAGCTCAGAGTGGATAACCACACTGTGTGGGATTACCATATATATGTTGCATCTATTAGTATGAACATAAATGTTGCTACAGGCATAAATCAAATTAAAATTTAGACTTTTCCATGTAAGTTCAAATGTGTGTCTGTCTAAACCTCTCTCTTACATTTGTTAGAAGCCACTCCTGGAGAGAAAGGGTCCTGGCTCTCTCACAAATGCCTGCTTGATACCCACCTCCAGGACAAGGACCCCAAAAACCTTGCTTCGGTACCATCAAGTTGTACACCTGTGCCCATGGGGTCCCAAACTTGAGTCAATCAGGTGAGGGTAGCCTTGCCCACCCGTTGTGTCACATCTTTTCAGAGACTGCAGAGACTCAAATGACAGGGACTCAGTGATAATCTTGGGCTCCTCTGCTGCTTGTGAGGGCCCTTGTACCTGATGGGTTTCATATTTCCTCCTCTGCCCAGGGGTGACTGCTGCTGGCTGTGGCTGCCCTTGTGGTGTGGCTGGAACCTGCATGGTTGTAACATCTGTTGGTTCTATGGCCGTGCTGTCCACCTTTCCCTCAGTGGGAAGGATGGTACTGCTGGGCAGTGCCTGCAGCCTCTGTAGCAGGTTTCTGGGCAGCATTCCTAGTCTCTGGGGCAGATTTTGAAGCAACCTCATCCTATCTTTAAATGCTGAATGGACTGTATTGAATAAAATTAGCAAAACATCAGCGAGAATGCGGTGTCTTTAGCATGTAGAGAGAATTTAAACCCTTCAAAAGCTGTTGTGGTAGGCCTGAAGAAGTGTTGGCAGAAAACACCCTTCTGCATTCCTCCCCCACAATAGGGTACCATCATTAGTGAAACCCCAGCTTAGGCTGTGGTAGTTGGACAGCCACATGCAGACATTCAAAATAGGTTTACAAGAACTTAATTTCTCATCTGACTCATTCTAGAAACTTGGTAACAGTCACAGTGGCCTCAGTTGTAGGGTCTATGTTTAGATAATGACCTGCAAATGGAAAAAAACCTGAACCAAGGTAAGCTGGACACATGATGATGCCTAATAAGGTTTCTATATCCAATGCACAAATGGGTCACCAAAGAACTGTGATTCTTTTTTCGTCCTTTCCTCTCAAAGCCTTACATTGGGTGCCAATTATTGTCTTGGTTTAAAAGAAAAATGTCTGCCAAGGAAGGCAGGAAACTTCCTGGAATGGAAGACTACTCCCTCCAAATTATTATAACTACAAAAATTATAGGGCTTTCAGTCAAAAATGTAGCAAAAGGAATAACAGATGTTTAATATAAAACATATAGATATCTGAACAGAGCAAACAACAAAACACTAACAGAAAGTTTCCCATTCGCTAAGCAGTGTTTCCCCTTGGTGTAATTACGACCACGGCAGCAGATTTTGTTTCATAATCACTGTATATTAACCTAGAAGGCCACTCCCTTCTCCCTTTCCAGTGTCTCCCTGACGACAATGGGAAGAAATTCCCCAAGAAGCCTAACACACAGCAGGGTCAGAGCCAGCATGGTGCTTCATTCAAGTGTTATGTGGCATTTTTTCAGGCTTGGGCTAGAAAATAAATCAAATTCTGTTACAGTGAGAGTGAGACATGTGAAGGCTGCAGACATCTCCCAGATATCCCTGTGAAATCTGATCTGAGCAGCTTTTCCCTGACTTCTGGTGGAGCAGCCTCAGGGTAGGAGGTGTGATGCCTCTTGCATGAAAATTGCCATCCATCAGCAAGGAGTATCACAAGTGGTTTGTGTACAACTCCTACACTAATGAAGGCGTTCTCCTGGATAGATGAGCTCACCATGTCTCTGGCAGATGACCACTGGACTTCCAAATGAGCAAGATAAACAGCATATTTTCAATTTCAATCCAAAGAATCTTCAATCTGCTGTAGAAATAAAACTGTAAATTATAGTGGAAACGGGTCTTAGCCGGAAATCTGCTGTATCCAAAAATGACAGCATTTAAGATTTAACTTGGAATATAGACAGAGTGAGGAATGCTTTACCACTGGGAGCAGCGTGAAGTCCTGAATCATCAGGGAACAGATGGACATTCCATTGAGACATTGCTCTCTGTGCAGATCAGAGAGAGCATCTTGCCAAAGAAATGAACACAAATCTTTAGGAACAATTAATTCTTTATATAACCCAAACATGTTTGGGTTTTGTTGGTTTGTTTTTTTTTTTTTCCTTACAACCTGTTACTTTTCTCTGCATTTCACTCTAAATGCATGGGGACCCATTTGCTGTAGCCTGTTTTGTCTGGTTGCTCTTCTTAGAGCTTTTCCCAGTGGTGGCACACAGTCATCTTTCTTTTAGATGTGGTATTAACTGCAACAAAGGCACATAGTTAGATGGGGCAAATTCTAGTACATTACCTGAATCTCTTTCTTAGGAGGCAATTATGTCCTTTATGTATATGGAAGGCAATTATGAACAGTTCCATCTCTGTGGCATCCTATTGCATTCAAATTCACATCACTATTGTATAACAGCAAGTGGTCTTTAGTCTCTCCCTGTTGCCAAGTCGTTTTTTGCGAAAATGCTGTCTGCCCTTGAAATGGCAATCATAATGTTAGAAAAATTACTCCACAAACATCAGAGGTTTATGTCCCAAAAGGAGACAGAGAAGTCCTTTTACTTTATTTGAATAAAGGGAAAGGCCATGGGCATTCCCATGGTGTCTCTCAAATTTTTGGAGGATGCAGCC
>JAHXMQ010012338.1:8853523-8867820 GCA_020466415.1 Ammodramus savannarum pratensis | reverse complement strand
CAGACCCACAGCTTGTTTGTAAAGACAAATCCACTATTCCTCCCAATAATATTTTCATGAGATAGATGAGAGAAAAGTCCTATTACAGGCAATTAGTACAAGGACATATTCTAATGAAAATCCTCTTGCAGGGGAAAAGCAGTGCGTGATGTTCCCACAAAGCTATGACTGAAATCTTCACTTGTCCTTCTTCTTTCCCCAGTTCTTTGATCATTGAAGCCACTTACAATATTAATATTTTATTTATAATTTTTTGTTCATATTTCCTCTAATGAAAGGAAGATACAATCTCCTCCATTGCAAATGTGTATTTCTGGATTGATTTTCCTCAGAAAATAATATGAGCTCTTTTTAGAAAGGCAAGCAAAAAGGGATTTAGATTTCTGCATTGACAAAAGAAATGCGAGGTACTGAGCTGTTATGAATAAGCCTAATTTGATTTAAGCAGAACAGATTTAAGAGTGGAAATTAGGACTTGGCATCTCTTTTCTTCCTGAGATGTAATGTAAGATGGAAACGATAAATATTAAAAAAGATCTGATATGGTACAACAGAGATGCTGACAGAATTGTTCTTCGGTCATGCTGCTTATTATTATACATGGCTTTAATTTCACAGGAAAAAACCCCTCCTACTTATTTTACTAAATTTTCAAGTTCCAGAAAATGAACCTGTTGTTATTCAACCAGTTTCTCTTAATGGGAAACCTTGAGCACTTAAATCAATTTCCTTCAAGCACCAGTTATTTAATCTGCAAAAATACGTTTCTCTACATCAGAGCAAAGAGCTCGACTTAAGAAAGATCATCTCCCCAGCTCTGAAAATATTATTTTGGGAATTTTATTTTTTTTTTTTTTAATCCTGAACAATGTTTAAAATTAAAGTGCTTCGAGCAATATTATTAACAGGATCACTACAGAGATACCAGAATGGGAAGGACTGGGAGAACTGTGTGCAACATTGTGTTAGTATCTGCCCAACTCCAGTGATGACTGGCACAATTACTCATCTCACAGCAATACATTTGGCACAAGAACAAGGAATTCATGCTTCTGTGACCAAATGCACTAGTGAGCAGCAGAGGCATTGGGAAGGCTGGTCTGAGTGGTTTGTGCTTGGCTTCACTTTGGCACCCATCTCCAGCTCCTGCTGAGCCCATATTAAATGGTGCAAAAAATTCAAACTGTTTCATACTGATTTCAAAGGAGGTGAGTTTTCACAGCTCCCTGCTCATTTCTAACAAGCTGTGTCTACAGCAAGTCTCTTCTGGGTCTGGCACAGCTACTGTCAGCTCTTCTACCAAAAACTTGTAGCCCGTGACTGACAATGTATAAAATGAAATATTACTCTTTTTTTGTTCTTGGTTTTCCTTGCTTGATGCAAAGCCCACTGTAGATCCCTTTGTTCTTCAGAAGAATGGAGATTAATAGTTTTTATAATGAAAGACAGTCTTGAATGACCTCCCTCTGAGATGAGCAAAGGTGACTGCAGAGGGGGCTGCAGGAGTGCTGGGCAAGTGGCCTGGGTTTTTTTCCTCCTTGCTATTTGCTTTTATATTATGAAGAACAAATCTGGGACAGTGCATGGTAAATCTCAGCCAGGCTGAAATCTGTGTTTTCACCTACTGAATATCGAATTGCCTCTGCTGAGGGTCAGCATTCAGCATTGCCACCAGGCGTTTCACAGCACATTAATTAATCTGGAGATCCAATTAATACACCTCATGATCCTGACAATACTGCAGTGCCATGCTTTGGGCCATCTCATCCTGCGTGCAGCCTGACTTTTCATGCCAACACACCAAGAGCCCAGACCCCCTGCAGTGCTGATGGATAATGCAGGACCCAGTGGAGCCTGCTGTGACCAACACAACTCCTTGTGGAACCTCAGAAAGCCTTTTGTAAATGTGGTCTGCAGTTCCTGCCAGCTTTCTTCCTGTTGCCTGGTTGGCTTTATCTGCTGCCTGAGGGCAAAGAATCCAGCACCAGCTTCTCAGTGAGCAGCTAAAGGTGTTTTTAGTATTTGCCATGCATGTGCATTCCTTGGGGTCACAGAATGCTGTGGGTTGGAAGGGACTTTAGAGACCATGTGATTCCAACCCCCCTTCCATAGGCAGGGATGTGTTCCATCAGACCAGGCTGCTCCAAGCCCTGTCCAACCTGGCCTTCAACACTTACAGGAATGGGGCAGCCCCAGCTTCCTTGGGCTACCTGTGCCAGGGCCTCACCAACCTCACAGGGAAGAATTTCTTCCTAACATTTAATCCATATTTACTCTTTTTTAGTTTAAAACCATTTCCCCTTTTCCTATGACTATATGCTAATATAAAAAAGTTGCTCTCCCTCTATTCTGAGCCCCCTTTGGTCACTGGAAGCTCTAAGCTCTCCCTGGAGCCTTCTCTTCTCCAGGCTGAACACCCCCAGCTCTCCCAGCCTGTCTCCAGAGCAGAGGTGCTCCAGCTCTTGGAGCATCTCTGTGTCCCGACTCTGGATCTGCTCTAATATGTCCATGGTCATTCTTATGTTGGAGACCCCAGAGCTGGATGCAGAACTCCAGGAAGGCTCTCATGAGGGCAGAGCAAAGAGAAAGATTCACCTACTTTGACCTTCTGACCCACCTCTTTTTGGTGCAGCTCAAACCTATCAGTTCACCATTCCCAGAGCCACTGCAATGCTGGGGCAATGCATGAAGCAGAGAGAGCAAGCTCCAGGTCCGGCTCCTATGACCCAAAGTCTGTTTAATATAAAATCCTCTCATCAAGGGCATATCAGATATTAAACTTTTAAGATCAGATGCTACACTTGGCCAACACCAGCAGCAAATCAGTCCTTTCTTTTTGCATGGTTCCTTCAAAGGAATAGATGTATGTAGATGACCCAGCTGGTGACAATAATTATCATTGTCTTGTTATTTCTTATCCTGGAGCTTGTGAAAGGAAAAAGCTGCAGTAAAGCCACTTCAGTTCTCCTTCTGCTCATCTTTGGGACTTTTCATAAGACATCAAGCTCCATCTCTTGCTGGGATGGGACCAGTTCATGGGGAATTTTGGATGCAATACAAGAAGCATTTTGGCTTTTCTGGTCCCTGACTAAGATGCTTCCATGGCAGCAACATCAGCGTCTGAAACCAACCCCCCACCTCCAACACCCAGCACACAAACTAAAGCACGTCCCTGGTGCCAACAACATTTGAAGACTCCATCAGAACTGTACTAAAAGTTCTGATAAAGTTCTGCATTATCAGCTGTGAGGCACATGTCATCACTCAAGGTTTGCAGTAGGGTAATCGAGATCCAGGCTTAGGGGCAGATTTTTCACATTCTGCATGTCAATGACCTTGAAAAATGTGAAGTTTTGCACAGCAGGTAGCAGCTAGTGGAGATTTTTCTGTTAACATGGAAAATGAAAAAGGTACAGGAGGAGTGAAATTATTGTTCTGAAATGGACTCTCTCCATTCACGTACTGGCTGATTGCATACATCCATCTTCTGCAGTGCCAACTCCTTCTCCTCATACAGTTGTATTTTTGGCTTTGTTCCCCAGTGTAAATCAGCCAGAGTCTCCACTGTGATGGTGTCAGGTATCAGCCTGGTGCTTGGTTTCAGCTCAGCTCCTCGAAGTGTACCATAAATAAAGACATAGAGAGGCAGCAGGTGGGTGTCATTTCTTCCCCAGACCCTTGGCAGCTACTCGGGAATCTTGTGAGAGGGTCTTCAAATAGTGTTGGAAAAAATCCTCCATATAACTACAATAATTTAAATAAGTAACTAGCCTGGAAAATGTCAGAAGACACACAATCAAGATAGCAATGCTCAAAGGTAATCTAAACCACAATTTAAATGCATTAGAGTTTCTGTGTTTTGGTTGTTTTGTTCTGTGCCAGTTTGGGATTGGATGGGAGGCTTATTCCATAGGGAAAACCCAGAGTATGACTCAAGCCTGGCAGGTCAGAAGGCAAATGATGAGTTTCTCTTTCTGCTCTCTCTTCTTCACAATGTTTTTTTTCACTAAGAAATAAAAGAGCCAGAGGAACAACACCTCTTTCCTTCTCCATGAAGCTATCAAGCTTTCCATTTCCCACCAGTGATAAACTGTCTTTTTTTCCCCCATAGGAAATTAGAAGAGAAAGAACGGTTGAATAGAAGCAAACAAAAAAGAGTAGATTTTCTTCTTCCATCGAAAATATGTTTTTAATCCCACCCCAAAAGGTCTGATAACTATTTTAACACTGTATTTGCAATTAATTAATTTTTATCTTTAAGTTAATCAACACACTTCATTCAAATCTGAGTATTTCCTAGGAGGGTATAACCACCAGATAATTTTGTTGCTCCTGTTCCAAACCTGTAGAGGACCTGGTGTGATGGAAATCTTACCTGCTAATCAGTAGCAGATTAGTGTGTAAGGAAAGTTATCCCTACCACCTAGCCTGTCAGGAGCTGCCCTTACAGCAGAGCTGGGTGTGAAGATTTCTGTCCTGCTTTGTGCCTCAAATGGGGCAGCAGATGTGGAGAACTTCTGTGGCTCATCACCACAGAGTAGCCCGCAGGGTTATCTGACTCCTCATGTCTGGGTGTCATGTGTGTGGTCTCTGCTCCATCACCCTGTCCATCCTGCACGGGTTTTGTGTTGCTGAAATGGCTCCTGAGGTATTAAAAAGTCTTTTTTCCTAGCCCTGCAACCAAAGAAGAAGTCGAGATTCTTCAGCTCTGGTTTTCATGGTTGTTTATTTTTCCTTATCTATAACATTCTTTCTCTGACCTGCTGAGGTTTGTCCAGCAGGTTGGGTTGAGGCACACTGACCACCCTTGGGGTGGTGTTAGTTTTTTATACAAAAAACTACCTGTACTTTATTTACAATAACTTCCCAGTACTTATCAACTATGTTAGACAGTCTGTCTCTACTCTAAACTAATCCACAAGTGCCACCATCACAGCAGAAGATGGAGGCTAAGAAGAAGAAGAACGACAGGACATGCCCAGACTCCTTCATCTTGCCTCTTGAACCTCCATTCTAAATCTCCAAAATTCTACTTTTTCACTCTGTGATAAAGTCACTATCATTCTACTCAAAGGCTTGTAAAGGCTTGTGGCTTGTGAATCTTCACACAAAGTTGGTTACTTTTTCCATGGGCTAAGATCGAAGGCACAGGTGTCTTTGACACTGTGCCTAGGTTTCTGAGCCAGGGTCTCGAGTCCTCCAGGGCAGCCAGAGGAATGTCCCGGGTTCTGACACATCCTCTCCAGGAGAACTGCTTGGTTTAGAAGAAGACATGTGCCTTCTTCTGTGCATTGAGCACCCACAGCATTGCAGCCTTTCTTCACCCAGGATCATTGTTCACCAGTGCCTACATCCACCCATCAGCCCATCAGTAATCCCCTGACTGCTCCTGGGGACAACCACTAGGGATGTGCTGCAGGGAAAGGAAGCAATGCTGTTTCCATGGAATCAGCAAATGGTTTGGCTACAAAGAGATCTTCAAGAGCATCTTTGTTCTTGTTCCAACCTCCCTGCCATGGGCAGGGACACTTTTCACTATCCTAGGTTGTTCCAAGCCACATCCAACTTGGTCTTGAACACTTCCAGGGATGGGGCAGCCACAGCTTCTCTGGACAACCTGTGCCAGAGCCTCACCACCCTCACAACCAGGAATTTATTCCCAATATCCCATATAACCCTGCCCTCTGGCACCGGGAAGCCATTCCCCCTTGTCCTGTCACTCCAGACCTTTGTCCAAATTCCCTCTCCAGCTGTCATGGAGCCCCTCTTGGCACTGACAGGGGCTCTAAGATCTGCCTGGAGCCTTCCCTTCTTCAGGCTCCAGCTCTCACAGTGTTTTAGTGTCATCCCAGTGTTTCTGCAGGGGTAAGGGGAGGCTGCTAGTGACAGTGATTTTCTGACCTACCAGAAAGTGGATTGGAGATTAATTTCCCACCAAAAAACAATGTGATCCTGAGGCCATTTTTGGATACAGATTGATAATCTTTAATTTGAGCCATAGGACTGACACATCACAGCTTCCTGCAGATGGTAATTTATTTGAAGGAGAGAAGAAGTATGATGTGGAGCAAGGGATGGGGCAGAAGAGGACAGCTGCCTGGCATTCACAGGCAAGGGTGGGTGCAGGGAAGTTAAAGAAGAGGCAAAACTCATGTCCTAGCAGCAGCTGAGGGATAGGAGAACTGAATAGCCATAAGAGGATGGCTTTGCCAGCCACAGGTTTGTATTGTTAACTCTTCTGCAGCTGAACATTCTGGTGATGTATGTGGTTGACACAGATGTAAAAGTTATTGGTTAAACCCACTTAACTCCCCTCTCTATTTCAGCCTTTTCTTTGTTGTACTTCAAGATTTTTTTGCTTTGCTCTGTTTATTCAGCCAGCTTCAGTTGTGGATAAATTTTGTCTATTTCTGGTCACAAATATGTCCCTGTTTAAATGTCAAGACTGACTATTCAGGAGATTATCAGTCCCAGGAAAAAAATCAGCACAGTGTAATAATATGCCATGACCCTGGAACGTTCTCACCATGGCAGTGCACGTTTATGCAGATAACAAGAGCATCAGGAAATGAAATAATTAGCTTTTATGATACAAAGAAAACAGAGATTCTGAAGGGAGGTGAATCTTCAGTCTCCAGCACAAATCTGATGTAAAACTCCAATTGCCTTTTTTACTTTTTTCTTTTTAATGTGTCGTGTTTTTTCTCTGAGGGAGATGGAAGGATTTCTGAACAGAGAGACCAAAAATTAAAATACTTGAGCTTTCCTTTCAGAAGTGAAAAACTCATAACAGTTGAATAGAAAAAAATAAAGAAGAGTAGATTTTTTTTTTCCATTGAAAAGACATTTTAATCCCTCCAAAAGGTCTGATGAGACAATATTTGTCCATGTCTGCTCTAGGAGTTTAAGTCAATATTTGGTGTAAGTTAGAAAGAGATTCCTGCTATTGATCCACATTTGCTTATTCTGGGTTTTTTGCAGTTTTCCCAACACATTTGTTCTTTTGTCAGAGTCTGAGACAGGACATGGGATTGCTGGGGGCTCTGATCCATTCCTGGCAGCCCCTCTCGCTTTGGCTCAGTTTGCATGGCACAGTCAGGAGGTCAAAGCAGGGTCCTGCTCTGGGGAAGGATTAAAATGTGGAGGAGGGCTCTGGATGTGGAGCTGAGAGCAGAGCTCAGCCCACACAGCTCTTGGGTGGAGGATGAAGTGTGGTACCCGTTTCAAAGCACCTGGCTGGAGCTGAAGGATGGACTGGGCACTGAATGGCCCATCTGCACCCTCCCAGGCCAACAAACCTCATGGCAAGGCAGTAATTTATAAAAACACTTGCCAGGAAGGAGTTCAACATTTTTAACACTCTCATCCATGGATTATTTCTTTAAACTTCCACATCTTTTGGCATCATTCTCTTCCATCCTGTTGGTGCTTAGATGCTCCAGAACACAAACACAGGTACAACTATAAGAGTTGGAAAAGAAGAATTTTGCTGATCTTTGTGCAGAGGACAGGCTTGAGACATCTGCCTAGAAAGTCTTTTGAGGAAAATATCCACCACCTATGCCCTTGTTTAATACTCTTCATCTGGATAAAATAAAGTCCCAACTCTTTCTCAAAAAACAAGCATTCAGCAGTTCACAGAAAGTCAAAATTAATTTATCTGTGAGGAAATAATATCTCTTACATATATGACCAGTTTACATACCAGAGTTTGTGTGCTCACTGGACTGTGCTGAGGTACGGGTGCAGCTCTTTCCTGTGTTTGCACAGGAATATGTGAATATGGATTGACACACATTAAAACACCTTGGAGCTGGTTTATTTCCTCTTTATCTTCAAGCATTCCCATGCCCTGTGATAGTGAAATACATAGTTTAACCAGATGACCTAGAGAAGACCTTTTATTTGGGAATCTTGATACAAAACAGCTCAATCTGGCATGATCAGGGGCAGGTGAGTGTAGCACACAAGTCAGGGAGTTCCTCGGGTTGTAACAAATATCAGTGTAAGCACATGATGAGTCCCTCTTCCCTCCCTGGCTGCATTCAGTACAGCTCAGTGTCATCCAAATCCAACCAAGTGCCCTCTTTGGTACAATCACTCTAAATCTCTGATTGATTTAGGCTGTGAGGCTCTGGAATATTTCAGAATACCCAAATGATCTTTTTGGTGCCTCTCAGCATCACCCATATAAAGCGAGACTTGTCCTCTTTGAGATTTCAAAGAAGAAGGATGAGCCCTACTGGCAAAGGTACTGAGCTGAGACAGAAATTAGGGGGAGTATAAACAAAGATGTGTGTGAAGAAAGGTTGCACCTTTGGAGTATGTCCAATTTGGCAAACTATCTGGAACTGTCACTATAGTACACGAAATAACACGATGCGGACACGCTGCTCTTTCAAGGTGAAAAGAGAGTTTTTTAATTTCTGACTCCAACATTTATAGATTTCCAAAAGTGACAGTGGATTGGAGGGTGACAGTGCCACCTCTCCAATGACACTGGACAGACCAACAGTCCATCAACTTTCTCCTCCTCCATAAAGGAATGCAAAACAATGAGTTATTTACAGAAAGTGTGTGAGAAAGTTCCTACAAGAATGTCAACATCAGAAGGCTTAGAAAATCTTTAAAAAACAGGGTGACATGGAACCTCCTCCATTGTCTTAAAGCATGTCTTGAATCTGACTTCAATGACTGCTCCTGGGGATAACATTTAGGGTTTTCACATGGGATGAATGACTTTGGGATGTGATGGGCTGGCAGTGCACACTTGGTGCTACAGCAGCGTCACAGTCAGAGGACTGAGGAAATGCTTAGTGGGGCAGTGTCTGGCACAGAAAGAATCAGGAGCAGAGGGAGGAAGAAAAAGAATCCCATGCCATGTTTGCTGCATGTCAGGCAGAGTTTTTAGTTGTCAGGTATCTCAAAAGCTTCACTTTGTTCAATTTCCTTATAAAAAAGAGGATTGCAGCATTTATTTATGCAATAGATTTTCACAACTCAAATTACAAAACTATGGGGTGATCTGATTGTCAAGATTGTCTCCCCACTTATTGTTTTTCACACTTGGCTTTCCTCTCTTTTCAGCTTTGGGGATAGCTAAGGAAATTCCCACTACAAGTCAATGCATGAGGTGTAATTCCCTTCCTGCTGCTGTCGTGGGCCTCATACATGCACCACCAACACTTATCTCAGTAAAAAAATAAGACTGAGCAAGACACAGAAAGATTTTAATGAGGACTATAAAATGGGGGGACCTCACCATTCCAAAAAGCAAGGGATTGCTAGAACCCACTCATCTGTGGTGATACCAACAAGTTGTGCAGAGCTTTAAAGGACATTCTTCTCAGTCAGCTTCAACACAAGGTCCAAACCTTCAGCCAGGGTAAATGTCTGTGACTCCATGGCATGGGAGGCATTGGGAGCTACAAAATATCTGGGGTATAGGCTCAAATCTCCCAAGAGTGAGAGCTGGAAAAGACCTGGGAGAATTTTGATCCATTTGTCTTGCTGAGGCAGAATTGCTACTCACAGTGTAGTTTCTGTTGGTCTTATTTTAAAACCTTGTTCCCCAAGGTGCTTTTGGGGGATTCTTTACAGTGTGTCTTGTCAAAGCTTTTGAAACAGATGAACACAGTGAAGGCAATGACTGGGAAACCAATCAAGCTCTTTATGTATGGAAACATGAAATTGGACCCACCACGAATGATCCTTTCAGAGACCAAATCCCATTGCCTCCCCATATCCGTGCTGGGTTTGAAGCTAGTAATTTTCTTTAATTGTTTTTGTGGATGGTCCAACTGTCCCATATCTCCTTCTGTTTCTTCCTGTTACAGCTTGGCATTGAGTGCTCCAAGGTCCAGGCTGCAGAAGAAAAGACAGACTTTATTGATTTTTAAGCATTATAAAGACAATTGTGGCCATGATCATGGTTCCATTCAGCACTGCTAACCTTTCTGAGTGGATGCAATGGTGACCATGAAAAGGCTCTGCAGTCAGTGAGCAAAGAAGCCTTCTTCTGTTCTCTGCATGAAAATTTGTACTGCAGATCTACGGCATTCATGCCAAAATCTGTGCCAGGCTGTGTTGACTTTGGGCAGTAGGGATTTCAGCCTTCAGTCCTTGTTGTTTTTGCTGTTTAGACTCCAGAAGTTGGATCCAGGTCGTATTGGGGTGGAGGCCTGGGGATTTGTGGTGGTTCACATTGATTGAAGGAAGACATATGGGAATGCCAACAAAAAAAAACCCCAAACCCTAAACAAACAAAACCACCCCCAAACAAACGACTTCCCTCCTCCTCCCCCTTCCCAAATTGTTGTAGGAGGTCTGCAAATGAAAGCATGACAGGGAAAGAATGACCATCGTGTGGGTTCATTAAGAAACACAATGGAAAACCAATGGGATTTAAAAGGGCTCTGGGTCTGGCTCCATCATATTAATCAACAGCTAGTTTTGGCCTCCTGTAGCCTCCTTGACTGAAAAACAACCCAAAGAAGTTTCTTCTCATGCACAAATGTCACTTTGGTCATCAGTCAAAGGCAACTTTCTGTTGTACACAGCACAACAAAGCAAATCTGGAGAGGAGAACAAAATAAGAAATAAATAACTGGACAGCAAGAATGGGAGGAGGTGAAATGTATCTCCCCTTGGAAATACTCTGAAGGACCCAGTTTGAGGCAAACTTTTCAAAGGGCCACGTGAGCTGGCAGTCTGCACTGGGGCTGCTTTTCAAAGGTTAAAATGAAAGTTTTGAAACCATCAGAAGACAAGCTTTGAGTTTGTGCCAAAATAGTGGTGGAAAATTGTGGCATAACTGTTCCTAAAATAACCTGATTTTAATTTTTTTTTAAACTAAATTGGATGGATCATTTGGAGAAGCAGGCATATTTTTAGGTACTTGTCAGCTCTTGAAAGGCACAACACAGTTCTCTGAAATCTGGTTTTCTTTCAAAGGCTTGCATGGGAAAGTTATAAACGAAAGTGTAATTCCAGATCAATGAGTTTCTGCTGCTCTTGTGAATGTATTACTTTGTGTGTCCTCTACTCATGTGATATATGACTTCTTTTTTTATGTTGCTTCAGATCCAGTTTCTCCTGAAATTGTGTGAGTGTGTCTGAAAAGACCTTTTGGGGGCAGAAGACCTGGGGATAAGAGCCCTTCCTGCAGGAAGAGCAAACAGTTATGCTGGTGATCGAATGCACAGCACGTGGGTACACTTTGTGTTTTGGGATCTCCTCTCCATCACTAACTGCTGCCCTGTTGATGTGATTCAAAGCTGAAGCCTTGGCTGCTGCCAGGGGCCACAGCAGGGTCCTGATGAAATCCAAAACTGGGCAATGAAAATTTTGGAAGCCACAAAATATTGCTCCTGTAGACCCAGCTGAGCCTGGGCCTGAGCTGATGGAGCCAGGACTGCATCCCACCGGAGCAGCCATGGCTTTCTAAGCCGCAGCGTGCAGGTACATGCAGGGGGTGTACCAAATGACCCTCTGCACCACAAATGTGCCAGACTGCTCAAATCTGTGGTTGGAGTCCCACCAGCAGCACTTAACAGCTGGTTGAGGTGACACATCAGCCTGATCAAGGTCCCTTGCTAATATTACTGATAAATATTACTGATTTCTGCAGAAATTTCAGCATTTCTATCCCATCACCTTTCACCCAGTCTGGGTCACCCAGATCCTCTTTGCTGCCCTCACCTGCTGTGTCCTCCATCACCTCTGCAATTCTGTGCTGGGGAGACACCACCACATGGTGAGCCTGAGGTGTCCTGTGGGGCTTTCCTGGCACCTTCTGATGGTGCAGGGGCTTAAATGTTCTCCTCCATTTCTTTTGCTTCCAACTGAGGGATTATCTGAGTTTTGGGACCTGGTTAATGGGGTATGTGAAATAGCCAGGGAGTAGGTGTTTGTGGCTTGCATGTTTTAGCAATCATATTTCATCATCAAAGCATGGTGGGATTTATATACAGCAGGGTTCTTGCTGACTTCTCCAAACTCAGCCATATAAAGTATTACTGCCTCCCAGCTTTATTATACCTTTACTAACCTTGAGTGCTTGTTTTTCTTTTCTCCTCCTTCTCCTCTTCCCTCTCTCCCTTTCCTTTTCCTTCTCCCTCTCTTCTTCCCTTTTCTCCCTTCTCTCTCTCCCCTACCCACTGATGACAAAAAATGCAAGTTAAAAGCAAGCCATGCAGAGGAGACATGTAAATCAGGGTTTTCCATCACCAGGGCTGTACAGGTTTGCAGCAGCTCACCATCTTCCCTGTTTCAATGCAGTAATGCTCAGGAGTGGTGCAGTATCTCTGAGTATTACAAGAGTGAGGATTGAGATGGTGGGATGGACCTTTCTGTCTCTGAAGCTGGCCAGGATGGTGAGATGACTTTCTGGTAAGGATACATTAGGGTTCCTTTCATGGCACTTAAGGCAGAGGTGAATAAATCAATGGGAATTCTTGAGTCTTGGACAGAGAAGCTCAGTTTAATCTCTACCTGTGCATGGAACTAATGCCTGATTGGAAGAAGCCTCTAAGTGCTCCAGGGCTGGACATATCCTGTCACATATCATAGCACAAGCCCTGGCAAGGGATGCTTAATCATAACCTAAATAAAACTAAATAATGTAATAATGGAGGGAAGTCTTGAAGCATAAAAAACCAGATTCTGGGGCAGATGAGCAGCTGGCTGGGCAGGATCCCATCTGTCCAGCTGTTTTGTGTGTATTCTGCAAGGCTTCTTTATCTTTCCAAAAATTGGTGTTGTGTGTGGAAGAGGCAGGTCTAGAGTCCCAAGTGCCTGGCATCTGTGCTGGGAAGACTATCTTCTGATTCTGATGGCTGTTCAAAGTGGAAAAGCATGGCATCTCAATATACTTCAAGCCTTGGGAAAGGCCAAGGTGGATTCTCAGCCCCTACCAGCAAATTTCTTAGCTCTTACCCTTTTTATTTTTGCTTACCTAATTGTTAAAAATAAGTTAGAAATGATTGCAAAATAGCTGATAATTGTTAAACATGTATTGTTAGTTTGGTTATGGTAAAAGGGGTTAAAAGAGTTGTTATAAGAAGTACGGTACCATGTTACACCTAAGTAAACCATCCCCCTGGTGAAATGAGGCAGCCTGGACAGAACTGTAATGGGCCAATCAAGCGCCTTCAACCTTCATGCAAATGAAGGATCCAAAAAGAAACCAATCCAGAGGGAATAAAAACAGAATAAAAAGGGGCATCTGACCCACTGAACCTGTGCCACTCCACGTGGAACATTAGGGACATCGCTGCTGAAGCAGACCCAGCGCTGGCGCTGCAGTGTCCTTGATGGGAACCCCCCTGCTCTGCCCATGGGCCCTCTTGCTTTGGGCCTTTCTTTTATTATAATAAATCATGAAATCACTTTAGTACCAGGAGTCTGGTCCTGTTTTTAACACCTAGGTATCACTGGTTGGCTCTGAACCAAGAGAAGCAAAGGATGATAGGGTCAGTTTTAAAAGGGCCAGGCATAAAAGGAGCCCTTATCTCCAGCTAGGCTTTATCAGACAAGCAGGCCAGCCTTATCCCAACGGCCTAATCCCCTCTTCTGGAGGCTCTTGAATGCCAGCAGAAACAAAAATGTGCTGTGCAGTTACTGCTGCCTGAGGAAATGTGAAATATCACGAGGGCTCCCCCTCTCCCCCCTGGCTTGGCCCACCATCCCCCTTGGCCATTGTCACATTTGGTAAGCAGATAATCCCTCACTTTGCAGTAGGAAAAGCTGAAGCACCTTCTTTCTTTACCTGGCTCACTGTCCACAGGGAATGGGTGGACTATCCTGCTGGTAGTCTCCTTGAAAGAGCTCATTAATGTCATCAGAGAGTGTTTCTGCTGTAATAATGCTGGTGGTGTTTCAAGCCTGGCCATATCTGATTTGTAATGCTTTACTTCAGATCAGGTGCTGGAAGTATTTGATGTGGTGCCAGCCAAACATGAAAATTTATTCTGCAGAGGGGCAGGCTGGAAAAGAGAAATCCTACCATGAGATGAGGGTTCTGAATTGAAAACTGTCTTGGGGTGATTTATGATGATTAGTCTCTTTACTGATTGTCTGCTTTATGCCCAAAAATGGGTGCTGTATCTTTAAAGGGGGTGCAGGGATGGAGAGCCGTGGGCTTTTCTCCAAGCCTCACTCACCAGGTGTTATAGATGGATACTGAAATGATTGGCTCTCACAATTAAAAGATAACTATTGTGTGAATATTAAGAGAAGCTTTAGTGATGTACAGTTGTTATTGTAGTTTAGATGCCCTCTGCTCTCCCCACAGTTCC
>JAHXMQ010012338.1:8801220-8833875 GCA_020466415.1 Ammodramus savannarum pratensis | reverse complement strand
AGCCCCCCTTAATTTCAAATTTATAGCAATTCAGAGGGAGGGGATTTACATCTTCCTTTTCAGGGGGGCTCCTGCCTTCCTTAGCAGACACCTGTCTTTCCAAACCAAGACAGAAACACAGAGGAAATGAAGAGGTTGAATGAGAGCTAAATATCAGGAATGAGATATTTTTCTCTCTAATTCTATTGCAAATTATGCAATAAGCAAAACCAGAGATGGTAGTAGTTTCCTTTTCAGCACTTATTTCAGAACTGTGTCTGCAAACAGGCAGCAGCCACCCACATGTGAGCTGAGAAGGTGTTCATTGCAGGCAAGGGGTTTCCATCCTGATCAATGTGCTGGAAATCCTCCTGTCCAAGGTGGGAATGTCACAGAGAAGAAAACTTTCAGGTTTGAGAATGACCCATTGCTAACCCCTCTCTCCCATCCATCTGGGATAGTAGTTCATCTATAATTGAGATGCTCTCATGGATCTTGCTGTTCAATTTCTAAGCCTCAGTTTTCCCACCCATAAAATTGGCTTTTTAGGCAACTTCTGTGGGGAGGAAGAGAAGAGGAGAGGAGAGGAGAGGAGAGGAGAGGAGAGGAGAGGAGAGGAGAGGAGAGGAGAGGAGAGGAGAGGAGAGGAGAGGAGAGGAGAGGAGAGGAGAGGAGAGGAGATTTAGCTTTGTACTGAAATTGTTAAGAAATCCAGCACAACTTTTGCTTCGATTGACCAGATATTTTGCAGCAGAGCACAAGCTGTCCCTGCATAAATATTTCCCTCAGGAAATAAGATGTTCAGATTTGAGACCACTGAGAATCAGTTATTCCTCAAAACTCTGGGCTTATTTTATCTCTGGTTTAAAAAAAACAGAGAGAGTTTAAAGGTCTGCAGAAATGCTCCAAATCCTGCCCAAGTTTACTGTCACAAAATAAAAGGTACAGGACAAAGCCGGAGATTTATAAAAAGAAAGGGCCACTCCTAAAAACTTGACTCTCTGCCTGAGTTTTGTTGAGTGTTTAATGGCAACCTTTAATTTCTTTGTAAAAGGTTCTACAAAGAAATCACACCTCTGTTGCAACACGTAAATCAAGACAAATTGAATTTTGATCCTATTTATTTTGGTAAGGCACTTAGCATTGAATCAAATTCCTCTCAAACAAAGTCTCCTGTAGACAATGAGGAATGTGTCTGCTGTGCAGAGTCCTGTCTATTCCAGATCTCAGGAGCTGCTTTTCAATGTCAGAAGTGAGGTGGTTGTTGGTATCAGCAGCTGATTTTAATCATCACAGAAACATAGAATGGTTTGGGCTGGAAGGGACCTTTAAAAGTCATCTCATTCCACCCCCTGCCATGGCCAGGGACACCTTCCACTAGACCAGCTTGCTCCATGCCTCATCCAGTCTGGCCTTGGACACTCCCAGGGATGGGGCAGCCACAGCTTCTCTGGGCAACCTGTGCCAGTGTTTTACCACCCTCATAGTACAAAACATTATTCCTTATATCTAATCTAAAGATCTTGTGTGGCAGGAGCATGTTGGGCTCAGTGAACCACACTGACCTCTTTGGGTGTTGCTCTGCCATGCCAATGCCCCTGGGGTGTGAGTCTGCTGCAGCAGCAGATGTCGTGGCTTGGAGATCAGGGAGCAGCCTGCAGCTGCCAGGATAAGCTCTGGGTCCTTCCATGCTCCTGCATCCCAGACAAACATAACACCCTCACTCATTGCTGAGAGCCCCAAAGGAGACAGCATTGACCTTGGAGAGCTACACAGTATATGTATTTCACTGCTTCCAGAAATGCATGGATTTAAAAATGCCAAATGCACTTGATGAGGTTTTAAAGTTTGTTTTTTAAATTACTGAAGGGCTCTGTATTACTACAGTAATTTTTTCCCCAATACATCACATAAAACTGCCTTAGCAGTCCTCAAACCACGTTAAATGTCCCTTTGACATTTCTAGTGTGCACTTTGAGGGCAGTTTTTAAGAATTAAAGGTAAAACTTTGAGAAAACTTCCACGTAAAAATAGTTCAGATAAACCTCAAAAGATTTAACAAATATAGAATGACCAGGGCAGTAAAATGGATACATGTGAGTGAACCTAAAGGGGTTTTATTTTTCTTAATTCCAGTTGAACAGCCCATTATGTCTTTTCCTGAAGCCTGTAGACTTTAAAACCAGTCTCAAGCTGAACTGAAGTGGTTGGGATATGTGATCTATAAATATTAGGATAGCTAAAGCATGAAAGCAGATGATGTGAGGTTGGGTTTATGATACTGATGCTATCTCCTTTTCTTTCAGAATTGCCTGGAGTTATGACATGGAGCCTTCTGGATTGTATAAATGTTACATAGTTTAGTGAGTGTATGAAAGAGGAGTCAGTCTTGAGAGCAAGTGGGCATTGGCTGCTGCTCCTCCTGAGTGCCTTGGACTGCAGATTTGTGAAGTGAGTGAAAGGGGAATGTTTTGTTTTGGTTTTTGTTTTATTTGTTGTGTTTTTGAAAGATCCAGCCATTCCTCTGATATGGCCCAGGTGTGGATTTGAAGCCCTAATGCTGTGGACAGCAGGACCTTTGTCACAGACTGCAGGGTAACTGAGACCCTAAATCACCAATTGCTTTTAACTAGGCACACATGGATTGTTTTCCTATTTAGTGAAGCAAACCCTTGTAGCAGGTTTACAGTTCAGCTGATGATCCTCTGGGTGTGAAAGGAACATGCTCTGCTAACCCACAAAGAAAGGCCCCAAGGAGCCTCCAGCTGATGGAAACAGACGATGGCTCAGTGTAAATCAGCAGATCAGCAGAGTCATGCTGGTCACCAGCAGCTCCAGATGTGATGGCAGCCAAGTCTCTTCAGCTCTGGATGATGGAGTGTTGTCTCCATTCCTAGAGGCTCAGATCTGGATCTCATTGTGCTGGATCTGGGTCAAGCACTGAGGGCATCTTGTGACCCAGCATTCCCTGTTGTCTCCATCTGCACCTTCATTAACTTTCAACATTGGAGTTATGACATTGCTGGGGGGTATTGCTGCTGTCCTGGGCAGAGAAGATAAGTCAGCCAGAGAGCTGAGTAGACTTGGAGTCCTCAAGAAAATTACTGAGGGCTATGTCTGTGACTGCATGTGCATGAACATGTGTGTGCTCTTCTAGTTCTGCTCTGAGAACCATCTTCAACCACTCTTCTACTCTTCAACAGCCATCATCCTTAAGTGAACTCCTCCTTTCTTACACTTCTGCTCTTCTCTTATAATTGCTTTTCCACATTTGGGTCCAGCCTTGCATGGAGCTCTCCCCCACCCCTGCAACCAAGGCTACTCCCACCATCCTCCCTGTCTCTGAGACCTGTTGGCCTGGAGACCTGGAACAGGAACTTTTCCCATTTCTTCTGCTGTTCATGCCTCCCCATGTTCCAGGTCCTCCCACCTAATCCAACTCCCTTCTGCACATTAAGCTTCCTCCAGAAGACTCAGCAGTGCTCACCCTTCATCCATTAAATGCCTTCCCTGTCCCAGCAACACGTAAGTGTGGAATGATAGATTAAAATCATGCTAAATGAATACCTGATGTGGGCTTCCCAGAGTGCCACTCCTTGTAAAACCAGAGAACTCAGCTGCTGGACTCTTTGGATTAGGATCTGTTTTGTATTTATATCCTGTAAATTTTCAAATCCATTGGTGGTGCTAACAAATAAATAGTTATGATTAATCACCTATCATTTTGGGCCTGATCCAGCTTTGATTACATCAGTGGGAACATTTCCATGTGCTGCATGGGAGTTGGATCAGACCCACAATCCAGCCTTATTTTTTAGCTCAGTGCTGTCCTTGAGGGGACTTTATCTTGTCTGGCTTAAGGTGTTTGCATTTGGGCAGTTTCCCCTGCTTTTGTGAAGGTAACATAAAGCAACACATCAAATCTGGAGATGTGACCACCAGGGACCTCCAGAAACTGTTGCTTGGGGTCTGAGAGATTGTCATATTTCACATCTTTATTCAGCCCATGAATTTTAGCAATATGAGGCTGGTGAAATAACGCAGACTATGAAATAAAACCTCCTCAGGACAAGGATGGAAAATTCAAATATCATAAAGCCAGCCTGGGCAGTGCTCTTGTGATGTGGTACTGCAGCTCAGAGAAGGTGACTGAATGGAAGAAGCCAATGTGCCTTTTTTTTGTCCCCTGATCCCATGAGGGTTTTAATTAGTACCAAAAGCACAACTCTTAATCCTTTTATATACAGCAGAAAACAAGGAAAAAGCAACTGCAGGCACAAATGGCTCTCAAGCTACTAAAAACTGAATACATGATCAGGTGTTAGGGTTAACTGCATACTCCTAGAGAACATCATTCCTTCTGCCATTTGCTTCAAGGATGGTGCCCTTGAACCTTATAAGGAAAATACAATAAGGAATCCAGCAGACAACTGAAGAATAAATCACTGTTTTATGTGCATGGAGCAGATCCAGAACATCATCCAATCCTCTGAGACACCTCTGTCCCTCTGGTAACATGGCAAAGGGTTCCCTCTGTAACAAGATACTCTCTTCATCACCACACCAGCAATGAAGCAGCATCACACATTCTGCCAGACACCTGGCCAAATTCTTCCACCTCTGATCCCTTGATGAGCACCCCTATCTTCAGTGAGAAACACTTTCTGAGATTTTCACATGGGGCAGAGCTGTTCCTCATTGAGTATAAATCCTGCTGCTGCAGGAAATGTCTGCAAATTAAATACTTTCCTAAAATGGATCAACTGCCTGGGAAAGTGCAGGCACAGCTTATGAGCTAGCTTCAAATGTTTATATATAAGAGATAGTAGATGAAATATTTACTATCTCCACCCCTCCTCCCATGTTAGGAAGGATCTGAATATGCTCATATGGCTTATGTTGGTGTCTAATCACTCCTTCAGCATTGAAGATCTCAGCAGATTATCCATGTGAAGGAAGGTGTGAGGTATTATCATCATTGTGTGGAGAAGCAGCTGATGAATACAGAGATTTTTCCTGCCAAAAATGTCTCTTCTTGCCCAGTAAATGGATTAATTCCCGGAGGTGCTGGCCCCTGCACTGAAGAGGAGTCCTGGGAGTAGTAAGGAAATTGTTGTTAACACAACTTTGACAAGGGCCACCTTCATCCCTGCCCCTCTCAAAGCTGACACAGAGCACTGATAGTGCTCATCCCCAAATTTGGAAACATTTTTCTGAATGGCACCCAAGATGGGAGTGATGGAGATGCCACCACCTTGGCTGCTCAGAGTGTGAGGTTGTGAGGTCCAGCATGAAAATCCTCCAGGAAACAGACAGTCCTGTGTGCCACAACTCCTGGCCATGCCAGAGAACCTTCTCAAAATAAATTCCGTTCCTGTTAAGAGCCTCTCAAAGAATTTGTCAGTTCCTGCTTATTGAAATCATGTAAAAAGCAAGGTTTAACCCTATAAACAAACAGAGTGATTTTTTTTTCATGAGTTGTTGTCTTAAGAGGCAGCAGAATAAATTTGAAATTTGAATTCCAGGATGTCAGAAACCAGGGAGGCAGAGATGACTGCCTGATAGGAAGGGAAGCAGCTCCCAGTCAGAGGTTGTAGAAATGCATCTTTTGTCTGCTGAGTTTCAGTGCCAGCGGTCAGAGGGCAACACTCAGAAATGCTGTGCTGCTTTTAATCCCAGTTTCAGCTTTGTATTTCTGTAGAATCGTAGAATCAGAGTTTGTGTTGGAACTTTTGCAGGTCATCCAGCCCAACCTTCTCCTCTGACCAGGGCTACTTAGACCTGATTTCTCAGGGACTTGACCAGTCCAATTTTGAAAAACCTTGACAATGGAGATTCAGTTCGGAAAAACCCATCCTTTAGATGAGTCCATTCACGGGGACAATATTTGGATTTCTTCAGGCAGTTCAAGGAAAAGGAAAGATGTTTTGTAGGCAGATGCTGTATTATCTGAGCCTGAAAGTCCTGGGGGTCAAGACTCAGGTCAGGTCAGGTCAGGTCAGGTCTAGTTCCAGCAGAAACCAACACTGCATCCCAGTGAGACCAAAAACATTCCCCTTACCTGGGTTTGTCAGCACATGTAGCTGTGGCAGAAGGTTTTTAATGTCCTACAACCACTTTTTGAGGGTAAATTATTGCAGATTCTAGATCAGGCAAGATGTTCACTCCTCATAGATCTGTATTACTTCTTCAAGAGTTCCAGACATTTTGGTTGGCAAGTCAGATGAGGAATAAGCAGTTTCTGGGTGCTCTTTTCCCCTGGTTCTTCTCTGGTACCTGAAATCATCCTCTGGAGCTTGCAGAATGAATGAACCAACTAAAGACCTGAAAGGTATTGATCAAATCCTTTCACTCAGCTTTGAGATGAAAAAAAAAACAGAAGTTATGATAAAGATTCCTCTATAAACAGTTCAAAATTGTAGGGTGCTTAACAACCCTTTGCTCTGAGTGCTAAAGGGATGTTTTCTTGTCTCTCCTCTGAGGACAAGAGAAATCTGTCTCAGTACTTTTCCTTGTCTTCTGGGCAACTGAAGAGCAATTCAGTTGCCATGTCTTGAAGAGTGGAATGTCTTTAAGTCAACCTCTTCCCCATGAGAAACCATTGTCATTAGCCCAGCAGCTGATCTGGGTGTTTGGAAAGGAGATTAGGTTCACACAGAGTGCAAAATTTTATTTTTCCCTGAAATAAATGTGTGCCAATGCATCTACCTATGTATTTTCTTTTTGCTCTGATACTGTGCAGTCCAGTTAATGGAAAACACTTTTTTGCTCCTTCTTGACATCTGCCAGGGAGGCTGTTTGTTTTGTTTTTGTTTCCCCTGAAAGGATACATGCTAAATCTCGAGAGTCAAACATGTGTTTTGCTTGAGACTCAATACACTCATTAACTAATTGTGCCGGCATGGGAATGCTTCAAGATAAAAAAAGGCAGCCTGGATCATGTTTGGATGGAAACAAGAAATACTGTCATGCAGAAGGGGAATTTTCAGGACAGACACACTCTCCCATCTTGCAATTCAGTGTTGGAGTAGGCATTGGGAAATTATTTCAGTGCTCATGTCAGGCCATGATGTGTCTTTAGATCATGCTGAAATGGAACTTCTTGCAATAGGCACAATGGTTTGAACACTGGCAATCACTGTGAGAAGGAGGAAGAAAAGGTAACAAAGTCCCAGGATGGAAAAACATGAAGGCAGGTGTGATTCAGAGGAACCAGGCTTTGCAGAGTCAGGAGGAGCTTGTGTCTCACTGCTTGTTTTCAACACACCTGGCATCTGCATTGGGCTGTGAAGTCACTTGGCTTCTTGATGTGTTTTGGTAAAAGACAAGTGTCTGCTCCTTATCAGACTGGGTCCTGCTTTCTGGTCTTGGTCTAGTTGATCTGGGCATTGCCAAAATCTCTAAGGAAATAATTGGGTGAAAAACAGTTCAGGTGGGAGAAAATCTAGTTAGTTTTGATGGCCTGGCTTGCTTTCTCCATTAGATGCTCTTATATTCCTTTCTCCATGGAATAAACTGAGCTGTGCAGAGCTCAAATGTTGTGAGAGCCAGGCAGAGAGTGATTACTTCTCTGCTGGGGAGGAATTTTTATTCCAGAATTTGATATTACTCCTGATTTTGTATGAAAAGGGAAGTATTAGAACTTGGTTTCAGAGAAGCAAACCAACAACCAGAGGATGCCCTGTCTAGCTCTGCCCTGGGGCCAGAAGCTTTGTGCCAGCCAATCTTAAGAACTTCTTGGGGATCTCATCTGGGGAAGTGCTGTGCAACCCTCAAAGGGGGGGAGTGTGGAGATCAGATATGAAGTGTTTCTGAGGCGTGCTTTCCCCAGAAGCCCACCTAGCTCAGTAAGTAGGAAAGTTTTCTCAGGCCCCATTCTCAGAAGAATTCCAGCCAAGCTGAATGCCCATCCCCAAAAGATTTCTCAGAGTCAGTTTTTGTGGCTGCCCCATCTCTGGACGTGTTCAAGGCCAGGTAGGACAGGGCTTGGAGCAACCAAGTCTATTGGAAGATGTCTCTTGCCCATGGCAGGGTGGATGATCACTGAGGTGCCTTCCAACACAAACCATTCCATGATTCTAAAATGCTTTGATTTCAGCAGTTTCTAACAAGAACAAGCTCTGCTGATATGTTCAGCTCTCTCTATCTGCTTTTCCATTGCACACATGTGCTATTGGCATATTGTGAACCCTCCTGAAAGTTTTGAGTTGGGAGGGGTGAGAGAGAAGATGAGATGAACATGTTTACATGAGAAATAATGAGAATGCTGCATGTGATCCAGATGTCTTCTTGCACTTTCCTTGCTGGACACACAATGTCATAATGGAAAACACAGAGTTCCCCTCCCTATGTCAATGATCCAATTTTCCTCCTCAGTCTTTTTTAAACATATCCCCTGCTCATCCCAGGCTCTGGCACCAGTACACAAGGAAACACATGCTGAGAGGGGTCTGTCCTGGCAAATTCAGGGCCACTTTATGGACCTTCATAAACATTAAAAATACTGCAGGGGGAAAAATCCCCAAATCCTTGAAAATTAAAACCTTCTCCTATAATTCTTCTTCTACAGGCAATTTACTTCACAATAAGACATTATCTGGGGTTGGTTACTTGCCCCAAATTAAGGAGTACTTTAAGGATCTGGAACCCATTATTGAGGTGTAAGAAATCAAATCTTTGTAATCAGGACATAAATAGGAAGCAAATCCAGACATTAATCAAACCAAGCATTCAGATCATCCTGTGAGACAAATATGAGTCCTAAGAGGTGCTGAAACATTTCAGCCAGACTAAGAGTTGATTTTCAAGTTATTCTGGAGAAAAAACAAGGACAGGGAAGAATAAACAAAGCCTTGAGCTCAGCTGAGTCTCAGCCAAAGATCTGAAAGAATTCAGGGTCAGATCTGGGGAACTGAGGCTAATGGATGAGGTAGGAACCATGTCTAACAATAAGTTTGATGTAGTCTGAGGTGCCAGACAATGAGCTTTGAGTGTCTTCAGCATCCAGTTGGGACATAAGGCTATTCCTCCCAGCAGCTAGCAGAGTTCACTGCTCTTTTTTATGGCTGCATTGATCTGACAGCTGGTGAGAATGTTTCTGGAGCTGGATGGGATAAACAGAGATAGTGTGGGTTCAGCTGAGTGTTTAGGCTTCTTTGGGCTTGCACACAACTGCACACAATGACAGTGGTACCATCAGCTCCATCAGGAAGGGTTCATTCAGTGTGGTTCATCACAGGTAGGTCTCATTGAGTCTGAGATGTAAAATGTCTCATTACCAAATGAACAAGAAATTACCTGGACAGATTCACAGCACCATTGCCTCAAACTGAATTTTAGGAGGAGCCAAAATATATCTCTGAAAAATCTTCATTTAATGCACAAGGGTTTCTGGAGCAAATGGATCTGCCTCTCAGTTTGTCTCTTTTGTCTCTGCTAATCAATGATGACAGGAAACAAGATTCCTGACTCTGCAAGAAGCCCTGTGCTACTGATGCTACATCCCTAACACTGTTCTTATGGACATCATCTTTATTTCCATAGCAACTACCTGCAGTTCTCCTCATTTCTGAGGAGACTTAACAAGAGCAGACAAAATCCCAAAGGAAGCATCTGATTTTCCATATCAGCCACAGCTTC
Organism: Ammodramus savannarum pratensis; assembly: GCA_020466415.1. NCBI lineage: Eukaryota > Metazoa > Chordata > Aves > Passeriformes > Passerellidae > Ammodramus > Ammodramus savannarum. Next base: position 8,824,257 of record JAHXMQ010012338.1, on the reverse strand, counting down.
AAGAGGAATAAGAAGAAAGGGCACCAGAAAATACAACATGGATGCAGACTTGTTTTCAAAACAGATAGCTTATTTTATTTTGATAGGATATGAATTTCTTAATATCCTGCTGTGAAGTGTTTGTGAAGTATAGGCAATCACAAATGAATCATTGAGACCAGATCACAAGGCATAGGATGAAATGGGACATCTTGGGTTAAAAAGTCCAGTTCCGTGTTAATCATACTTAATCATATTATTTAAATTAATTCAGAAAATTGTCAGCTCCATCTGAAAAACATACTAATTTCTCACACAGCCCTGATTTCTTTGGAAAGTTTTTCCAGATCCTCCCAATTCTGCACATGAGAAATAGTCTACTTTCTAATCTCACTTCATTAGTCAACAAGTTATGACCATTTGTGCTATACTTTTTATACATATGGAAGCCAAATATCTCACACTCTTCTTTCTCAAGGTAACTAAAATAAAATTAACAAACAAAGAAAGTAAATGTAACATGAAATTGTATCATAATCTTCCACTACTATTATTAAATTAACATCTGACAAGAACTTTCATATCTGAACAGTCTTAAATTTAAGGCAGATGGAATCTAGCTCTGTATTAATTGCTTGGTCTTCCCTGCTTAATAATCTCATGTCTTGATGAAAACTCTGTATGCCAAACCTCTAGAAATAACAAAAAGGAGCTCCTGGAGGAAATGTGGAATGCAGTGGGATTTAGGGAAGAAACTAGTGTTACAGTTCCACCAGCAATTTAAATTGTCTGAAGCTAACTCTAACATGAAACACGAATAACTTTTCCACCTCTGGCTGTAGTTCTCCATTTTCCACTCCCTCCTTGAACCAGCATGGATATTTTGTTCAGTGAATCAATGTGAGAGACTGATCCAGTTTCGAGAAAGCAACACTGGTGCAAAATGGTTGGTTAGAGAAATAGGACATGCTTCTGGTATACCTCATGTGGTTTAGGATGGACTGAATCACGTTTCCTGAAGTGTCTTTTGTCATTAACTAGGGTGTGGCCCAAACCTTGTTCAAACATCCACCTCTCACACTTTCAGGTGGTGTGATAGGTGGATCCCTTCCACCTCCCTGGGATCTTGTTAGAGTGCAGGCAACACTGTTTTGTGGTTTACCTCCCAGCTGAAGTCACCTACTGAATGAGCGCTGAGCCCTGGAGAAATCAGTTAATGCCACTTTTCATGATCTAAGCAACATAAAGAAATCAATGCCAAACGTACACTGAAATGAGCTATGGCAGAAGATGCATGATTTAGTAATGTGAAGCACAGTGAGCTCCTGTCAACTCTCTTCAGCAGCTCTGGAAATCAGGCACCATTTACCCCCAAAAGCAAGGCACATCAGTCATCTGTCATTTCTGAATGCATTGGCCTATGGCCCAACATTCAGGAGCAACCAATCCAGCCAAAATCATTTAGCAAATCAGTGATTGGCATCAGAAATGTAAGTATGGCACCATAAATGTAATCCATAGTGTATACAACACAGAGAACAGAGCAGATTAGTAAGAAGCAGGAGTGCTTCACAGTGCGAGACAATACCAGCAGGAGTTGTCTAACAAACAGAAAATGATGTGTTGTTATAGAGCTGGAGCTTTTCCATTGGCTGGTGAGGTTTCTCACCATCTGGGAGAGCTTTGAAAAAGAGCAGAAATGGGCTTGATGAATGTTGTGTGGGGGAGTGTTGGCAAAAGAAGGTTTGACAAGCTGAGCAAGGCAAGCAAACAAAGAGCGCAGCCAAAACAGAGACAGAGGGGAGCGAGAGGGAAGAGGTTGTGTGGGAGATGAGAGGAGAGGCTTGACTTCAGCATCAAAGAGGTCCATCAGCCCATGACAGTCCAGACCACTCTGTGTGTGGGAGGTTAAAAGATCCCTGCACTTCTGTGAAGTCCAAGGTGATGCAAAGCTTTGGGCTGCCCCACAAAACTCCTGCCTGCCCATCACCTGTGACCCCTCCAGCTTTCCCAAAGAGCTGTGCCCATGGAGAAGGGTGCAGAGCCTGCTCTGCAGAAGGAGAGCTGTTGGGTGGATCTACCAGCACAGCCACCATCATTTCATCAGAGCAAGCGACAAGCTTCGAGCATTTGAGGGAGAGGCACAAGGTAACCCTGGCAAAAATGGTTTCTTTGCTGGATGGACTGCACAGCTGTCAGGAGCAGATGATAGTAAGGTTACAAACAGCATTGTGGGCATGCTTTTTGGTTAGCTGCTCTGTGTGGACTGACTATTGTGGGAGAGAGAAACATTCATCTGCAAAATTCAACCTACTGTGAAATGCAGGGAAAAGCAATCCCTGATTTTTACACTTTATCTCTCTGAAGAACCACAACACACCAATACCATTATTTTCACGCCATCTTTTGCAGGGATTTCCAACCTTCACAGCTGCTGTTGCCTTCTAACTTTGTCCCTCTATAAACATTTTTTGCCATTCATCCCTTTTCTCCCTGATAATGGGCGTCTCACCATGCTCTGAGTTGTACCCAGCACCCTCATCACTGTGCTGCCAGTGTAGATCCCAAGCTGAAAAGCCTGGTGCTTTGTCTGTGGTGTTTGTCCATGTCTTTGTGAGTGCTGGGAGCTGCAGCTCTTCAACAGGATGGTTCTCAAACTTCTTGAATACTTGGCACAAAAGATTTTTGTGGGTTATCAGCTACCGTCAACCACCAAACTTTGAAGGAAAATAATTCTTCAGTACAATTCCACAGAGCAGGTATTATGGCTTTGTAAGCATGAGTTTTGTGATTTAACTCATGTTCATCTCCCAAGGCAATGTTGTTGGCTTCAGTGAAAGCTCTACTCAGTTCTGTGGAAACAAGTATTTTGAATATTATCCCCTGGCTATGCTAGGGTGCCCGAAAGTGCTTCAGGTGACTCTGAGCAGGGATAGAGTGAAAATGGAGGGCCTTAAGGCTGTATTGTTTGTTTCATCATTAGCACAGATCCAAAGCAGGGACTCCATCAAGGCTGTGTTTTCCCCCTCCTGTTGTTGTGTCTTTGTACCAACATCCCTAAGAAAGTTCGTGAGAAATCTGTAACAACATTTCCTTGGAGATGATGGGAGCTTGGGTGATGAATCCAGCTCTTGCTGGGTTAGTGTGATAATGAATGTTCAAGACAACAGATTGGAAAATTAGATAACTACAGCAATACTGCAGTATTCCAGTACTTCCCTGTTTATAATTGCTGCTCTAGATGTTCTCTATTGGCTATTACCAGAAAGAGGGAACAGGGACTGTGGACTGATCCAGTGTTATACATCCAAATCTCTTGGATGGCCTTAAATAGCTTCTTGTTTCTAGGGACTGTGCTGGGCTGTGTAATTTGTTAGCCCTGTGTGTGTCTGCATACACCCATGTACAGAAGGGCAAATATAACAGATCCACTGCTGTGAAGACCATCTGGAAAAAATTCAGATCTCTGCATCCAACTAGAATAAGTTACCTAGCTATTGATGCAATCCTTCCCATCGCAGACTCTCAAAGCATTTTAAGGTATTAGTCTTTTCAATCCCATCTAAAATAGCTTCAAGAGTTGCACCAAGTCCAGCCTACGTCTGCAAGGCTTGATGAGAATAACCATGTTTTCACTCTCCTTTCAGATGCTCTCAAACTCTGCACTTGTATATTGCTCTATTTTACTTATATGTTGATCAGTAATGAACAGAAAGATTTCACTCCATTTTTGCACCATGCAGTGGCAGATCTAATCCCCATGCCCCTCCCTTCTGTGATTTATGAGAGCAGACCAACCCTGCAACCTTCTCCTTATAACTCTGCACCTGCACATCATGGCTAGCAGCTTTAGCTGCTTTCCTGCAATAACTCACAGAATCTCTTTGCTAGGCAGCCACGCCTTTACATGAGCAGATATTTCCTCTACTGGTGCTTTGCTTTCTGGCTCATTTTTTGATTGCTCTCAGCCTTCCCCCAGATGCTGAAATGATCTAAATCTTGTAGTAATAGACTGTGATGTGTTTGGGGTGTGTTTAACTCCTAACGCAGCATCACATTTGGCTTTGCTGCTCTCCTTCCCTTTAGCTCCACCATTGCTGTTAAGAAAAGCAATCCTACAGCTGAAGTGCAGTGAACATACCCAGGGAAACTCCATGGGAAACTTCTTTCCCATCAGCAGCAGTTCTACTCTTCTTGACCTTCTGACTTGCTTTCTTTTGTCTAGATTTTTTTTTTTAATTGGGGCACTTTTTGTGTCCCTGATCTGGGCTCAAGACCCTGATTATGAGAGCTCTTTAAATGACTTCTGAGAAAAAGGGAGATTATCTATCTATCTATCTATCTATCTCTATCTCTATCTCTATCTCTATCTCTATCTCTATCTCTATCCCTATATCTCATCTCTATCTATCTATCTATCTATCTATCTCTATCTCTATCTCTATCTCTATCTCTATATCTCTATCATCTCTATCTCTATCATATAATCTTTTTCTACCCCTATCTCTTTATGTCAATCTCTAATGGATATCCTCTGTATCTTTCAGTTGTGCCAGGGCCCAGCACAGCTGGTGAATTGCACACCTCAGTTAAGGGATTGCCTTCATAACCTGTTACATGAGCTCGTGTCCCAGCACCTCCATGGCTGAAACAGACTATGGCTCAAGGGAATTTGGCCCTGAAATGCAAGTCATGCCATTTCCAAGGTGGTCTCACTCCCAGGTGGAGGCTCTGATTTCCTTTCATATCTGAAAGCTAGAGCACCAGGGAGACATTTGTACTTAAAAATCTCAGACTAGAAAAGAGATCTGGTATGAGGAATTCCTTTATTTTATAACAGGAAAAGGAAAGAGAACAGCTGAGCACAGCTCTCCACTAGCACTCATCTCAACTATACAGTATCTTCTTTTCAAGTTGGCCACTTAGGTAGGAGATATTTGAAGAAAATTGGCCACTTCCAGCCACAACACAGAGCCAGCCCCATTTGTGCTCTGTTTGTTCTCTGAGAGAAGCAAATAGTGAGGGGTTTGACCATGGAATTAGGTGTTCAGTGAAAAAAACAACCACCATTGCTTCTGCACAACAATGAAAGCTGGGACAAAAGCCTCAATGCATCTTCAGACAGAGCTGAGGTGAGTCCTCAGGCTGGGAAACCTCCTGGCATTGTTTTCAGAGTTAGTGATCGAGCTAAACTGCAGTCACAATGTGATCCAGACACTTTGCTGAAGCCTGATGTCTCCCACATCTTGCTGTCACACCCTTTACCTTCAGCTCAGGTGTAAGCTTTGTGCCTGCTTTCAGGTGGATGCAGACAGACTTACTGGGGAAACTGTGTAGATGTAAAATTACCTTACATCACAGATACGAAAGGGAGGCACTGGTTTACACTGGCAGAGTATTTATCTCCACCTTGTTAACTTGATGCAAGATTGTAGAAGGCAAGAAATCCAATATATGGAAATAATAGTGATTAAAAGCTGTTTTATAGCTAAAGCATGCTTTTCTCACTCAAATTTTGGAAGCACTGTTAACATACCCAATGTGCAATTAAAAATGATCTAAACCACATGATGTATCTCTGCATTGCAATCATTATTGCTAAAGCATTTTACTGGGTATTCAAAATCAACAATGTGTGACAGACCTGCTGGGTTTTTATGTTCTGTGATCATTATTGTAAAAGATGCTGTTTGAGAAAGAAAATTCTGGATTCATCCCCTCTGAAGTCAGATGTAGACATTAGGAAGCCCTAGGGCGTCTTTATCATAGAATGAAACAATGACTTTTGTTGGAATGGACCTTCAAAACCATCTCTTTCCAAACCTCTGCCATGGGCAGGCACACCTTCCACTAGACCAGTGTGCTCCAAGTCCTGTCTGACCTGGCCCTTTGCCAGGACCCCCTCACCATCACAGTGAAGAATTTCTTCCCAATATGTAATCCAACCCTGCCCTCTGGTAGTTTAAAGTCATTATCCCTTGAACTTTTTTTCTCTCTCTTGAAAAGAAAGACAGCCCAGCATTTCACCATTAAGCCTCTTGATATCAGTTGGATTAATATTTGTGATCAGAGTGCACTGACAAAACATCCCAAAACTCGACTGTAATGATCCCTTTACTACCTGCAGATCCACTGAAGCTCTGGGATGAGGCAGCCCACTGGGTTTATTTCTCCTTTAGATGTACTTCAAATCCTACTGGGGCCAGCCCGGGACTTCTCACTGAATCAGGCCACCTGCTTCATTCTCTATCAGCAATTCACAGCCTGCAAGGAGTGAACAAATCAGTCCAAGAAACCTGGATTGAATTACTGGTTCTGACACTTGCTTTCTCAGTAGGTTTATGGCCTCTATTTCTCCTCTAATTCTTGTTCACTTTGGCTTATCCTTGTGGCACCAAAGCAACATCAGTCTCCACTGGGATACTGAGATGCTTTTGCACTGCAGATACATTCCAAAGGAAAACACATATCATTCAGTGATGTAAAGTTCTCATTTCTCCTTAGCTCTTCATGTTAAATAGCTTCATACTTCATTCCAGAAGAGGCAGAATGGATACCCTGACTCGCAGCAAGTGACCTTATAACCCAGAACCTTCACTGGGAATGTAAACAGTACAAACACATTTGATTCTACCCTTGATCTGACCATTTTCTGCACAGGAAACTCAATGCCTTAAGTATGTCCAGTAAGAAATCTCCAATGGATCTCTCTTCAAAGGACTCATCTCACACCCATAGTCATGTTTTGTGCCTACCACATCATCTCTTGGGGAGATCCATGGGTTAACTACTCACTTCATGGACTCACGTATAGCTGGTGATTTTCACTGGTGAAATTCCTGAGTCAGCCTGTCCAGCACTGCAAAGTTTGCAATAATTAGAAATGCAGGTAAGCATTTCAGCCAAGTGAGCGTGCTGTGGGGACTTCAAACTTGGTGTATCTCAATACCTAACACTCAGGTCTTCAAACACTTCTATGAGCTGCTGCCTCATGCCCCTTTCCCTGTAAAATGTCAGCCAGCCCATGGCTGCAACCTGGCTCTGGCTTGAGGCAGTGCAGATCACAGCCTGAAAAGCAGCTCAGAATAAAAGGCTCTCAGATTATTTGCCAGTGCCTCAAGAAATGAAATAGAGTTCCACTCCTAAAATGTCAAAGGTATGTCAGTGTGAAGAAGAAAAAAAAGGAAAAAAAAAAGAAAGGAAAAGTAAAAGTTTGAAAAGGGGTTTTACTGGCAGCCAGGAAAATGCAACTGCTTTTACTTAATTTTTCTCTGCCTCTTTCTGAGCTTTTAACTTTATTTCAGTGGAGGAAAAACAATAGGGAAAAGGGTTAAAATTGAGTGGGAGCAAAAAAGTGTATATTTGCTTTCTATCAAAGCATCATACTCATCAAGTGATGAAGTCCTTGCAAGTCTTCAACACCCTTCCCCATATCCTGTATCTGAAATTCCTCCATCTCTCCTCATTCAGCAGCCAGGACAGCAGCTGCTTGCTGTGCTCAGCTGTCTCACAGGTACAATCCTGCTTGCTCTGAGTGACACAGCTGAGGAGGTGATTTTTAGTTTCATGGCACTTCTCTCAGTTCTGGGCACGTTTCAAGAGACTCCAAACTTTGACTGACTCAAGGACTTCAGGGCAGGAGAGGTAAAGGTAAGGGAAAGGTTACCCAAATGGAGATTATCAGAGGATTGCTGCAGAGCTGGAACAGAAAAGATGCAGCACATACTTCTGCATTGCTCCTTGGAGCCCCAGGCAGAGCCTGGACACACTGAGTTGTCCTTATCCCCTGAAAAGGCTCCATGGATTTTCACAGACCAGCACATCTCAGAGCTCCCCTCCTTTTCCCCTGGCTTCCCCACCACTCTCAGTGTCCAGCCATAGTGACATCCCAACAAGGGTGACACCCCCTGATTCCCCCAACACCAACTCAGCCAACAAAGAGGTTTTTCTTCCTGCCACCTGAGCTCCAGGCACAGCCACCTGGCTCGGGGCCAGCAAGGCTTCTCCATCACCAGATCCCCATTGGTTGCTCTTCCTCCCAGGGCCCCTGTCTGGCTCTTCTCCACTAATGTTCTCTGTGTCATTCCAAAACAATCAGCCAGCCACAGTGCTTATGTCTGCTGAGAGCAGTGGGTCAGGAGTGTATCCAAGCAGAATGTGGTGTAAATAACTGACTCCATCTGCTTTGGGTCAGAACAGCTTCAGCTCATCAGAGGGAACCAAAGAGCCTCCAGGGGTGGTGGAGGGACTTTCTGAATCCATCTATGGAGCTGGCACTGGGAGAAGCCAAACATGCTCTTAGTGTTTACGCTGTCAGGCCGTGAGGTATTCATCTTCATCCCAAAACACATTCCTCACAGAACACTTCTGGGCCTCAAACTCTGTCATTGGGAGAGCTAAGGAAATGAAAACTGGGAGGATAATGCTGAGCTGTCAAGCCTCATGTACAGCAGCAACTGCTCCCATGCCTGGGATCCCTCCTGAGAGGCATCAGGGCATGGCACTGTGCTGCTTGGTTTTCATTGTGCCACAGTCATGTAAAACAAAGGATTATATCCCTATCCACTTTTAGTTTGCTGCCATATGGGGAAGGTGCAGGGAAGCAAAGGCGTTGTTGCAAATCCAGGCTGGAAATTTTCTTCCTTGGGTCCCCTCTAGTAGGCTCAAAACCTTTAGAGCAGTGAATGGTCAGCATTCATTGAGAGAGGGATGGTGGGCCCTGCTGGTGATCAGGACATGTAGGTACCAAACAGATCTAAGCAGAACTACCCCAGAGATCCAGCAGAACTACCCTTGGCACTGAGCCAAGACATGGTCTTAGGAGGGCTGCAAAACAGCACAGACAGTCCAAGTGTTTAAAGCTTTGTCTTGGTATGTCACATATGGGAGAGAGCAGGGAAGTGACAGCAGGTAGTGTCATCCTCTCTAGCTCCAGTTACACATCAAGAGGTGTTTTCACCAGGCTCATAAGGGTCCAAACCAAAGCAGATAACAAATACTGCCAGGCTCTGTCACAGGCTGACCAGGACAGGGGTGCAGTCCCTTTATCCCTGGAAGTGCTCAAAAGCTGTGCAGATGTGGCACTGGTGGCACTCAAACACTTGTGGTGTCTGAGTGGTGTCTTTGGCAGTGCAGGGTTAATAGTTGGGTTTGATGATCCTAGAGGTCTTTTTCAACATGAATGATTCTATGACTCTATATCAACTTCAGCAAAGTTGATTCTGGCTTGGGGAGCAATACCAGGAAAATCCCATGTTCAGAGGTTTAGCCTCATCTGCAATTGGTGGTGTTATCCCAAATATTACTGTGGATTTTACATTTGGGGAGGGGTTCTTCATTCCTTTACTTTTTTGTTCCCACACTTTTCCCAGTCAGACAAGGTCAGCAAAACCAGGTAGAAATGTGCCCACAAGGCTATAAGTGAAACTTCCCACTTTGTAGTGTGCACCACAGTTTGTCTTGAACAAAGGTGAGGACAGCTGGGATTTCCATGTCACTTGGGACCCAGGACTTCAAATTTGGCTTTGTTGGACTTATACCTGGGCAACACCCTGAAAATCCCCAGATATATTATTGACTCATGTTTATCCTCTTAAAAGTGCAAGCAGACTGTAAGGTTTCATCTTGCTTGCTTTAGCTGCCATAAAAAGCAGGACTGTGCAGCACACAGAAGCTGCAGCTCCTGAAATGCAAAAATCTTCATTTTTACACTGGCTTTAATGGAATACTGCTTCTTCTTCATGACTTTGCCATTTTTTTCTTTCCCTCCCACCTGCCACCTACAGCATATAATATTTATTCTTTCTAATCCTGCTGTTGATTTTCTGAGACCCTGCAGCCTTTAAAGATTTTCTGATGTGGAATATAGTGCTGGGAATTTGAGGGACAAGCCTACACCTGGTCTGCAAACATCTGGAGTGGTGTCACTCTCTTTTCCTTCTCGTGCCCTGGCCTGACCCTCTCTGTGCCTCTGCCAGAATCACACTGGGGATGGGATGTGCCACCTTTGCTGTGATTCCCCCTGCACACTCAGCCAGGCTGTGCACAATGACCAGGATCACTCAGAGGGCACACTGGGGGTACCCACTGGGGGTACCCACCTCACTGAATGTGTCTCACCCTGGTCAGGATCAGAGAGGTTTCTTAGGCCTGTTCACTTTGGCCTGTGCTAAAAGAGCTGCAGCCCATCACTCTTCTGCTGGTGTCCAGATGAGAAATGGGGATTATACTTGTTTATGTTCTAACAGAAATGTCAGAAGGGGATTTACCTCTTTAGAATTTTATTTTTCTGCCGAGACAATCCTTCTCTTTGCACCCTAGTTCCCTGCAGACACCATCTCCAGGTGACCTGAAGCAGATCTCTCTTTTTCCCTGATGTTCAGGACTGACCATTCTCTTTTTGAGATGGAGAAGTGGCAATTTCTCTGTTCTGTACCCTTCTATATGAAGTTGTGAGCACAGGTGGAATTAATGCAGGTCCTTGCACTTGTGCTGGGAGCCTCATGAAATCAGAAAGAAAGCAGCAGCCTGTATGTGGAGAAGGAATTCAAGACATTAACTGAAGGGCAGATTAAGGTTAAATGGACCCCAGATCCATGCAAATATTGCCCCACAAGAAGAAAAACTTAATTGTCTCACAGGATTTTCTCTTTTCCCCCCAAGAGAAATGTAATCACCAAAACTGTACTGTTAGGAGCTTAATACCTGAACCACAGGGTGAAATTATGGTTGGTTTAGATCATCTGAAGGTCAGATCTGCTGGGTCTGCTCCAGCTCCATGCACCCCACTGTCTAAAGGGTTGGTCTGCAGAGAGCCCTTTGCACAGAAGAAATTCTTACCATGAGGATGGTGAAACAGTGACAGAGATTGTCCAGGGAGGTGGTGGATGCTCCATCCCTGGAAAAATTCAAGGCCTGGTTGGACAAAGCTCTGAGCAGCCTGGTCTAGTGAAAGATGGCCCTGCTTATTGCCATGGAGTTTAGTCTAGATTCATTCTCTGAATCTATGATCCCAAAAGGCTAAGTAAGGATACATCTGCCCACATCTAGGGGAAAAAATGATATTAAATTAGTAGATCATGCTGCAAAGGAAACTGTTGTTGGCTTTTTTCTTTCTTCCTTTTTCAATTGGGTTCTACACAGCCTGTGGTTGCTCTCCACATAAAAGCTAATCAAAGATGCTTTCATAAAGTGTTTTCTCCACCCCAGCAGTGATTTCCAGTTGTTCAGGATATGGGCTCTGATCCTGGGAGCACTGTGCCTGCGAGGATATAGCTCTGGATGCATTTGATGAATGGAACACACAAATGATTCCCACCTGCAGAAATAGGATGTGATAAAAGACATGCCCCTTGTCACCTGCAAACTTGTGATCCAGATACCACAGAAACCTGGAAAAGTTTGGAACAGTTTTCTTTGCAGCTGTCAGCTGCCTTTGTAATCTCCTATACCTACAGTTTTTCTCTCACTAGGCTGGAGCACTGGGAAAATTCTGAGCTGCATCTGAACATCCTTGTCTGGGCTTAAGTCACACTGCAAATTCTGGTTCTGTTGGCAGTTCAGCCATTTGGTTTTAGGCAGGTCATGAGTTAACTTTCTGGTGTTCGGTGTTGTAACATAATAACTCTTTTTCTTTTATTTTTTAGTTTCTCTTTCCTTTTCCCCTTCCCTTCCCTTCCCTTCCCTTCCCTTCCCTTCCCTTCCCTTCCCTTCCCTTCCCTTCCCTTCCCTTCCCTTCCCTTCCCCTTTTGTAGCCACACAACCAATCTTCCATGTTAAAAAAAAAAGAAAAAGAAGAAGAAAAAGATCCTGAAGTGGCTCCTTCCCAGGGAAGGGACAGAAATGGTAACCACTTACAGAGCCATGAGCCATCAGCACCAAGCAAGAGGTTCCAGGCAGAGGAGCCCTAAACAAATAGAAAGAAAGCCCAGCCTACAATATCCCAGGGCCTTGTAAATAAATGATAGAACCAATCTGAGAGAGATATCCCACAACTAAAGAGTAACATCTGATGCCGGCTGTGTCAAGAGTTCCCAGGGAACCTTTGCAAAGCTGGGTGTGCTGCTGGTTGCACTTCCCAGGATCCCAGCTCTGGTCCAGGGATGCTGGAGCAATTTTGCAAGCAGGGGAGCTTGTGCTGCTCCCACACCAGCTGCTGCAGCCCCCAAACCACCAGGCTCTGTGAGTTGTGGTGGTCCCTCAAACCCTGCAAATAGCTGAACCACATTTCCACCTGAAGGCATCACTGAATCTGGCTCTCCCTCATAGGTTTTGATGTTCAGTCCCATTTCATGGCAACATGTGGTTTTGTTTCCATCTGTTTATTATGGTGTCTGCTCTGCTGTGAAAAGGAGCTGGGTCTTCAGCTGATGGATGTGGTCCCACAATTTTTAAAAGAGAGATCTGATTCATTTAAACTTTATTTTAACATTATGCAACTTCCCATTGGCATCATTAAAGACAGCCTTGAAATGCTTAGCTGTGTTTTAAACACAGATTTTTCTTGGGATAATGAAGATGGGTTGGTTCCATGAGAAGCCTCAAGGACATTTCAGCTCTACTTATATCAAAGGGATCAAATATCAACAGTGAAGAACAAGATTATCTTACTCACTAGTACCTTCCACCTGGAGACAGCTCTGTTGCAAACAGATCTAACTGCCTGACTGGATTTGCAAGGTAGTCTTTAGAAAGTTCCTTTAACACTTCCAAAGTAGCCTTTAGAGGTTCCCCTTCTAAAAGTGCAAAAAACAAAGGCACAAAGTCAGAATTGCATAAATTTCCTCTTGTTTCTCCAGCTCTGAGTGGCAAAGGTTGCACAGATTTGAGCAGCAGAGGGTCAGACCTAGAGGGAGAACCAGAGCTGGAGGGTCCTTTGCATTTTCTCAATTCATTGTCTGGTCTGTCTCAGTGGCTTCATCCCATGAGGCTGTCTGTCCTCAGAACCAAAACTGCCACTGCAATATTATATTTTTAAAATTTTTGTTTGTCCCAGTATTTCTGTCCCAACCCAGAAGCAGCATGAATGGGATGTGCTCAGCCTCAGAGCTAGAAGGAATTGACATGAGCTGGAGGGTCCTGTCTTCACTGGATGCAGCTTCACATTGCCCTCTGAGAGTATCCAGAAGAGCAAAGTTTCATCCACCAAAACAAAAGTTAAATTAATGACCCTCACTTGCGTCCCTTTTGGAAGGAAATTCACATGCACACAAACTCTCTGAGAATGGTGTTTTCCATCTAGCTCTCCATCCAGTTATAACTGACTAAAATACTTTTATATACCCTTGGATCCTGGCCCAGAAAATGTGATGTCTCTTAAAATGATTGTATATATATATATATATATATATATATATATATATATACACACAGTACTTTATACCAGGCAATACTTTCTGAAATGTAGGTGGCCAGAAACTGGCTGATCTTCTCCTATTACATATTTCAAAAATAAGTTGACATTTGTATATAAATTCTGCATAAGCTTCATGAAGTCTTATTACCTATAGTGAAAGGGAATATCAACAACTGCTTAGCTGCTAATATGGGCTGGAGATAATAAGGAAGGTGGCTGGGCAAGTTGTATGTCCAGGAAATTTTGCCAATTATACAAAAATGGAAGGGCTTGGGGAAAAAAAATCTTCATTATTTTCATGGAAATAGGTACTCTGAAAGGAAATTTGAAAATGGATGTATAGGGTCCTAATTAACTTTAATATTTCCTGTGTAAAGTCTTAAAGTTAAAGATTGATTTTCACAATAAACATTACAAGCATAATGGCATGGAGGTATGATCACAGATCACGTACCAGATGGAGAGCTATGGATAAAGAACTGCTGTTCTTAGAATGAGGTTTGTCGTCTTTTTCTTCTCAGGCAAACCTGCATTAGTTTGAAAGAAAAGGATCAGATCTGAAGTGTGCAGTAAGAAAGACTCCAACTACTAAAGCATGAATAAAAATGGAAGAATTCGGCCCAAAACCAAACTCAGTTAGGAATAGAAAACATATGTATCAAAAATAATTGAAATTTCAAGGAGATTTCTGATACACAAATTGCATTTATAATTTAGTCCCGGCATCATAAATTGAGTCATCATAAAGACTTAGTCAAAACTTTTATTTTCATAACCAAAGGAAGTGTAGTTTTCACTGAAATGAAAACTATTTTCAGAGTCCTGACTTTAGCACAATCACAAGTTAATACTAAGCAGACACATTTAGACAATGTCCAGGGGCTGTGTGTCTGTGCCTTCATGGAAAAGAACATTTTGACCTTTTTTTGCATAATTTTCTATGGGACAAACACTTGTTTCACAACAAAAAAAAGTACACTAAGGACTCTTAAAAGTTGGATTTCAAATTAAATTGGGTGGTTCTCTTGAAGTCAATCTTTTTTGAGGGAATAGATTTTTTTTTTCTGGTGCATTTTTGTGTGTGTTTGCATGTTCAGATTTCAGGAAGTGGAAACGAACAAAATAAAAAGCCATCCCTTCAAAGCAGAAAAGTGAGTTCTCGCTCCTAATTTTCACCCAAAACATGGGTCATAGAATCATAGATTCCCAGAATAGTTTGGTTTGAAGGGGCCCTAATGATCACCTCATTCCAGCCCCTGCTATGAGCAGGGACCCCTTCCACCAGACCCGGCTGCTGCGACCCTCGTATAATCTTCCCTTGAGTACTTCCAGGGATGGGGCAGCCACAGCTTCTCTGCACAATCTGTGCCAGGGCTTTAGCACCCTCACAGCCAGGAATTTCTGCCCAATATCCCATCTAACCTCACCCTCTGGCAGTGGGAAGCCATTCTCCCTTGTCCTGTCCCTCCAGGCCCTTGTCCAAAGTCCCTCTCCATCTCTCTTGCAGTCACTTTAGGCACTGCTGGGGCTCTAAGAATGATATGTCACAGAATGACAAATGCCTTAGACAGAAATTCTGTTTTCTGACTGCCTTCTCCCTTTAGGAGCAAGAAATTTGGGATGGAGCAACAAAAGCAATGGCAGAAAATGGGAAGGCAGCTGGAGCAGGGCCATCACTCAACACTCCCTTGGCAAGTACCAGGAGCTGAGTATCAGTGTCTGTCCCTGATTTCACTTTTTCTGGGCTAAGAGTGTTTGCAAATACATCTCCACATTTCTGAGTTCATTTCACAATAGCTTTTGCCACAGTATGTGTTCCCTGTAGGAATAATTATTTGTGCTCCTGGGTGCTTGCAGCAGGATGTATTTTTGCCTCTGCTGTTCATGAGGGTCCCTGATCCCCCCCACCCCTTTACAGCTGCTGCTTGTGACTTTAACACCTTCTCTCTGGGGTTTGGAGAAGAATCTCATTTTTCCCAGATCCATCCAGCCTGGTAAGAACACTTGACTTGTTTCTGGAGAAGATTGGTCTGTGCATGCACTGGGGCTCACTGATACTTCAGCTCATCATCAGCTGTGCCCAGGACACTGAGCCACCCCAGGGATGCTGACTTGTCATCATCCCAGCAGTGTCCTGCTGGGCAAAAGGGCCCTTCCCACACTCAGGACATTTTTATGGTACATCTGATAGACTGACTTCCCTAAAATGACTCAAGTTCATGCAGCACCTGCTTTCCTGTCCATTGTGTTCTAGGACATCTCTCTACATCTCTTTTGGCTTTTGTTGGGGATAAGTGTGTAAAATGACATGTCAACCTCATCCCAACTCATCCCACCCCCTCCAACATGTGAGCAAAGGCAGTGGCTGGGCAAGCCAAGAGCATGAACCTCCTCACAAGAGCAGAGGACTCAAAGGGACAAGCAGTGAAAATGTGGATTGTTCCCAGTGAACTTAGGCAATATTTAAAACTCAACAATGGAAACTGACTCCTTATGAAAATCTCCAAAGCACTTAAAATCTGGTCTCTTGCCTCTTCTCTGCACCACATACTCTGAAGTGCAAAACAATGGAAATTCTGTTGCTATGTGTTCCCCTACAAATGAGCCCTGGAAAACATCGACTCCTTCCTGTAGGTTTCTGCCATCATCCCTTCCTCAGTAATATCTGCATCTGCTTCCAGGTCTGTAGTCACATTTCTTTAACTGAGTGGTGAAGCAGGATTTATGTGACTCCATTTAGATTTTTTTGCTTCGCAATAAGGAGATAGTTATTTCAAATTAGAATGAGATTCTGATCTGAGAGAGCATCTAGTATCTAATGATATGTGCCTGGCTTTAGGTGATAATTTGAGTTTATGGAGTCTCTGTAATTATATTTTATATGTGTGCATTTTTGTGGTTAGCAGTTAACTGCAAAGTGATTACATGAATATTTATGCTTGGCAGGGTTAGACACTGCAAAGACACAGGATAAGCATAATTTTTTCCTCCTTTTAATTCTTTGTGCTAATATCTGGGACTTGTATTAGGATAAAGACACCTCACCTGCGGTGTTCACATACTCTTTGAACAGAGAGAGACATAATTCTCTCTTCCAGGATTTCTCCTGGGGAAGGCAGTGAGAAAATTTTAGGAGAGAGAATTATGTCTCTCTCTGTTCAAAGAGTATGTGAATACCACACTCACCAACAAAAAACCCCACTAATGCCATGCTTGTTATCCGAGGCATCAGTTTGCACAGTGCTGAAACACAACACTTGCATTTTGAAATACAAATACTTTTTTTTTCTGTGTGATAGTTTATATACCATTCATAAAGGCTGTGCAATGTACCATGTTGGATCTTCTCTGCCAAACCTATAAACCTTTTTGTAAGCGCCTGCATGTGTGTGGGCACAGCAGTGGTTTATTCAGCTTTTGTTGGGTACTATAAATACAAAAATGGGTGGATACAGGAGCAAGTCACAAGGACCTTTTGGTATCTGATTTCTGCTCACCCTGAATGTGCTAATAGCAGAGCAAGGACACTTTGGAGAAGAGAAGGCCTGAAGAGAACCCTTCTGCCTGGCTGCCACCCATCTGAATGAACATCAATCAGGCGGCTGCTGGGATGTCTTGAGAGCAAGGACATGATGCCCCAAGGCTGTCACCTCCCTCCCTACTCATTCTCATCAGATTGTGAGACTCAAACCATCTAGCTTACCCCTTCAGTTGGGGGTTTTCCTCCACAGATCCACTCACCTGAGAACGTATTTTGGGAACACTGCACAAAAACCCTCTTGCAAAGCCACTCACATGTTGACCCGCCCTCTGCCTCCCAGCGCCACCACTGCTGGGTGTCTGCTAAGAGTCACAGAAGGTAGGAAAGGACAGAGAAGGGAAGCTTGAAGAGAGCAGCACTGGAGGGATCCATCAGATTAGGTGCTCATCATAAAAAAAAGCTCATCCACCAACCAATCTAGTCTCCTTCCTGGAGTTAACATTGCCCAAGTACTATGTGAGTTCAGTGAGAGTTTCTGTTAGTCATGAACCTGATTTTTTTCTGAGTATCCCTTTACTGAATATGATCACAGTCCCTTACGTAAAGAAAAACAAGCCAACTGTGTTCTCAGGTCAGGAGTGAAGGGAATGGTGATTAATCAAATCTGGGAAGCAATTACCCCCAGATCTGACACTGTGGAAGCAGAACCCATCCAGATACTACACAGGCATCATGTGCATTCACATTGTTATCATAACCCAGGTTTAATCACTCCAAGCTTATACAGGGGTTTGGTGGCCAGTGATTTCAGAAATTATTTTTATTTTGCCAATTTTTGTGAGCAGGCTGCTGTTTGTGTGCGAAAATGATCTCTTGCAAAACATGGATCTGCAAAATGAGCAATGGGGCTGAATGCTTGGGATCTGATTTATTTCTTTGGTCTCTGCATGGAGCTTTCAGAGTGTGGAAACTTGACCAAAGAAGGAGGAAATTATTTGAAGGAAATCTGCTTTCAAGTAAAAAAAAAAATGATTTGCTGAATGTTTTAGATAACATAAATGTTCTCAAATTTAAGGCAAGAAAAGAAACCTTTTCTAGCAGCACAGCTGAGAGCAGGAGCCATCTCCTTGATCTCTGTCTGAACACAGTGGGGTGATGCCCATGAATTACGAGCAAATGTAACGCACTGTCATTCTTAAATAAAAACACACCAGCTAATTAAATTGAGACCCTCCAGTGAGCAAGTGATTGGTCTGCAGGTTTGGAAATTTCTACCCTGAAATGCTCTTCAGCTTGGGGTAAGTCACTTAACCTCTGTGTTCCCAGTCCTCCTCCCCATAGCCCCTGTCTCCTGATGAAAAATTAGGCATGATTTACACAGAGCGGTATGAATGTATTTTCCTCATCCCTCAGAAGTTGTACTCTGCCATTAATCAGACCTGCCCTCGCTGACAGAGCACATGGTTAACCTCCACAAGCCCTCAGTCAGCCAGGCTGCTCTCTGGGCCGGCTGCCCCAAGGGTACTTGTTGGTCATCATGGAGTCAAAGGTTTGGGGACCCAAACACTGGAGCCTGGGGCTGTCTTGGGTTGCACTGCAAGGTGTAACCAAAGTATCGACCACCATCTACACTGCCTTCTGATGGGCTGCTCAAATGAGAAGAGCAATGTTTCTTCACCTCCTCCATGACTCAGCCCTGATAACTCCCTCTGGGGAGGCAGTCGCACTCTGAGGGGGCCAACTCTGCTAAAGGACCGTCAAGGACTCCCCAGAATGACTCACAGAATTACATTATTCCATTGTGGAATTCCCTGCCCTGGGGGATGTACCAACAGTCCTGCCTGTGTATAATTTGGGGCTTGGGACACCACAATACCACCACTTGATACCCAGAGGACAAGAGCTCTGGATCTCCAGAGAAACAGGAGACCTTTTCACAGGATCACTGCTTGGACAAGACTGTGTCCATCCTCCAAAGGGACTGCAGCCACCATTTAATCAGACTGCCACTGCCACCCTCACCAACAGGGTGTCAGGTTGTATTCTGACTTTCTCTGTTTAAGCCAGTGTTCCTGTACTATTGCCTTTATTGCAATTTTCCTATGAAATTGTAGCTCTGACTTGAAATCTCTCAAAGGCATTTGTGTGGGGATTCCACCTCCTGGCTTAGCTTCCACAAAGGCAAACTAGCACAAGGGATCAAGCAGGGAATATCATCCCTTGAGACAATGCAAAACACCTATTCTCTCATTCTTCAACTCCCACACTGTGATGGGGGGTGTGGTATTTTCAGGGTCCCCAGGATGAAGGAGGAATTGAGAATCTGACTCCATGTTCTTAGAAGGCTAATTTATTATTTTATGGCATTATATTACATTAAAGAATACTATACTATAACTATACTAAAGAATAGAGAAAGGATACTTCCAGAAGGCTTAACAAGATACTAATTAAAAACTTGTGACTCTCCAGAGCCTCAACACAGCTGGTTGTGATTGCTCATTAAGTTAAAACAATTCACATGTTGGATAAGCAATCTCCAACCACATTCCAAAGCAGCAAAACATAGGAGAAGCAATCAGATAATCATTGCTTTCATTTTTCTCTCAGTCTTCTCAGCTTCCCAGGAGAAGAAATCCTGGCCAGGGGATTTTTCAGAAAATATGACAGTGACAAGGGGGCAGCTAGAACTTCCCAAAAAGAGCATCTACTTGTCCAGGATCTTCATATAAGAAATATGTACACCACTAATGAGCCTAACTCATCCTGGATGTACCAGACCAACAGCTCATGTATATCTGGCCATGTGATGACCAGTAGCACCCTGGAAGCCACAGCTTTAGGAAGGCTGCTGAATGTGAAGCAGATAATTTATAAAAGTGGTAGATCATCATTAAAAAAAAAAAAACAAACAAAAAACCACAAAACAGGGAGAGTAGTATCTTGATCATGGAATGAGCAAATTACCTCAGCAAGCAACAGAAAAAAGAGATTATACACACAGCAGCTGAATGATAGATTAGCAGTGAGACAACAGATAACAAGTAAAACAGACAGAACAAGAGAGCAGGTTAAAAGCAGCTGGCCATGAAATTCATGAAGGAGGAGCTGTCCAAGGCTGGGTTTTGCCATTGCAGTTGTACCAAGCTGGCTTGTAAAAGCTGAGCACACACCAAAACTCATGCAGTTTCCAGGCATAGGAAATGCCTTTTCACCTGTGAAAACATTCCCTGTTGGATGGAGAACTGGAGTTTCCCTATGGAAGAAGCTGTCCTCAAGCTCTGGTAAGCTCCAAAGGGTAAGGTCAAATTTCAATGTCAACCCAAGAGGCTTCTATGAAATGCTCTTGGTCCACATTCAAATCACAGGCTTTCAGGAGCTGATATTTTTGTGTTTTGTTCCCAGCAGCTTCTGTGAAGCCAAGTCACTACAATGATAGATGACTTTTAATCACAGAAAGCCATATCAGTTTGTAGGAGCCTTGGGGCCAACCTGACCCATTTATTTAGCAGTCTCAGCACAAGAACCCTGGACATTCTACGGGACATGAGACTTGCTTGTTTTGGACTGTGGCTGCTCTAGGATCTCACTGGTCACCGGTGGAATTTCCAGTAAGTGATTCAGGCTTCATCTTCATAGAGATCTGCCTTTTTTCCATGGGTTCAGGAGAAGTTCCAGTGCAGCTACTATCCTAAAGTACATCCTCATTTAGGTTGGATGCTCCTCTGTGTCAGTGAAAACAGTCTACCAATTTCCAATACTCTCCTTACCCTCACTGGGTGCTTGGATAAAATGCAATGTGAAATGCTCTTTAGAAATAAATGGGATGCCTCAGAAATGGGGTAGCTCAGGAGAACTTCAGAAAACTTAACTCCTTGGAAGTCTGAGATAACTAATTGCAATTTCCCATGTTACATTTTGGGCCAATCCCTTTCACCTCATCACTGGGCACATCCAAGGAGAGTCCATTATCTGTCTCATCTGCACCATTCCAACAGGGACAGGTTGCTGCCAAGAGCAATAAAATTCCTCTTTGGCCTCACCAAATCAGAGAGTCATTTAGGCTGAAAAATACTTCTAAGACCATTGAGTCCAACCATTCACCCAGCACTGTGAGGTCCCCAGGTGCTACATGTTCATGGCCTTTAAATTCCTCCAGCGATGAGGAGTCCACCACTGCCCTGGTCAGCCTGTTCTGGGGCTTGAGAGCCCTTTTGGGGAAGAAATTTTCCCTATTATCCAATTTAAACCTCTCCTGGGGCAACTTGAAGACATTTCTTTTTGTCCTGTCACTTGCTACTGAGGAGACCAGCTCCCACTTAATCATCTTCTTTCAGGGAGTTGTAGAGAGCAGAAAGTCCTCCCTGAGCCTCCTTTTTTCCAGTCTGAGCCCAGCAACTTCCTCAGCTGTTTATCACCAGACTTGTGCTCTGTTCTAGACCCTTCCCCAGCTTCATGAGCCTGCACAGCTCCTTGGTAAAGTGCTGGGCACACTGGATGTTCTCCCTGGTCACTGTTCCATGGCAGAGCTTTGGGGACTGACCTGGTGGCCTTTTCTCCTGCATCTATCCTTTTCACATGCCACTGAAATGACAAGTGTGAAGATAACATGCTTCATAATTTTGAACTCTGACACGTCATCAGTTTAGGTTTTTTTCTCCATCCAGTGGTGCAAAACCAGAGACACTCTGGGAGAGATGATGGCCCCCCATGTAAATGAGGAGAGGGTCTGGCATGCTGTGAAGGGAGCTGGTTTGCTCCCTTATCAAGTTTCCTTGCACATAGCCAGATTTATTAATTTTTAGAGCAATATATGCAGGATTATATTCACTGAACTAATTTTAAGTGGCTTTTAAAATCAAACAAATACAGGATTGCAGCTATTCCTCCTCTGCTGTCCCATCTCTAGCTGACAGCTTGTTCCAGCAGGAAAGTAGGACCCCAGAAAGACTGTATTTCACCACTGTGTATCAAAGCAAACACACATAAAAAGGGACTCTACCACGAGCTTCATTAGTTACATTTGGTGCTGTCCTTTAAAGGGAACCTTCTGACCTGCTGTGGTGAGCTCTTTGTTCCCTGCCAGAGCACTTCATGAGTAAAGCCAAGGACCTTCTGAGCAGGCTCTGCTTGGCTCATGCTGTGGCACAAGGTGACTTTGCACTGCACTCAAGTGCTCTGCTTGCCAGCCTCACCCTCTCCTTGGAGCACCAAGCACCCTGTGGTGTCCCTTGGGGCAGTGCCACAGGCTCCAGAGGCTTTGCCACTGGAATCCAATGGGTGCTGAGAAGCCACCCAGTGAAACCAGGATGGGGAATGATCACAGTTCATATGTGGGATTTGTACACAAAGTCTTGCTGGAAATCATAGAACAGTTTAGGTTGGAAGGGAACTTTAAAGTTCATCTAGTTCCAGCTCCCCTGCCCTGGGCAGTGACCCCTTCCAGCAGGCCAGGCTGCTCCATGACATGCTCAACCTGGCCTGGAACACCTTCAGGAATGGGGCAGCCACGGATTCTCTGGGAAACCTGTGCCAGATAATTACCACCCTCATTGTAAAAAACTTCTTCATTAGCTCTAATTTAATATTCTAATCTTCTTCCATATATTTAGCCTAAATGGACTGTCTTTAAATTTAAAATGGTTCCCCCTGGTTCTGGAACACCAGTCCCATGCCCAAAGCTGGACTTTCCTCTCCAGCTCTCTTGGAGCCCTGTTAAGCACTTGAAGGGGCTCTCAGATCTCTTCAGAACCTTCTCTTCTCCAGGCTGACCGTCCCAGCTCTCCCAGCCTGTCTCCAGAGGAGGAGCTCAAGCCCTCAGAGCATCTTTTGGTCTCCTCTGGACCTATTCCAGCAGCCCCATGTCCTTCTGAAGTTGGATCCCAGAGCTGGACACGGTGCTCCTCAAAGAACTCACCAAAGTCCAAACATCTTAGGTGTCTCCAAATCTGAGTTAACAACACTCTTCAGTCATAACACCCTGGGGGCATGATTTTGGGGAGCATTGCCATTGGCAGAGTCCTGCCTGCACCACAGGGGAGTCTGCAGCCATCTCCTGGACCACAGCACAGCAAGAACCTCCATGAACCTGACAGTGGAGTTAGAGGCTTGGCTGCTGAGTAAGCACAGCATCTCTGGAGCTACACCAGATGTTTAGTTGGTGCAGCACAGGATTCATGTTAGGAAATGGAGCATTCACTGGTTCTCCATGCTATGAGAATGT
>JAHXMQ010012338.1:8735471-8798620 GCA_020466415.1 Ammodramus savannarum pratensis | reverse complement strand
CCCCAGCAGCTCCACATCCTTCTCATGTTGGACCCCAGAGCTGGAGGCAGCTCTGCAGGTGGGGTCTCACCTGAAGAGAGCAGAGGGGCAGAATCCCCTCTGCCCTGCTGCCAATGCTGGGGGATCACCCCAGCACAGGGAGGGTTCTGGGTGCCAGCACACACAACTGGGACGTGTTGTATGTCTCATCCCTCAGCACCCTCAAGTGCTTCTGCTCCATCCCTTCATCCCTCAGCCTTTGTGGATCCCAGGGCTGACCACACATTGCTGTGCCATACATGCTCTGAAATGCACAGGAAAGAGAGGAAAGAGCAGGGGGAGCAGAGGAAGTTTTACCACTGAAGTTACCTTCTCACTTTAGGGAACTTCCTTGTGGACATGCTGCCTGGGTAAACAGTGTCATGTACATATTGGTGCTTCATATGTGGTCTCATGATTGGTGGGATGATATAGCCCAGGCCCACGGGGAATAGCTTGTTTTTTATGAGCAGCATGATATGGTTTGGGGAAGGTGGGGAGGATTCAGCTACATGAAAAAGAAGCTAAGAGCGAGTTTGGGATTGAGGCTGGTGACTCTTTTAAAAAGAGAAGACAAAACCAAATGGCAACTTAATGTCAGAAAAATTCCTCTATTTCAGAAGCAGCATTTTAAACTCAAATACACTTCAAAGTTTTCTGGACATGGGGTCCCAATGTAGTACCCAGCACTTGGTCCTTTCTCAAGCACAGTCAAGCTTTTGTTTTGAGTTTGGAGGGGAAAAAGTGACAAATCACACTATTTGGGGACTCTTGGAACTTGCTCCGTTCTTGCTTGCAGGGATGCTGTTCAAAGGGTAGAACTTGCATTTGGCATGTCTGTATCTGTGCATGTGTAATAAAAGAGAAACATAATCAGTTTTCACACTGATTTTGATTGTTTTCCTTTCTACAAACAGTCCTTTTAGGCCATTATATCAGAGGAATTCCTTCTAGTAGATCAGTTTAAACAGGAAGAGGCACTTTCACCAGCACCAACAACCCTCCTTGGAGAAGATATGCTTCATGTTTCTCCTTATCAGCCCCTTGCTGCACATCCACGTGTGCTTCCTAGCAAAGCTTAACCACTTTGTCATCCATTCTCATTCTGAATCCAAGAGACTGAGTTATTATTGCAGTGATGAACTTTACTCCACATTTAAAATCTCCCTCTGTTTAGTGACTACTACTGGGCCAATGCTGGCCCTGCCTGCTACAATTGCTTTGGACAAGCTCGGGTAGATCCATAATTGGCAGTGGCTCACAGAGTTATACCTTACTTTATATAAACCAAAAGTTAATTTTCCCCTGGGGCAGAGGCTTTTCCAGCACTTTAAATCACATCCATCCTGTTTTCTCTCTCCTGCCTTTATCTCATTTGTTCAGCAAAACATCTCTCTGTCCATGCCCTCTGGCTGCACAGGTATCCAGTGAGCCAGGGGGAAATAATCCAGCAAAATGAAGTCATGGGCTCTATCTGGCCGTGGGTCTGTGTTCCCCACCTTCCCCCAATAATATGTTTTGTGATGTGGATTTCTGTCGACAGAGCACGACGCCTGCCTCTCTCCTCCTGATGAACGTGTCCCACGAGGACAATGATGGAGTTCCTGCGAAATTTTTACCACTGACCTTTTCTCCACTGTGGAGCAGGAATGCATCTCCCAGTGAAAGCTGGGGACAGCAGAGAGCATGTTATAATCCTGGAAAATGTGACTCCGTCTTTGTGGAATGCCATTTCCCTCTCCCCCCTCCCCTTCCCTTCTCTTTCGTCTCTCCCTTAGAAAAATGTAGCACAGAAACCTTTAAAATTTA
The DNA here is from genome assembly GCA_020466415.1 of Ammodramus savannarum pratensis. NCBI lineage: Eukaryota > Metazoa > Chordata > Aves > Passeriformes > Passerellidae > Ammodramus > Ammodramus savannarum. Next base: position 8,796,793 of record JAHXMQ010012338.1, on the reverse strand, counting down.
AGGCAAAAAATTGCCACCTCCTCCTCCTCCCCTCCCTCTCTCAGCTCTGTCTGAGCAAGCAGCCAAGCTGTTAAATGCTTTAACCTGCTGTGTCCAAGTCAAAAGTTAAATAATGTGTGAATCAATGTGGAAGGAAAACAAAAGGCAGCAAGGGAGCACTGGAGAGAGCCCCTCTTACAACAAGATAATTGCTACATTATGAGAAACAAATAATATGCTGCTCCTCTCCAGGACTGTGTCTGTGACATCTTGACAGGTACATCTGAAGTTAATTATGTTGCATTTTGTTGAATTCTGCCCCGCTCCTGGGGCTGGATCCTGCAAACACGAGTTCCAGAGCGGTTTGCCCTGGCAGCCAGTGCTCACTTTTCAGAGGTTCAGAGTGGGTTTGAACAGGTCATTGGCCTTTCCATGAACCATCACAGCTACAAAAATGCCTTTGTCAAGAGATTGGGATTTCCCAATCAGCCATGCATGGCAAGGTGTATGCTGGAATTGTGGGACCTGCCTTTCACCCATGCCCAGAAAGGGAAATATATGACTCCTGCCAACAGGAAAGCAGTGTATTATTCTTTCTACTTACGTAGTGCAGTTGCCACAGCTTTTCTTCCTACAGCTTGTTTACTGCCCCTTGATGTTGGAAAGCTTTTGCTCAGACAATGCATTCTCCTTTGCATAGAGATGCTGGTTTAACCCTGCACGTTTCCTCTGTTGCTTAATGTCCTTCACTGCATTTCAAGTCTGGCACTCCCTATGTCTGCACATACTCCACAGGCTCTCCTATCCCACCTTCATCCATGTAATGGAGTGTCTTGGGTGCCTAAGAGTTATTTTTAAGTGCTAGTAGTTGAGGCAATGTTGTAAATGAAAGGGTTTTTGGTTCCTTCTGGACATGGATTTTTCTCACCTGCATCAGCAATCAGATGTCTTTGGTTTGGAGAGTTTCTAGGAGAGCAGTTCATCTACCTTGTCTCAATACTGCATGTCAGAGAAAATGTGTGTCAATGTCCCTCTTTCTGTGTTCACTTCAAGGTAAGCTGGACATGACTAGCTCAAACACAAGGGGACATGATGATGACTGTGTCTGGTCAGATGTCTCTAACCCCACGTCTGGTGCACTAATTAAGGATGCTAATGTAGTGTCCCCTTTGTTATAATATTGGTTTTACTGTGGTCCATGTTCAAAGAGATGAGGAATTTGATGAGTAGAGGGGTAATGTGGGTTTTCCTTCAAACTCTTTCCCCAGACCTGAATTTTCCACATTGCATTTCAGTTTCTTAAAGGTTGGGAGCAAAGAGAGGAAGCTGTATGTACAAGGTGCAAAAGGCACAATGCCTCTTTCACCTGCACATAATACATGGCTGACCCAGCCAAAAGGGTTTGTCTGCATTGCTGACCAGGACAACACCCAAAGATGAGCTTGAGACCATCCTGATGGTCCACATTGCTCACTCCCTTGCCGCATACCCAGCCTGAAGTGAGTTTACTCAAGAGTCCTCATAGGCAATCATGTCAATCTGACCCTGTTTGGGCCTTGCTGGTCACATGCAGCACATCTGCAGAGGCTTCACACCCTCAAACATTGCTTTTGTGCTAGAAAACACCACTCCAGTGGCCTGCAGCACACCTCACATATTATTGCAGGCAGTTTAACTTGGCCAAAACTCAAAAAACAGTTCTATTGTCTTAGGGACAGAGGGGCAACACCTGAGCTGGGAGAAGCCATGTGCTCTCCAGCAGGGTGTGCTTACGACAGGGACAGCCCTGAGCAATGTGGATGCTGGTCCATATCCCTTGGTCTCAGGGTCAGGGACACTCATTAGACTTTGTTATTTGGCAGTATAGACATGGTTATGAATTCTGAGAGCTTCTGCATCTCTTGACACAGCCTTCAGCCATACCCCAACATTAACCACAGCTCTTCTTGGTGAAAGTGCCTGGCTGTATCCACACCACCAAAATATGCAGAGTAAAAAAGTGCTGATGACTTCCCATCAACAGTTGAGAGGGCTTTTTTTTTTTTTTTTAATTAGCTATAGCTGGTCCTGTGGCCCAGTCTTGGTCAGCATGTGATAGATGCTCACCTGGAGCTCACCTCTTTTGTTTGGGTTTGTTGTGAACTGCAACATGAATGCAGATGCCGACCCCTCCCTCAGAGAAATGCCATGGTGAAGACCATGAAAAGCTCTGCCCCACAAGCCCAAGTTCTTTGACTTTTAATTCCACTTTGAAGTTTAAATAATTAAAGCTTGAAAGCAAACCTCATCCCAAAGCTTCCCAGAAGCAGCTTCACCATTGCAGCTGTAGTGAGGCCACAGGCTCTTTGCTTGGGGTGGGATACCTTGGCCTGCTCCTGTGCTGACACTCAGAAGAGCCTCATTTCCATCTCAAATACCAAGTCCAGATGTTCTTTGTTTTCCCAGAGTTTTGCTTTTTTGTTTGCAACCCTCTAATAATGACATTATTATTCCCCTGGTCATCTTCATTGATGCAAATCATACAGTCATTGAGGAATAAATGGTTTGGGTTGGAAGGGACCTTAAAGGTCATCCAGTTCCACACCCTGCCATGGGCAAGGCACCTTCCACTAGACCAGGTTGCTCCAGGACATGCCCAACCTGGCCTGGAACACTTCCAGGGGTGGGGTAGTTACAGCTTCTCTGGACAACCTGTGCCAGGGGCTCACAGCCAAGAATTTCTGCCCAGTATCCCATCTAACCCTGCCCTGTGGCAGTGGGAAGCCATTCCCCTTGTCCTGTCCTTTAAGGCCCTTGTAATTAGCCTCTCTCCATCTTTCTTGCAGGCTCCCTTCAGTTACTGCAGCCACAATTCCATATCCCTGGAGCCTTCCCTTCTCCAGGCTGGACACCCCCAGCTCTCCCAGCCTGTCTCCAGAGCAGAGGGGCTCCAGCTCTTAGAGCATCTCTGTGGCCTCCTCTGGACTCTCCCCAGCAGCTCCACGTCCTTCTGATGTTGGGGACCTCAGAGCCGGAGGCAGCTCTGCAGGTGGGACCTCATCTGAACAGAGAAAGGGGCAGAATCCACACCCCATCCCCGTCTGCCCAAGATGTAGGATCAGCTCAGGATGGTTGAATGAATGTCTCTGATACATTTTTTTTCTGAGGACAAGTTTTGGTGAGTACCTTCAGCTGTAACTTAAAGGTATGTTATGGATTTTCTATGATCAGCACTTTCTGGCTTTCTAACTCGGCTGAAAAGCTCCCATAAAGAAAACAATCAATTGGGAGTAAATAAGCATTGTCACACACCCCAAAACAAATTTATGATCTGGATAGCCTTAGGACTTCTAAGTAAAGAGCACATGTATTTTTTTTTCAATTGTTTTATTTTGGCATGTGTTCCTGGAAGACCAGGACTCAGTGGTGGGATTAGGAGCTGACTGAACAAGACCTGTAGTCACGCTTAGGAAATTGCCAACATTTTTAAGGCTCTTTGAGAAAACACCAAAAAAATTAGTTTGAAATTAAGTTGAAGGTAATTTATCAACATTTTTTCCCACCAGAGGCAAAAATATATCACACAAGGCTCTTGACCTTTTATTGTTCACTGATAGAAAGGTGGGGAACTCATTGGATGTTCACTCCTCTGAGCTGACTTGCCTCTCTTCTACCATACACTTTTAATATTAGTCCTAAAAAGATTCCAGGTACAGATCTAGATACTGGAGGGATTTCAGAAATGCTTTTGTGCTGCATGCCAAAATGCTAAGAGCAGGGAGAGATTGTGTCATCAGTTTTTAGTCAAGCCCCTCTGTGCCTCTTTTTCGAAGTTGCCAAGAAAGTTACACATAAAATCATGAGCAAAGATTTTCCATACAGCTTAAAAAACGGGATTTCTCTTCACAATGGCTGTAGGTGGTTTGGGGTGTTCTGATGAAGGACCTGGTCCTGTCTGGCTTCATGTGACAGTGGCAAGAGAAGGAGCATACTTTTACCTAGCTTACCTTTCACATTTGCTGTGTTTTGCACCAAGTTTGATCATCATATTTTACAATTCCACTCCAAGCAGGAAATCTGGACTATGGATCAGTGACTGCCTTAATTTTTATTGACAAATCGTGATCTTTATTGGTGGAATTATGAGCTAGCTGGATCTTACTGTCTTTGTGTAATGAGGCCAATATATTGTTACCAGTGTGGTGTTTAAATTTAATATAACAAAGATCAAAGGTAGCTTTTTTCGTGCTTTCCTTCCTCTCCCTCTCCCTCTCCCTTTCCCTCTCCCTCTCTCTTTTCTTTTTTTCTTTTTTCCTTCTCTTTTTTCCCCCCACTCTTGTTCTTTTCCCTTCCTTTCTTCCCTTTCTGTTTTGCTTTTTCCAAAACAGAGATCCAAATTTCCAGAATTCTCCTGAAGTGCTGGTGATTGTACTAGTCTGAAATGGCAAAGGTTTGTTCCAGACCCCTGCAGAGCAGTAGGGGCCACACTGTCCATCCCCTTCAGAGGAAGGATAGCCAACTGAATTAGACATCCACTTCCTTGAATGCTGGAGAAGGGTGAAGCAAATCCAACCTTTTGTGGGCAAGATTTCATGGTTAGGGTTGGATGGGAAACCATCCCCTGAAACACAGCAGCTTCCAAACAAAATGCCAGTTCTGACCTCAGCTCCAGGGCTCCCAATTGCCTTTTGGAGCATCTTCTCTCCCTCCACTGACTATGGAAGTTCTAAACCATCTTAGACAATTATTCTAAGTGCTTTAAATGATCTGGTGTGAATAACCACTGTTCCTTTATCTCCACCCAGTTTCTGTTGGAATCTAAACAGGAAAGTCAAGGAGAATATGGACATGAGGTGAAATCATCTGCCTCACAAGAAATTATTTAGCAGTGATAAGCTCCAGCAAGATGTGTTTCACTTCCAAAAAGTTTAAAACAAATAAACAAACAATCAATCAAATAAATAAACAAACAAACCACCACTCTTTTGGTTATTTTTTAGGGTTTTTTTTCAGGATGGGAGTGATGACAATGGTATGCAAAGGATGAGAAGGGTCAGGCCCGTGATGCTGCCAGAGGTGGTGCCACAGCCAGAGGAGCACATCTGGCTTCTCAGATCCTGGGATGGGTTGGCAGCACGAGCCACTGTACACAGTGCAGTGTTGCAGTGGTGTCACTGCAGCACATTAAACACTGAGTCCAGTTTTACAGTCTCCATGCAGACCAAAGCCTTGCTTTAATATTATTGCATTTAATCTTCAGTTTGTAATATTTATTTAATTCCTTCATGTTAAGAACCCCAGAGAAAGGATAGGTCAGTCTAACCTCTCCTGGATTGCAGTTCTAAGCTATTAATCTGTCATGTCAGCATATTTTATTAATACTGTTTTCCTGTGTACAATTGGTGGAACATATCATGAGTCACTTACCATCTGCTGTGTAACTGTGTTGTAAAGTGTCTTTCTTCCTTAGATTATTGCTTTGATAGATTAGAGTTTTGTACAGTCATGATGCCTCATCCCATCAATTTTAAGCTCTCAGGAGGATGTTCATGGCTAAAGTATCTGATCATTGCAAAAGTCTTTAATGGCCTCTCACTGTGTCCCTGCAGGCTAGGGAAGTGCTGTTGTGCTTGCTTTCCAGATGAGAACATGTGTCCAGGTTTTGTGCTGCATTGCTTTAATGAAGTGTGCTTTCTCCTTCTCTTCCACCCCTTCCATCCCAGGCAAAGGGGAGAGGTAAGCAGGTCTAGAAGGGAACATCCTTTTCTCCAGGCTGAACTGGGGATGGATCTGGGATTGGATGCTTTCCTAGGAGTCCCTTAGAGCACCCTAGGCACTGAGCCATCTGTTGTGCTCTTTGGAGCCTGAACATGTCTGCCCCATCATCTTTTGCTCTGGGAGCTGCATGAGTGCCATGGGTGACCTGCAGACCATTGAAGAGAAGCAGCAGCATCCATGGAGGAAAAACTCACTGGCTGCCATCAGAATCCACCTCATGCTGATTTAGCTGTATTTGTGTGCCTAAGTATAAACAATTATGTTGAGATTAAAAAAATAAATTAGATACAGGGAGGCACCACATCAGAAAGAGTTTACTTCCAGGCTAGAGAAGGTATCTAAAGAAGGTGGGCTGAACTGGAACTGTGCTTGCTCCATCCCACCATAACTGCAAGACAGTGTCACTCCCTTTCATCAGGCCTTGTCTCTTTAGCATTTCAGAGATGGGGAATCTGTGGGCAGCTGATACATCAGCAGTTCCCATTCTGCCTTCCCTGATGCAATGTCTCCTCGTGATATTTTTTTCCCCCCCAGTAAATCCTTGTCCATGAGTCAGGTGTGTCTGTGCCATGCTCAGGATCTACAGCATGAGTGCCATGAAGAGCAGCTGGGATGAGATTTGCATTGGAAAAAAGGGAAAATTTCTTCCCCAGGAGGGCTCTGAAGCCCTGGCACAGGCTGCCCAGGGCAGTGGGAGAGTCCCCATCCCTGAAGGGATTTAAAAGCTGTGTAGATGTGGCATTTGGGGACATGAGTTAGTGGCAGCACTGATTGGATTGGCTGTTTAATGGTTGGATTCAATGTTCTTAAAGCTCTTTTCCAGCCTGAATGACTCTGTGATTCTGCTGAAATCTCCCCTTAGTTTCTCCTGAGGAGACAACTGAAAGGCATTGTGATCTGGTGGAACATATGAGCCCTGAATGGATGAGTTTGGCCCCAGGTTTTTGGAGACCAGTGGTTTCTTGGGGGTTGCAGCTGCTGTCAGATCTACAACCAACCTGAACTTAAGTGGTCTTTCTGGGAAAAATCAATTTCTCTGGAGTGGGGCTTAGGAAACAAGGACTACTCAAAGACCTCATTCAGTGACAGGTAGAATAAGGGGTTCAAGATACTTTAGAGTGACAAATATCTGGTAAAACTTAATGAATGTGGGGTTTTAAATGAATATGTGCATTAAATGCACTAAGAAATCTAGTGTGAAGAGGAACAGATCAAGCATGAGATACCCATGAGGATGTGGAATAAAGATGTCAAGCAAAGGAATAAGGGATATCAGCCTATAGCCCAAGAGAAGCTGAGGAGACCATGGCTGTTGGGATGCAGCATTGCCCAGCTGGATTTTCCCTGCATTTTGGCTCCCAGATACCTCAATCAAAGTGGGCCACCCCTTCTTGCTGTCCCCAAGGACTCACCTCCCACACCTTGCCATGCCCAACACCACAGAGCAGTACCCAACACCTGAAAGCAGTTCAGCATGCTCAGGGTTAAATCAGATTTAGTATCCAAGACCTGGCAGCTGAATTTCATCCCAGCATGAGTTTTTATGATCAAATTATAGACTCAATGAAAAGAAAAGAAAAACCACCACTCCCCACCCCCCACCCCACCAGAGAAATCCAGTTTGAAGTTTATAATGGAAATCATGACAGAGTCATGATTGTAGTGGTAGGAACAGCATCACTGTAACCCAGCTGTGAACTGGTACTGTCCTGGGAGGGGAGGTGGAGGGGAAGGGGAGAGAGGAGAGGAGAGGAGAGGAGAGGAGAGGAGAGGAGAGGAGAGGAGAGGAGAGGAGAGGAGAGGAGAGGAGAGGAGAGGAGAGGAGAGGAGAGGAGAGGAGAGGAGAGGAGCACTTGCTATGCCCAAAAAGCTGGAGGAGATGGGTTCAATGACTGGATGGGAAAAGGGCTACTTGCCAAGATGAACTTTCAAAGATTAAATATTTGCTCTGGTGAAAACCACATCCACAGTGTTTCTGCAGCCTCGTGCTAGGGAAGGTGAAATGCTGAACCAGATCCTCTGCTCGGGGAGACCGTGACTCTTTGCACCCTGAGATGGGAAAAATTAAGCATATCCATTTCCAGGATATAGACAGCTGTCTATATGTGGAAAAACTCAAATTATATAGGGCAAAACAATGCTGAGCTGCAATAATTTTTCATAATGTGTGTTTAATAAGGTGGAGGTAGAGCCTTTTCCAACACTAAATAAGAAAAGAAGTAGTAAAGCTTCTGGATCTCATCTTTGTCATTATCTGGCCATAAAGGAAGGCAAAACATTTGTGAGTTTCTTGCAAATCCCAGCTCCTGAACTGGCACTCTAGACCCTGGGTTTGCCATAAGTTTGGTCCATTGTCTCCGGCGCCTCTTAAAAAGACAAAGGAGAAATTATGTTTGGCTCCAGCAGAGAGTTGAGAATGAGACAATAAAGCAAAAATGGTCACATTTTATTGCCTTACTCACCAATGGTTTCTTGAGTATGGTATAACTTATGGAAGCTTTGATTTACACTGGTGTGAGTTTTATCTGCTGCTGTCTTGGCCAGTTCATTCTTAATGCTGAGACCTATGGGCCTCTGCTGACTTTCTTGGTTAAATAAATTAAAGGAAATATAAACATTAATGGAAATCACCTAATTTATGGCTAGATTGGAGCACTGTATCTTACACCATGGGTCCAATCCAAACCCCATTAATCCAAATCTTACTGACATCCCTGAATCAGGCCCTATCTTTGGGCTTTTCCTTCACACTATGAAAGGAACAGTTTAAAATTATTTTAAATGAGATTATATCATCCCTCAAAAGCCATCCTGCACAAAACTTTCAACCCTTGTCACCTCTGGGGAGGCAGTGCATTTGGGATGTTTTAGTGGCTGTTATTTGAAGGCTGAAGATATTCCTCCCACAGCGATGCCTCCCCCCCTTTTCCTCTCTATGCCAACCATCCCACCCTTTAAATATCTCCTCTTGAAGCATTTTGCAATGCATCACATGCTATTTGTGGCTAAACAGATTTTTGGCTCTTCTGTATGATACAGAACCTACTTCCAGCTCTTCAGGCACTTTCTCAGACTATTTCTTGCCAAAATTTTACTTTTTTGGCATGTTTGAATGAAAGAAAGCTTTCTGCTGCTTTTATTTTTATTACTTTTTTTTTGTTAATTATTGTTTATTCAGAGATGCTTTCTGACACATATATCTCTGCCAGCAGCAAAACCGCTGGCTTGCCATTCCACTGTCTGCCTTGATGTGCTTTGATATCCTCCTTCCCTGGCTCACCTTCTCCAGTTTAACAAAAAACAACCAACCACCAAACCACCAAAACAAGCAAGAAAATGGAACAACAACCAAAGAACATTGCATGCATTTTTTATGCTGAAGGAAAAAAGAGCAGAAGACAGAAGAAGAGGGAAGTACAAATTTTTTAAAAAGTGTAAAAATATAGGAGTTTTCCCATAGAGTATTAGGATGAGTCACAAACTGAGGCTGTTATGTTTTCACATGGAAGTAGCAAGTTCTGGGTTGTTGTTGTAGCAAAAGTCTTACTGTTATCACAGATGTGGGAGGTATAAACACAGCAGTGATAAGGAGTAGTTCCTCAGAGAATATGGATTATTGTAGTTTATCAAGGCTGTGGCTTTTCACAACTGATCATGTGCTGTTGATATTAGTAGAACTTTTCCTCTGAAAATCAGGGACTAGATTCAGAAAGTGAAAGACAAGAAGAAAGCCTTGGGTTAGATTTCTGTTCTGGAGAGGAGCAGGGAATATATCCCAGAATGGGTCCAGCCTAGAGCCCTCAGCTTCTGCATGAATGCATCCTTTGGAGTGACACCTGAACTTCTTGGGTCTATAGGCAGGTGGTCCTTGCCAGCAGAGGCTGTTAAAGCACATGGATTCTTACACACATGCACCCCCATGAGGGGCTGGGCTCTGGCAGGTGAGGTAGCTGTACCAATCCAGCAGAATGGAATAAATCACAGAGCCTGATGTCCCTGTTTAAATACCATTTACCAGCAGTTCAAGGGAGGTGATTCTGCCCCTCTGCTTGGCTCTGGTGTGACCCCACCTGCAGAGTTGCTTCCATATCCAGAGACCCCAACATCAGAAGGATGCAAAGCTGCTGGAGTGAGTGGAGAGGAGGCTGTGAGGATGCTCTGAGGGCTGCAGCCCTTCTGCTCTGGAGACAGGCTGGGAGAGCTGGGGGTATTCAGCCTGGAGAAGAGAAGGCTCTGGGGACACCTCATTGTTGTCTTTTTGTACTTAAAGAGAGCTTATAAAAGATTTGAAGAGTTATTTTTAACATGGCCAGATAGTGATAGGAGAAAGAAAAACTCTTTTAAACTGAAAGAGGGTAGATTTAGATCCGATATTTTCAAGAAATTATTTACTCTGAGGGTGGTATGCTCTTTGCTTGTATTATTTCTCATTGAATTTAAAATTTTAGGTAGGTGGGGTGAGGTGTCCCCTGTAGGACTCATGTCCCAAGCCTCTGTGAGCTGATGAAGCAGCATTATAATCCCAGTTAAGTCATGCCAGTATGACCACTCCCCATCAGGCACATCCTCTAGAGACATCCAGAATCCTGCTTAACTCAGCTCACAGAGATTGGTGAGGACAAGGGATGGACATGGATCAGGAGAGACAATTTTGTGTGCTGCCTTCAGGCTTTTGTGGCCACTCCACACTGCAGCTGAGCTTCCATGTTTATCAGCACTGGTGCCTGTGAGGATATGCCCAAGTAAAGTGGCTCTGACAAGACCCCATTTCTTTTCCCCATATTTCACCTTAATGAACTTTCTGTACTCATGCTGACAAGCACCTGACTCTGTGAACAAAGTGACATATGGCTTTCAAATACACCTTGTATTTGGCTGAGGAGAGAGGAGAACAAGCTTCATGAACATTCACCCTACAGAGTTCCTCACTTAAAATATCTTTATGAATATTTGTTCTGTAGATCCCAATTCACGATTAAGTAATTCAAAATTAAGTGAATAAGTGATATGTAGCAGCCTTTGCTGTTCAAGAGTGATGATGCCAGGCAGCAAAGGGAACAAATACCTGCCTAACATTTTGTGCCAGCCTATAATTAACCCTTGAAATGGCTCTGAAATGAAATTCAAGTAACTCAGTGCTGACTCAGGCCATGAATCAATACTATACTTTGCTCATAATCTATTTCACAATGGTTTTTTTATGATGATCATACCCCAGTATGGAAGACAAACCAAACCCTGTTTGTAGGGAAGCAGAAAACCTAACAGAACCATAAGGATGAATCATTGAGAAATCACATTAAGATTGCCAATAAATCACTCGGGAAAAAAGTCACTGCTGTCAACAAAAAGGATTCATCTCAGGTGTGTTCCTGGCAGTTTAGGATAAGAACATAACAACCAAGCCTGGCTGCTTCTAGGAAAGGATGAAAGGTTTTCATAGCATCCCCTTAAAGATCAGTCTTTAATGAAACCAATTGAAAAGGAAGATAACTCAGGCTGGATATCCCAATAATGTCTTAAGCATGTCTTAAAGAATGCCCACATAAATCAGAGACTGTGTGCTGGTCCCCCAGCAGTGCAAGCAGATGAGAAACTCTGGGTATCCACAGTTGTGTCCCAGCAGGGAGAAAATGGCACCTGGTGTATTAGCAGGGACTAAATTGGACATGGATGCTCAAAAAGTAGACCCTACTTGAGCTGTACAGATTTGCTTCAAAATTTATGTTTCCAAGTCAGCAAAGGATTGAGTGAGACAGATGTGTGAATTGACTCCTGGGAAAAGCAAAGATTTCAGGTAAACCATAAAAGTCTGGTGTTGTCTATGGTTTATGATTACATAGCCCATTTCAGAGAGTTTTCCTTGTCCATATTGTTCCAGTCTGAGAATGGTACCTTCTTTGCCACCTTCTCTGCTATCTTGCCAGCTCTTGTCAAGCTAGGTCATAAGGTGATCATGCCAATAATCTCCTTGCTGTTCTAAGTTTCCATCAAAAAGCAGATTTTTTTTTTCACAGTTGCAAGCAGAAATACTTGGCTAAGCTGGGGCACTGCAGGTTGCTTTGAGATCCTTCCCCAGTCTGGGCGTTGTACATTCTCTGCTCAAGGCCATGGACTGCAAATAACCAAGGTGACCCATGGCCCATCTCAGTCTTGATTTGCTTTGCCTGGTCTAAAACTGTGCCAGAGAACCACAGAATCACTGAATCATTTGGGTTGGAAGTGATCTGTTATATCATGAAGTCCAACTGTTCTCCCAGCACTGTCAAGCTCACCACTAACTCATGTCCCCAGGTGCCACATCCTGTTAGATCTGTTAAATCCCTCCAGGGATGGGGACTCCACCACTGCCCTGGGCAGCCTGTTCTGGGGCTTTGCAACCATTTTGAAGAAGAAATTTTTCCTAATCCCCAATCTAAACTTCCTCTGGACAGAGCTTGAGGCCATTTCCTCTTGTTCTTTTGCTTGTTACCCAGAGGAAGAATGTCCTTTCAGTGGGGACATTTGTGTCTGGATCTTCAGAAATGTTAAGCCCCTTTGGTCATGGATGGGTTTGCAGAGATGTTCAGCTTCCACTTAGGCTACAGAAATCTTATTTTTGAAGCATTGGAAGCATTGGAATATCTGTTTAGGAGATATAGTAGCAGAGATGTCCGCCTTAAGCCCTGCAAAAAGTCCACCCTCTTTTTTGGAAGTCATTCTTGTCTGAAGACCTCTCCAAAACCCTTTGGATAACCTGGCCCTCATGCTGCCTTGTAGGAGATCATCCCAAGGCCCATGACTCAGAGTAAAACCTGGCACAGCTTTCTGCTGCTCCCTGCTTCACATCACAGAGTCAGAATGAATGTTGGGATCAGAGACTAGAATAAAATTGGGCAGAAACAGGCATGTCTAACAAATATCTCGCTTATGATGAGGTGTTTCTGCTCTCAGCCAGCAGCCGCAAAGCAGGGACGATAATGAAAGGCACCCCCTTGAACATTTTACATTATTCCTCCTATTCTAAACAGAAAATTTATGCATTTTATCCTTTCCAGCTGGTGTCATTCTCTCCACTCTTGCAAATCACTGCTATTAATTATGCACCCACAGCTAAGCTCCCCTGCAAGGATTGACTCCAGCTCCAGCACTGCAGCAAAGGAGGAGTTACTGGACTTCTTTGGGAAGGGAAAGCACTCCTCCACCCTGAAGGGAGCATTCAGCTTTGGAGAGAGGAGTTGACAGCTGTTTTTTATTAGCCTTTAAAAGGCAGTGTTGGAGTAGGTGTGGGACCTTTGGTCTGGAAGAGAAGCCTTTTCTGGTCAGTCCCAGGGGTGGAAGGTCAGGCTTACTTGGTCTGCAGCCAAAAGGCACAGAATTCAATAAACTGCTTTGATTTTTCTCTGGCTGGTGATGGGAGCTGGGCTGGTGCAGTGGGACAAGAATTGGTCACTGCTGTGGCTTGAACTGGGCATGGACTGGGCACTCCTACAGCACAGGTGATGAGTGATGATAATAAAGACAAGGCAAGGGAGACAAAACCCACTGAAATTTAGGGAAAATGGATTGTGGCTACACCTTTACAGGCAGATAATTTATAGGGATGCTGCTGCACAAAAAATGTCTGCTATTTAAGGGCAAGAGGAAAATGAAGGCAGAACAACTCTTCAGGCTTACATTTCATGCTGGAAAATGCCATAATTTTCTGCAAGATGTCTGGTGGAGGAGAAATTTCAGATTGCTGCAATCTTTCTGATTTACAGAGGTGGCCTTGTATGCCAGAGGAAGGACAAAGAGTGATCTCATCCCCTTGTAAAGCTGTCTATGCTATAGGTACAAGGCAGTTTGCATATGCCTCTGTAGGATCTGACCTCCATCTCTAGGGTTTGGGCACTACAAGAACTACAGAGCTTTTACCTCCTTCTGACTGCAACACCTTGGGACAAAAACCTGTGTGTTATTTACCTTAGAGCTGCCAGGCGTTGCTGAGGCACAGCCAGAGCTGTACCCTCTCCATGCATGATGAAGTATGGCTGTGATGGATGCTCACAAATCTCTCCTCTGCCTCTGCAGGGACACTCCTTGCCATCCCAGTCACTGCTGGGTCCGTGCCAAAGTGTATTCTTTTATTAACCCGCTGCCTGTCTTCAGAACAACCTCATGTTAAAAAAAAAAAAAAGAAAAAAAAATCACGTATCAGAAGCTATTATTCCCTTCCCAGAGATGTGGCACTTCTCCCTGGATGCTGTACAGATCAGTCTTGTACCAATGTATTTGCCCCTCAGAAGTAACAATTCTTGCTGTGAGGCAGTCCAAAGCAATGACTCCTTAATTATGTTCCCTAGTCTTGATTTAATTTGGAAGAACTTCAATTTCTGAGTCCTTACTTTTACATATATGCTCCTGCTCTTCAGCATTTTGAAAATTATTTTAGAATCAAACTTTTCTTGTTCTCCCTGTCAGAAAATAAAGTATGTATGTGAATATTCAAAATTCGTATGATAATTTAGCTTATTTCTAGTAGGTGGCAGAACCTTTTAAAAAAATGTCCCTATCAATGCTTGAAACTGAAACTTAGGAAACTAGAGTCAAGGGCACAAACCTGGTCACTGACCTGTCATTTATTATTATACATTATTTCTCACCAAAAAAACACTCACTAAAGTCAATGCAGAGCTTGGGAGATTTAAGAAAGATGTTTCCTGATGCAGAGTGTGGGTAATGGAGATTAGTTTTCCATTCCAGTTGTGCTTTGGGACAATAAATGGCCACAAAGTTATTTATACTTGTAGCTCAAAGTTATTTATATTTGTAGCTGGAGCCAGTGCCTCAAGATGACCAGAACACTTGTTTAAAATGTAGGAATGGCATCCTGTGACATGCTTGGGAACCTTCCAGCTACTGGTACCAGTTAAACAATTTCAAAAAAATTCATTGGGAGCATTTATCCATGGCTTCTTTGGCTGACACATGAAGAACACACACCAATGCTGTGTGAAATGCTGATCCAACCCCTTTGGGAGGATGGCAGCTTTTGTAGATTATTCATAGCCCTCAGCATCTTGAAATTCCCTGATAAAACTGTAATACCACACCCCACAATACAAATAATTGTATCCTATCATTAAATATTTGGAGAGTGCCATGACTCAGCACACTGCTGCAGAGATTTTTTAAATGAATGAGCATGGACCTCTGCTCCATCAGAGTTTACAGTGCAGTCCTGGATCTGCAGATGTGTAATATTTTCCTGAGTCATCCATGGAGGGTCTTCTTCTATGGAAGGGTCAGAAGAAGAGAGAGAGGAGATACACACATAAAAACAAATTATAAATGAAATGCTACTGAAGGGTGCATGGGTGGTCCTAGGGCATTAGTAACAGAAAATTCCTTTTTTGTGTCTGTGTGGTTGGTTGAAATCCAGTGGAGTTCAGCACCTGTGTGGTATCTTGCTCTCAATGGCAGAGTTGTGGTTTATATAACATGAGTCTGGGGAGATCTGCAACAGATTTAGGACTTCTGCAAGGAATTGCAGGACTCCTTGAGTGAGAGTCACTCCTGCTGAGTTGCATTTGAAGTCAGAAACAGGTGTAGATGAAGTCTGGGTGCAGGGAGTTTCACCTGTGCTGTCCATGATAGCTTTTAAGACTGATGTCAGTCTTCTAAAGCTCAGGGGAGACCTTATCACTCTCTACAACTGCCTGAAAAGACACTGCAGGCAGATGGGGGTCTTTTCTCCAAGGTATCAAGCAACAAGACCAGAAAAATAGAACCAAGTTTCACCAATGGAGGTTAAGGTTGGGTATTACAAGAAATTTCTTCTCCCAACGAGTTGTTTAGCCCTGGCACAGGCTGCCCAAGGCAGTGTTGGAGTCCCAATGCCTAGAGGGATGAAAAAGCTGTGTGGATGTGGCACTTGGGGACATGGATTCGTGGTGGGTGTGGCAGTGCTGGGGGAATGCTTGAATTTGGTGATCTTATAGGGCTTTTCCAACATAAACTATTCTATGATTCTGTGTCTCAGCTCCATAGACACTCTTTGTAAATCCTGCATGGACTTGCTGGTAGATTTGGAGAGGTCTTCGTGTTTTGGATGTTACCTGGTGCAACAGATGACAATAAAACCTTATTTTCCAGTTCAGTTATCTTTCTGACATGATAATGAATTTTGTACAGCACCCCAAACATATTTCCAAAGTTCAGCAAGAATATGATTTTACAAACATTTCAGTCTAATAACTAGGTCAGTTAGGAAATCCAATCTAGAAAATCTCATCCAGCTGCCTCTCCTTCTGTTAATAGATGGATACAGCCACACTCTGTGAAATCTTTCTTTGCAGACTGCAAAGCCAAAGTGGGTTGTTTGTTCAACATCCACTTGCTTCCCTGGGGCTTAAACACCAATGGAAAGCCCCAGCTCTGATTTGTTAGTTGTCACATTTGTTTGACCAGTTTTGTTTTAAGAAAATCCCATAAAAATGGTGAATCATTATCTCCTGCTGATGTGAATGGTAATAGCTTTGACCCACAGAAGCAGTAGGACTCCTGACTTTTAATGACTACTAATGACTGCTAAGCTTTTAGGTTTAGATTACTGGTTCAGCACCCAGGTCCAGTGAAATAAACCCTCACATGCACACCTTGGCAGCTCCCAACCTCCCAGGTGCCCCAAGAGCAGCCATGCTTTGGCACATGAAGATGAGGAGCAGGAGACAAAAAACTGCGAGAATTCAACCATGGACTTCCCCGATTCATCAAAGCACTTAGAATACAACATGTCCCATAAAGAGTATTTAAATACGTGCTGAAATAGTTTGGCATATCAAGCCTGAGGGCACAAAATTTCTCAGATTAAACGTTTCCAATGGTTTTAAACTTCCCAAGGCTCTTCCTGGATAACTTTCTGTATGCATGGATAGTGCAGAGCATATTTATCCAATATCCTTCATGTGTGTATCCTTCTGGTTTCCTACTCTTTGTCCCACCTTTTCACTTGTATCTCCTATGTCCTTCTGTCATGATGAACACATGGACAAGTAGCTCCCATGGACACGGCAGCAAGTAGATACTTGTACTCCAGTGCCATTTTTAAATGTTTCCTCTGCATGTCAGACACGGTATAGTGGTGGCCCTGTCAGTGCTGGACTCAATGATCTTACAGGGATTTTCTAACCTTAATGATTCTGTGATTCTGAGCCTTAACAATTTGTTAGCACTCAACAAAACCACACAGATTGGAACCATTTCCTTCTTTCCATATTCCTACTTGTCTTAGGTTGCAAGATGTGGCTGGGGGTGTGTATTCTATTTGCCATCTGTTAGAGGTGGGGCAGTTATCTTCTGTTAATTGGGCAGTTTTCTTTATCTCTTCCATGACCAATCCTCCTTCCAGGAAATATCTGCTGTTAGTGGGCCATTGAGTGTCACTGCATGGCTGATAAAATGACATCATCCCATTGTGAGATGCTCCACCCAGGGGGAGGAGCCAAGCATTCCTACCTGGGTATAATCTGAGAGTTGGAACACCAGAGACAGCCTTTTCTCACTGGATTCCCAGAGGAGCAGCTGTCTTCTCCACTGGATTCCCAGAGGAAGACCAGGCCCATCTACACCACCTCTGAACCTTCAGAAGAAAACTACACCCTTCTACAGGATCCCTGCTCCAACAGAACCACACCTGACACACCAGGAGACTGCTAGCAACACCCTGACCAGCAGGGTGTCAAGTTGGATTCTGACTCTGTCAGTGTTGTTTGGTATTGCTGCATTGTTTATTTTATTCCTAGTAAAGAACTATTATTCCTGCTCCCATATCTTTGCCTGAGTGCCCCCTTAATTTCAAAATTATAACAATTCAGAGGGAGGGAGTTTGCGTTTTCATTTCAAGGGAGGCTCCTGCCTTCCTTAGCAAACACCTGTCTTTTCAAACCAACACAGTACTCCACACCATCACCTCTCAGCACCTGTTAAGGCCAGTCACCTCTCACCAGCAATATTAAGACCATGAAGATCCTATGGAAGGACTCATCTCGCTGTGTTGTTTGCACAGTTCTGAGCACAGCAGGTGCCTACTGCATAGTCATGAGTATTACAGCTGCCACAACTTACTCCTTCTACACCCATTGGCTAATAACAACTGCATTAACTCTGCTGCCCTTTAAAGGTGAAGGTAATTTGGGAAAAGGGTATTTATACAGAAATCAGAGCATTTGCACAGCAAGTCAGACTGCAATAGATATACCAGGCAATTCCCTCATGTAAATAATTCCTCCCTGGAGAACCCTGACAAAACCTCCTCCCTCCTCATAGGTACACATTTGCGAGGGTCAGTGGGATGGGAGAAGGGCCAGGGAAATGGAAGTTTGGAGTAGTTTGAGCAACTGGACAACTGTCATACAAAGAAAAATGGATATATTGTGCAAAACAAATAATATAATGGCTTTGGGAAATTGGGATTGTGTATACAGGGTCCTTTGCAGTTCACACAGGACCTTTTGTGACTTGTGTATATGAATGCAATCAGCAAAGGGACACAGACACAAAAAAAAATATCCTCCATAAGTAGCTGTCCTGAAAACATACCGTAAGGAAAGTGTTCTGAGTGTCTTGATCAAGGGACTAAAGCATTTATTCTCTCCTTTCACCTGAAACCCACAATTAAACCAAATTAAAAAAAATACACAAGTACTTTTGCAACCAGCATCCATTTTTTCAGAGCCCATAGCTGACAGATGTCTTAAATTCAGATGCATGAGGTCTCAAGTTCAGAAGCCAGTTGTGGTTTTCTTTCTTACAGGGTTTTAATCTTAAGGTTTTTTCTTTTTTTTTCTTCTATTTTTTTCCTTTTATTTTCCTTCTTTTTCCTTTTTTTTCTTTGTTCATTTGTCCTTTTCTCTTGCTGTCTTCTTTTTTTAAAAATTTTTTCCTTTTTATTAACTTCTTTTTTATTTATTCATTTTTGCTTTTATTCTTTTGATGTTCTCGTCACCTTTTTTCTTTCCCACCTTTCCCCTTTTCTTTTTTTCTATTTTGTTTAATTTTTTTTAAATTTTATTTTTCTTTTCCCTTCTTGTTTTTCTCTGTCTTTTTTCCTTTTTATTTTTTTACTTTTCCTCTTTTCTTGTACATCTCTTCTCTTCTCTTCTCTTCTCTTCTCTTCTCTTCTCTTCTCTTCTCTTCTCTTCTCTTCTCTTCTCTTCTTTCCTTTTCCTTTTCCTTTTCCTTTTCCTTTTCCTTTTCCTTTTCCTATTTTCCTGCCTGTTTCTCTTTCGCTAGCAGGCAATCACCAAACTCCAAACCCGAAACCGACCTGAAAGCAAAATCCAGACCTCAACATTTGCTCCTTGCACCGATCCCAGACGATCAGAGAAGCTGTTTGGAACCTGCAGGCTGACAGCAGGACGTGCTGAGGTACAGTTTGAGCAGGGACTACCCTGGGCGGTGATTCCTGACCCTCGCAGAGGAACCAGATCTCCTGGCAGAGCGCGGTGAGTGTCCCTGTCCTTGTCCGGGGCAGGGGAGCGCGGAGCACCCCGGCCGCGCTCACCTTCCGGCCAGAACCCCGACTCGCTGTTTTTGTTGCTAATCACTCTTAATCATTAACCTCTCATTAGAATAACCCCGCTGGGTCCCCGCCGTGCCCAGGGGCCGCGGCCGAGCCCCCTGCCCTGTCCCGGCCCCGCTCCCAGGGCCGTGCCGGGATGGGAGCGGGGAGGGGATGCGCGGAGCCCCGCGGGGCCCGGCCTGCCCGCCAGGGCATCCGCGGGGCGCGGAGCCTTTTGTTATGCTAATCCGAGCTGACATCACCCCGCATATCAAAGCCGAGGGGCCGCATATAAGGCGGCTGCGGGGGCCTCCCCGGCAGAGCGGCCCCGCTCCCCGCTCCGCGCCGAGGTAAGCGGGGACCGCGGGGCGTGCGAGCACTGCCGGGAGAGGTGGGAAGGGGACAGCGGCTCCGTGCAGCCCCTCGGAACGCCCAAGGTGCGGGGCTAGCCCAGAACAGGGGTTTGCGAGGCGTGGACGGAATTCCGAGGAGAGGGGATGCATCCCGGAGGATGCAGGAGAGTAGGAAGGCGCTGGGGGGTTCGGCGGAGAGAGGATTCTTAGAGGCTGCAAGGCAGCCCGAGGAGATGCCAGAGAGAGAGGCGGCTTGGAGACTGCAAGGGAGAAGGGAGACGCGGAGGATTGCAAGGAAAAGGGAGACCCGGGAGGATGCATGGGGCAGGGAGAACCGAGGGAATGCGAGGGAGAGGGGAGGCTGGAGACTGCAAGGGAGAGGGGATACCCGGGGGAAAACAAGGAAGGAGGAGACTCGGAGGCTGAATTAAGAGACCTGACACCCGGCAAGGGGAAGCGTGAGTGCAGGACCCAGGGGAGAGGGAGACCCAGGGGATGGAGAGACCCGTGCCCGATGAGCTGCAGAGGAGAGGAGACACCCGAGAGTTGGATGGGACACTGGAGACCCAGGGGCTGGTGGCAGAGGGGGGACATGGAGCTGCAAATGTGCAGGGCAATGCAAGGAGCTGCAGAGGAGAGAGGAGTCCGGGAGGCTGCAGGGTAGTGGGGACATCCAGGGGCTGCGGGGGACAAGGAAGATCCAGAAGGCAGCAAGGGAATGGTGAGAGCCGGCAGCTGGAATCAGCTCCACCACCAGCTCTATTCCTTTTCTCTGCTCCCACTCCTCGCTGCAGGTCATCTGGGGATGTGCTACCCCTAAACCAGGCTGCTGGGTTCTTGGAGAGAGCTGCAGGCTGGCAGCAGAGTCAGGTGGATGTCTTTGTTTCCTGGATAGGAAAACTGGAAAAATGTGAGCTGAATACTCACACTTTTATGTACAGTTAAAATTGCCCGTTCCCATCCCTGAGTCCCGAGTCTTGGAAGTGACTGATGGGAGTGTTTTCTGTGTGCCAGAGTGTGGCTGGCTGCAAACAGCCTTGGGGTGAAGAGAACAGAGAGCTTTGAGTTAAAAGCAGCTCCTGCTTTTAGGAGTCCACAGGCCACTTGCTGTTGGTTTGATCAGTGACCCAGAGCTCACCAGAGCTGTAAACATCACATCTGCCCCAAAGTGTGTCCCACCCTTGCAAATTGCTCTTGCAAATCTAAACTGTGTTGGACTAAGTGGGAAAATGCATTATTACCTCTCCACATAAAAGGGGTGCAATTGCATGCAAAGCTCTCAGTTCTTTGGGGAGGTATGGAGAAATTAGATTGTTTCTCTTCCACTCCAGGGGTTGGAAAAACCCCAAATTGTGACTTTTTCAAGGCAAGGGGGGAGAGTAGAGAATGGTGTTGGCTGGTCAGGTTTAGTTGAGAGTGTTTTGGACCATCTGAGACATTTTACACCCAATTCTTGTGTTGTCCAGCAGTTCACAGGGGTGAGATAAGGGGTCTGAAATATCTAAATGGACACTGAAAGGCATGGGCAGGATTAAGGGTTGAAGGTTCCAGTGTGCTTGTGGAACAGTGGGAAGAAAAGGGCTCCCAAAGAGTAAAAGATACAGAAATACTCTGAAACAAGAAGCATGTGTGCCTGGATCCTCATGGGAACACTGCCCTCAAGGGATGCATCAAACCCAAATCCAAGCGGGCATTAAGGAAAACCAATCCATGGCAATGAAATCCTGCCCCCCTTGTAGGCAGTCAGTTTTGTCTTGGACTTCAAGGGAGCCAGGAGCTCGCCCCTAGAGGTTATTAAAATCCTTTGTAATAACAGCACTTCTCTAGAAGCCCTTTACGCCAGGCGCTGGGGCTGGGATAGCCAAAAAGCAGCCTGAATAGAAAAATATGCTGCAGATGGCAGAGAAAATACTCAGAAATATTCATTCTCCCCAGCCCAATTGCTCCCCAAATGGGAATATTTAGGCAGAAAGCTGCAGCTGGGCAAATCCAGAGCTGGGGATCAGGTAGGATACCCTTTTTCCAGGGTAAGAGGTCTCCCAGAGTGAAGCTGACTGCTCCAACCATTCCCAATCCCTTCCCAAACCTCTTTGAGGGGTGTTGTGGGGGGATGAACAGTTACAGTTTGGGTTTGCCAGTATGCTGTGCAATGGGTTGTGAGACTCCAGAGAGGCAATGTGGTGGGCAGGTTTTTCTGTTTATTTTACTGTTGTCTTTCTCATGGGATGGGAAACCACTGCAAAGACCACAAAAAGCAGCCTGGAGCAGTGTCTGAAGTGAGGAACTGAAGGGAAACCCATTTACTGCTATTAATACTGCTGCTAAAATAAGCAAGCCATGCCCTAGAGACAGAGAGGACCCCTCTAAGGATTTAAGTCCTGCATCTGGTTTGTTTATCTGTTTGGCCTGAAGAAGGAAAATACCAACACAAAGAAAAGGGGTGTAAGGGTATCCTTGAGAGCTTTTTTGTCTCCTCCAGGCTGCTCCCTGGAGACAAAAATGGGATTTTATGTTTACAAAGTTGTAGCCTTTTCCGTGAGCTCCAGGTGCCAAGGGCTTGGAATAAGTGAGAGGCAGAGTTAATGAGGTGAGAAGAAAAGCAAAAGGTAAAGAGCAAAACATATTTATTGTAAGAGATCAGAGAGAAACATTTGCAGGGCAAGGGCACCTGCATTAAGTAAGGAAATGCAGTTTTTTATTATTTGTCTTCTCTGTAGAAAAAGAAAAAGAAATCTGGAGAGAAGAAAGCGAGAGATTAATAGCTGAAGATTTAAGATAATGTAAAGATCTATCTTTTTTCTTTCCTTCTTCTTCCTAAGGAGTTGCACAAACTTTTTGGAGAAGGGAAGAAAAAAAAACCCAGTAAAGTGAAGCAGCGAATGAAGTCTTGCCATGTGCAGGGTTAAATGGAAACACACAATCAGACCATAACTCTGTGTAATTCAACCCATACGGTTTGTCTGTCTGTTGACTCGAAAGGTTGTATCAAGGCTTGGCTAGGGAGAGGACTGAGAAGGGATAATCCAAACCTTTTCATGATTCATAAGCCACTCCTCTGCAATTTGGATAATAGATTTCTCTCTCACAGTGACTTGCTAAACTTCAGAGTTAACTGTAGCTCGGGCTCTTTCTCCTTTCAGGTTTTTCATCTCCAAGAACGAGCAATGCCCAAACTGAAGGAAAATACACTGTGCAAAATATTAAGAAAACTCCATTTTTAAAAACAAATTTCTTTGGAGAAGCTGATTTCCTTTGGCTAGCAGGAGAAAGCGGAGAAAATGAAGCCAAGTCTGCGATTTTTCTTAGCTGGTTTTCTGCTGTTGATTCTGCAGACAGGACTTTGCTGTGGGATAAAATGGATGTAAGTATCTGGCTCTATCTCTGCATTTTTAATGTTTTTGTAGGAATTGCTGGTCTCTTACCTGCTTGTACAACTGCTGCTTGAGGCATGCTGTAAACTGTTTAAAGAGCAGCAAGCACTGCAATTCTCCAGGCATTGATTGATTTCAAGTGTGTGTACTAGGGGCTTATGCTAACAATGTCTCCCTCTTCTTTCTAAAATATGCATGATTTAGGCTCATTTGGATTTTTTTCTCCTCATTGATACCAAGGGAAGGGCACACACTTGAATGCTCACATGAGCCACTTAATGAAGCTCCTAGCATGAGCTCTTGCAATGCTGGGAAACTCTCCCACCAGAACCCCTGGCTGTGCTGAGTAGGAACTGAGAGCAGCAGGGATGGCAGCTGAGATAATGCTGCCCATCTCCAACCACAAGGGATGCTTGACAGATATCACGTCTTTTTTTCTGGACCTTTTAACCTTTGGATTTTGTGAAGGGTGTTAAAAATGAGGTGAGGAGGGGGGAGGAGGGTGAAGAAATACCAGGGACTGTGGTCAAGTCAGGATTGAGTTTCTTTAGAGGTAATGTACTGCAAAGTGAAAACATCACCATCTCATTTCTTTGCTTAAACAAGCAATCAGTTAGTTTCTTGCTGCAAAATAAACAAACAAACAGGCCACTCCAAAGCCAATCTGGTCTCACGACCTTGATGAGTGATCTGTCTTTTCTATTTGGGTTTGGAGCTGGGCACAAAATAAGTAAGGGAATGTGGGTTTGCCTCAAAGGTACATCTTTGGTAGAAAAAAAGGCACAATAATATACAATGCCAGGAAGACTCTGTAGTGCATTGAAGCAAAGATCTTTGGGATAGATGGTGAAACTTGGACAAGAGGTTCTTGTTTTGCTGCTCCTTCTGCCATAGACTTCATGCTATGTCTAATTGCCATTCTGCTGTTCCATTGTCATTTGAAGCTCTACTCATGCCACCTTTTATAAAGGCTTAAATTTGGATATCTGCAAATTAAGGTATCCCATTGGAGCCAGTATTTTTACTTCCCATCATGCAGGCAGGGAAGAGAGGACCTTCCAGATGGCAATTCATCCTCTCCAAACAGAGACATCCAACAGAAATGTTAAGTGATGGCCTCTGGTGATGCTGTGTACTGCAGGGAGCTGCTAGAAGCCACACATCTGCCTTTCATATCCATAAAGAGAAGCATGGTGAATCTCTCCACAGGGTGTTTAAATGCAAATGGTCAGGTGAGAAGAAGAGTCACCTACTTTAGGGCATCTTTCAAAGTGGCATGCTTGCCTGTGGCAGGAAGATAGCAACTAGATGATTTTTAAGGCTCCTTCCAACCCAAACCATTCCATAATCTTCCATTTCTTGTCTCCATACTCTAAGGACCATTTGGAAGTAGAGGAGAGTAAGGATCTGGTTTGCTCTTCACTGCCTTGGCTTTACACCTTGTAGTAGTCAGCAAGAGCTCAGTTACATAACCCAGCTGTTTGTTTCCACCAACTTCCTCCAGTGTTTAGGCTCTCAGCTCTGCCTGTATCCAGCACCAGGAAAGGCAGGCATCTCCTTTCTGAAGGACATTTACCAACATGTCCATGGGACTTCTTTGCAATGTTTATTTCTATGCAGCACAGAGTAAAGCTGTTTTGTGGCACCCCGATTCAGCAGGGCTTTTGTGTGACTGACTGGAGGGACTTGTCCATATGCTTGGCATTGGTGTCCCACCCAGGCAACAGTGAGGGGCTTGGGTTCCTTCGAAGGGCTGGGGTGAGATGAGCTCCAGGAGGAACCTGATAGTAGGGAATGGACAAGCCATAGACATGAAAAATGCTGGGAGGCAGGGAAAGGTCCCTGATAGCTTTGCTGTCAAAAGCAGCCTTTGGGCTGCTCAGTGGTTAAGCTGCAGGGGTTGTTTATGGGGGTGACTGGGGGGAGAAGCAGTTTGGGGGCAAGACATCAGAGTTGCTGCTCCTCTGCTTCCCAGCAGACATATCCCCCTATCAAAAAGTGAGTGGGAGAGATGAAAGCTGGGATTAAAGTGGTATTTGAAACATGAATGGCATGCAGATGCACCACTGAGCTCCCCTCACACCTGTTTAAAACCTGGCAGAGACCTGCACTCTTTGTCCACAGCACTTTGCAACTGGCATGCAGGCAGCTGGAAATTCACAAAATTATGTTCGGTTTTTCTTTTGTTTGCTGTTTCTCCTCATTTCCCCACCCTTATTTTCCTACGGAAACACAGGCTAATTTTCCCCACTCCCCATCACTCTTTCTTCTTGGGGCTCAGGGACTATCCTTAGAAATTGCATGGGTAAGTTCTTGGCAAACAGAGTACCAAATACTGAGTAATACCTCAGACCTGCTGATCCCAGCTCTGGATTCATATTCTGGGTGCTGTACAATTGAAATCTGCTCCTTCCTTCTCTTGCTCATGAACAGAGAGGTGGGGAAAAAGAACAGGAGGAAGAAGGAAGAAAGTGCTATGTGATGTTTTCAGCTGTGGGATTTTCTCACTAGTCTGCCCACTGCATCATTTTTGTACACATGGTGCCAGAGTCGAGCTTCAAAGAGGATTTGGAAGGGGAAGGGAGAGATAAGGAGGTGGGTCTCACCAGCCTGGAGATGAGGGAGTGACTGATAAGAAAGGTGATAGGAAATTTAGTTTTGATTCAGTGCATGATGTAATTGCAGGGGGAGGGGAAGAAGAAGAAAAACACTATTTTCAGCCATTTAGAACTTCTCAGTAACAAAAATATGCTCTGAAAATTAGTCAAAGCAGGGAGAAGGTAAAAAAAGAAATTATTTATTTTATTTTGCTTGGCTTATTTTTATGAGTTCTGTGGTCCAAATGCCCATCTGTTGGAAGTTGGTGCTGGGCCCCACCAAACATCCAGCATGGTGTGTGGACTGTCAGCATCTTGTACACGTGCTCTTCCTCTTACATACATTTTCTCTTGCTGGAGAAATTTCATATCTTGTGCTCTTCCATCTAAGCTCCAGAGAGCTACTCAGGTGTAAAGCAAGAGTATGGCTCCAGAGTATGGTTCCACATCTTTGCTGGAT
Source organism: Ammodramus savannarum pratensis (assembly GCA_020466415.1). Lineage (NCBI taxonomy): Eukaryota > Metazoa > Chordata > Aves > Passeriformes > Passerellidae > Ammodramus > Ammodramus savannarum. The sequence goes on along the minus strand of JAHXMQ010012338.1, from coordinate 8,770,754 downwards.
CAGGATTGTTGTGGAGGTACAGCCTTCCTCATCAATGCATATGAAACCCTGCATCCTGTTTTTGCAAACACTTTCCCATCCTGAGAGCAAAGCAGGTATGTGGAGTGGTCACATCATTTTGTGGTGCTCAGTTTTGTCACAGTGGCTGGGAAGGTGAGGCAGCCATTGGTTTCATGAGATATGTCTGAGGGCCAATGCCTCTAGTAATTCTATCACCTTCCCCATCTGCTTTTGCAATCCATTCAGTTTTCTCAGGAGAGTTCAGGTTTGACCAAGCAGGTGCTGAAGCAACTTATTTGGGCAGAACTGAAAAACAGATGAGCATTAGAGGGAGCTGCAGCCAGATGTGCATGCCCCAGAGGTGTGCAGGTGTTGGGATGTCCAGGCACAGAGTGGCTTCTGAGCCACTTCTGCCTCCACACGGATTGGCATCTCCTCTGTCCCTCTGTATTGAATGTCTCCTTTCTCTGTATTGAATGTCTCCTTTAATGTGGTTGTAAATAAGCCAAACACAGCAAGTGATTTGGGCTGGTTATTTTTGGGTTTGTTTTGTTTGATTTTTGTTTTGGGGTGGGGGGGGTTGTGTATTTTTTTGTTGTTGTTGTTTTGTTTCTTGGGTTTTTTTAGTTTGTTTTGTTTGTTTTTGGTTGGTTGGTTGTTTGGGTTGTTTTTTTCTTTTTTTTTTCATGGCTTGCAGAATATGCCCAGCTGGCATAAGGAATACTATTGGTTTTAGGTGGAGCTTGGTCACTTTAGGAAGTCTCTGCCTGTCCCCATTGTGGTGACCCAATGATGTCTCATGTGCTCTGGAGCAATCCCCAGCTGAGCCCCATTCCCACCTATTGCTGCACAATTCCTGTGGTTAAATTGCAGCCCTGCAGAAGCAAAAGGCAGCTTAACCACACCTTTTGGTGAACAGGGGATGTCCCCCAGCCCACCAACCTTGAGCAGCCCTTCTGCAGCCAGCAAAAAGCAGGGGAGAAAATGGAAAGATTTTGTGCTTCCTGGCAGCTCCTGCCTCTCCCCTTCAATAAGCAGTGGGAGGGAGCTGGGACGTGGAGCCACGGGCGCCTGTGAGGAGACTGTCTGCCTGGCAAGGCCCTGCTAGATGAGCTGCTGTGAAAGAGCTGCAGGATGGGGATGGCAGGAGGGGAGTGGGCTGGGGGTGAGGAAAGGGGAGTACCATGTCTTTGAAGTTTGCGCTTTGCTCCACAGGCAGCTCAGGAAAAGTTGACAAAACTCCACGGCCGTCCTTGGCACTCAGTGAGCCAACTCACTGCTGGCATTGACTTCATTCAAGCTTGGGCATGAAGTCAACTGCCCTGTGCCCACTACTTCCAGCACTGAATTTGGCACCATATATGAAAACAGCCCTTATTTTAAGCTTTTAGTTCAGAGTTGGTTTCCCCCCCACACACTTCTCTCCCTCTTCCTCTTCTTTCTTTTCTTTTTTTTTTTTTTTTTTTTTTTTTTTTTTAAACCACATAAATCCTACTTCTCTGTTTGAAAAGCCCTTGCAGAACCAGGGGAAGCATTTACCAGGGGATGTGGTGTCTTTCCCAGGACTTGTGGTCCCCAGGCTGGAACTGATGCAGGGCAGGGTGGCAGGGGCATGGGCTGCCTTTGACTACCAGGAGCTTAGACAATGTTATTGTAACTCCCCTGAGAGCCTTTTCCAGATGAAAACCTGAGAAAATGAGGCTCCTGCAGATTAGAAACCTTCAATGAGATCAAATACAAAAAGAACTCTTAATCTCTGCCTCTCTTTATTAACTTTTACCACATACTTCACTCTCCACAACCATGTAATTTTGTCTAAATCTTCTTGTGTCACCCACATAGCTGCAAGATTAAGGAGTTTAGGAATAGAGATTAAAAAGAATGCTTTTTCAGAAAGCAAAGCTGGTCATTTGGAGTAGAAGTTCATGGTTTTACCAGCAGTCCCTCAGTGAGCCTTTTGGAGATCATGTCACACAAGGGAGGGTGGGGAGATGCCTTCAGAGAGAAGATTCTTCCACCCTTCCAGGGTGTTTTAAAGGACACCAATGTTTTGCTGCTCAATTGAAGGAGTTCTTCTCCATTTGGCTTGACTAGGAGCAGTTTCCTACTCACAGGGTACCTTGTAAACCAAATAATATATGGCTTTCATTGATATCTGCTAACATCTGAAGGTGCTTCTTCCTAACCTGCACTTTCTATGAATAATCCTCTCATGGGGCCCAGACGTGCAGGAATGGCCCATACCTCTCAAAGGACCATCAAAGAGCATTAATGTTTTCAAATTAATTTAATTACTGCCTGAGATAATTAAAAGAGTAAATGAATGTCATGATCCATCTATGCATATTTCCTCTGTAATCACGTTCATGGTTTTCTGTCAGTATCCAGAACTTATACTGAAGGACCTGCTGTGTTATATATACAGATCAGGAGATGTTTGGTTTAGGCCCTGTTTATTTGAACGGATGGATCAAATATGAATATTTAAAAAAAAAAAAGGTGAAGCAACCACCCCTTTGTTTTCTGGAGAATGAAGGATGGGGCAGGAGAATTAACTGAGACTGTTATCAGGAGGAAGCAGTGAAGAACAGCATGTCCAGGGTGAAAGCAGGTAAATCCCCTTTTCAGATGAAGAATGTGAATCCACAGAAAGATGTTTGTCGGGGTTTTTTTTCCCAGGTTGAGGAATGAAGGATGTTCTTCTAATTATGCCCTTGAGGGCTGGATTTCAATTCCAGATTTCAACTGTGCCCCAGTTTCCCTCCCAGTGCTAGTGATCAGTGGAGACCATGTGAAGACAGGCCAAAGACCCACCACCAAATGCTACCATGGACAAGGCTCTCCTGGGGGATGTTTTTCTTTCCACAAATGGATATTGTTTCCCAATAATGCCTTTGAAGCAGTGGGTATCCATCCCCTGATGCTGCCAGATTTAGAAAGCAGGGAGGGGTGGTGCATTTCCATAGGGGGGGTTTAGAGTGACATGGAGTGAAGAAGATATTCCTAAATGTGGGACAGAGACTGGGCAAACCTAAGTTGTCAGGGCATGGAATAGATGACCTAATAGGCTTCTCAAAATCCTGATCTGTGATTTATAAATGCACTTTTCAGTCTCAACAAGTGACTACAGTAACTGAGTTTTCTTTTCCATCTCCATTACCTTTTAATTTTTCCTCCTGATGCTTGAGATGTTTCCAATTATAGGTTCTCACAAGCAAAGACATGAAGTTTAGGCCTGGGAGATGCTCAGAAAACCCCTTCCTGCATCTTGCAGTTTTATTTTTGGTAGACCTCCTGGAGCTCAGCTCATTCTATGAGAAACAGCCATTACTGTCATTTACTGAGTTCTCACAATCAGAAGGTATTTTCCCTCTTCCATGAAGTAAATGGTTTTCTTGTTGAACTATAAAACATCTTCTCTAATGGTGATCACTTCAAGCCATCTGTAATAATACAGTCTCCTTCCATCACATCCTGTTTTTTCCCACTGAGGGTGAGTTTCAGTCTGAATTCTGCTTTCATTCCTACCTGTAGATGGTTATTTGTGCTATTCATGACTTGTCTATAATGGTGAGATGGGGGTACCTCAATATAGCCTTCTGATCCTTTGAAGAGGCTGAAGACCCTTTGAAGAGGCTGAAGACCTCTAGAAAAGATCAGAAAATGTGGTGTAGGACCTAGGAGATATATGCATCCTTCTGGAGGGCCAGCCAAAACATTCCAAGGCCTCTCAAGTGCCACCTGACACGTCTGATTATAAAACTGAGCTGCTGCCTCTCTCAGAGACTTGGAATGTTCCTCATTTGCCTGAAGCTCAGGCTGTGGTGTTCTCTCACTGCTCCTGCCACACCCTGCCTGTTTCCCTTCCTGCTGGGACATGCCATGCTGGAGTTTTTATTATTTATACTCTATTACTGATGAGCTGCTTTGGCCTCTTGCCTGATTTGTGTTTCACCTCATTCCTGCGAGTTGCTGATAGGCTTTCTGGGATAACTTTTCACAGATTCCTGGTGTCAAGTGCTCATACCTCATTCAAGCTCTGCGCTTATACCATTCAAATGTCTGTGCCCCTGCTCAGTGTCTGGGTTTCCTACACAGAACAGAAAATGAGCACTTCTAAGTCATGATGGTGTCTTAGCATAGGTCCCAAAAGCACAAAAGGCTAACCACTTCCTAGATGTGGCTTTTTGCTTTCCATGAGCTGAAGAAGGATCCTGAAGGACTGCTGTGAGGTCCCCAGTGTAGAGGTTTGCAGCCAGGTGACAGTCACACTATTCAGAGAGTCATGTCTCTACCTTCAAGGACATGATCTCTCTGAGATACTTGAACACCCAATGTATCACCCACAAGTTTTTTCTCCACCAGCTCAGGTTCACATCTAAGGCAGGATGAGTTGCCTTCTGGAGGGGCCCCTCTCCAGACAAGGAACAGTGTATGAACACCAGTGTGCATGGGAACGAGATTAACTGCAGGGCAGAATTTCTGAGGATTGAATCACAGAATCATTTAGGTTGGAAAAGACCTCTGTGATCATTGAGTCCAACCAATAACTTAACACTGCCAAGTCCACCACTTTTTCCTTTCTCTTGAAATTCACTAGCAAAGACTTCTGCTTCCAGTGTTTTTAACAGACCTGTTAAATATGTGTATGAAGTATATATTTATATAGCTTTCAGAGCAGTGGTTTCCCTTCCAAGTTTGCCACTGTTTATCTAGTGCCAGAAATGCCAAACTCCCAATCACTTGGGAATTTGTCAGAGCCAGCCTATTCATCCCCAGCAAGGATTTAATTCCTTCAGTTTTCATTAGGGCTCAATTTTAGCTCTGTTTCCATCTCATTTAACTTCTGAAGAATGTGGATGTTACAGTAATAAAGTGAAATGCACCCCAAAATGTGTTTGCTAATAAGCCAAACTAACCAAGATGTCTTGGGATGAATCTGAAAGCCAAAACATTTAACAAGTACAGGAGGAAATATGTGTTAAAGTTATGTTGCCATGATCTGATGCCATCAGATTATTGATTCAGCCTGCTAGAAAGTTGTTTTATGGGAATGAATAACTTTTATGGCTACCCTAAGAAAGCCAAAAAGATACAAAGAGAGTTCCACACTTGGCTTCTGCTGATCGTTGTGGGTGCTCAGGGAAGAGGAGTACAGCCCTGTGAGATGCATGCCAGCATTTCTTCTTTTTTTAACCTGGAAAAGTTGGCAATTGGACAGTAAAAGAACCACCACTGTGGGATGTTGTTCTTTTCTTTCATGGTAACATATGTGCTGGTATTCATGGATCCCCTCTCAGATTTGGCTGTGGTGCTCTCTCTGCACATACTCCCACTGAGCTTTTGCACTCTGGATTTTGGAGACTAGAGAAACAGACTTATCTATCTGCAACAGTGATTGAATCAGTAGAGGCTCTTGGCATTAACTCTAAGTGGAAGCATATGTTTTGCAAATTTGATGATTTTTCCCTAGGCCTTGCAGGGGATTTTCTCCATAATTAATTACATGGCATTTAGCATAATCCTTTGAGAGTGTGTGAGACAGATGCTGAATACAAAATACTGATAACACCAACGTTGCTTTTTTTCCCAAATGCCACAGTCTTGGAGGATCCAGATTTCTTTTATCATGGAACTGATGGGTCATTTTTTACTCTGTTGGGAGGACCGGGCTCTTCATTCTTCAGCAAAAAACCTTCCCTATAGGATTTACACATCCGGCTGACTTGACATATATCCCTGGAGCTTTGTGCAGCCTCCCCTCAGGAATGGAGAGAATTGCACACTGCTAAAGGGTGTTTCTTCCCATCAACTTCATATGAGATAAATCACTCTTCATAGTTGCTCATCTTTCTCACCAGCTTTATCTAAGCACCCATTTACAGAAAACTTTAATTAAGTCAGGTGAATGTAGACGGCTAGACTGTGTTTTAATGCTTTTGTGCATGTGCTTGTCTCCTCAGAGCTCTGTCCAAGACTTCTTTGGCTTTGGCCCTGAATCAAACCCAGCACTGCAAGCAGCTCGAAGGGCTGGTGGTTTCTCAGGTGCAGCTGTGCCGCAGCAACCTGGAGCTGATGCAGACCATTATTCAGGCAGCGCGGGAAGTGATAAAGACCTGCCGGAAAACCTTTTCAGACATGAGGTGGAACTGCTCTTCAATAGAGCTGGCTCCTAACTACCTGCTGGACTTAGACAGAGGTAAAACAGCACTGCTGGCTCACTTGGGACTGCAGTCAGTAGAGTCAGCCTTGGTGTGTATGTGTGCGCTTGAGTGTGTTGTGAGTGTGTTTGTGTGTGTGTGTGTGTGTGCTGGAGATAGGAAGAGTCTTGCTCCTGGGAGGCCATGGAGGCACTACAAAGCCTACTTGTCCTGTTCTCTGAGACCACATTTATCATTATGGTGCCACTCATGCCCAGAAGCTCTTGGATCCAAGACCTTGTCTACCACAACTCTTACAAAGCAGACCAGTTGAGCACTTCTGGTCTGCCCATCTCACTGGGGGTCATGGGAGGAGCAGAAGGAGGCAGGAGATTCACAGGAGGGCTTAACCACATGCTCCAAGAGCAAATCACACCATAATGAACAAGATGCCTAAATCCATGACTCCTTGTCCTGCTGGGATGTTGTCTTATGTTGAAGAGTTCACTTAGATGTGCTCCAAACTAGTGGTGCCATGGGACACCTCAGCTGCAGTGAGTTGGTGTGTTGGCTGCTCTGTGGACACTGACTGTGTGAGTCTCTCTTTGGGGAATGTTTACGTGGCCCAGGAGGCTGAGCTGGAGTTCTTGTCTCTTTCAGGCACAAGGGAGTCAGCATTTGTATATGCCCTCTCTGCTGCTGCCATCAGCCACACCATTGCCAGAGCCTGCACCACCGGGGACCTCCCTGGCTGTTCCTGTGGTCCCATCCCAGGTGAGACACCTGGACCTGGGTATCGATGGGGAGGATGTGCAGACAACCTCAACTATGGTCTTATCATGGGGTCCAAATTTTCAGATGCTCCCATGAAGATGAAAAAATCAGGATCACAAGCCAATAAACTGATGCATCTGCACAACAGTGAAGTAGGGAGACAGGTAACAAATCCACAAGAGTTATTGTACTTGTACAATCATCTGTGGTGTTGGTCACTTGGTGAGGTTCAGTGTCTCTATCAGCTACCAAAAGGAGCAGATTTCTCAAAGATTGCTCTGAAGTCTTTTGGCCTGCTGAAAACTGTAGCTGTGTAACTCCCCCTGTGACTCAGGGAGTCCCAAATGCTGTTATTAGCCCTGTTTAACCGTGGGAGGGATGTCTCATTGCCCCATTTGCACAGTCAGGGTTGGCTCTGGCTCTGCCTGCCCCAGGAGGTGTGGTGGGGACGGGTCCCATCGTGCTCTTCCCGGGGCATTGTAGGGGCAAAGTGCTGTGCAAATCTGGAGGATTTTCATCTGCCACATGCATCCAGCAGCAGTTGCCTCCAGCCATCCCTGCAGGCAGGAGGGAGGAATTTTTTCCTTTTCAAACTGCTATGCTAGTGATTATTCTCATATCTGGCACAAGCTGCTTTTAACAGCTTGCATCCAGTGGAGGGATAATATTTACCATGTGCATTGCCTGGTGTGCACTGATGTGCAAATCCCTGTGGCAGCTGTCCATGCAGCTGAAGAGATGGATGGGGGAGGGCTACAAAACTGACCCCTGCACCCATCTCTGAGGCTCCAGTGGTTCCACAGACTGCTCCTACTGCACAGCTTGGTCTTTCCAGGGCTGCCTGTGCAGACAAACTTGGAGCATGCCGAGCTCATTGGGAGCTTGCCGTGTAAATACAGGCTGAGTCTGCCTTTGCAGAGCGCAACCATTCTAAAGTTTCTCTCTCTGGCTCTTTTTTTTTTTTCCCTACTATGCCCACACTATTTGGTCTGTTTGCTTGGGGTTTGAGGTTGTTTTTTTTTAGATTTTATTTTATTTTTGTAACGTCTTGATTTTTTGTTTCAATTGCAAAGGGCAAATTTTTGTTTGGGACATTGCGTTGCCATGGCTGGTGCATTCAGCCCTTCCTGACAGCATCCTGCCACATCCCACTCAAATGAGAACAGTGCAGAATCCAAGTAAAAGGCTATTTTGGCCCCATGACCAGCAGAAAGGCAGGGTGAGAGTGCACTGAATTCAACAAAGCCATGACATCTCTCTTACCAAAGCCCAAAGCTGCTGGAGGTTGAAATTGATGTTAATTATCTATTTATGGAATGTTTTGATATTCATCCTCTTAGGAATTTAGAGGGTGGAAATGCTGATATATAGCCCAATATAGATATCTAATCAAAATTCAAAATACTCTTCTGTCTTCTGGCTGCAAAGAAGCCCTTGTGAAAGTAGTCCTGGACTGATAGTAATCACCCAAGAGCTGTAGGATCTCATTTGCTTTCAAAGTAGCCACTCTAGACTGCCTGTGCAGAAATGAGAACAGTAGGACTTTGCTGTAGCAGCTCCTGCTATGGAAGCTCCTTCATTAGCAAGCTTGTGGGATGTTTGGCTGTAAGAGAAGGGCATTTCCTAACTCCTGCATTCCTTTTTGCAGGTCTTGAAAGCCTCTCTTGAAATGAAATGTAAGTGCCATGGAGTTTCTGGGTCATGCTCTATCAAGACCTGTTGGAAAGGCCTTCAAGAGCTGCGAGACATTGCACTGGACCTCAAAACCAAATATTTATCTGCCACCAAGGTAGTTCACCGGCCCATGGGCACACGCAAATACCTTGTGCCAAAAGATATTGATATCAGGCCAGTCAAAGAGACAGAGCTGATCTACCTGCAGAGCTCACCTGATTTCTGCATGAAGAATGAAAAAGTGGGGTCACATGGGACCCAGGACAGGTGAGGACTCCTGCAGTGGGAACTCTGCACTGTACTCTGCCCCAAAGAGGAAAGGGCAAGAGGGGAACATGTATGAATAAGGGGCAGTCAAGGAGGTGACATACACATGCAGGTAAAGCACATCTCTGACATACAATATGGTTTACCAATTCCTAACCCTGTTAATGATGGCTGTGGCCAAGACATTTTCCATTACACAATCAGGCACAATATACATTTCAAAATTCCCTGGGCAGCTTACCTCCATGGGAACTTGTAAGGACCAAGCAGCTGCTTTATACTGTGTTGAGTCTCAGTAATTTCTTGCAGTCACTGCTGATTAGAAGAGCTGTTACTCTAAGGCTCCTCAAGCAGGCAAATTTTAACCCAGTTAGAACCAGGATTCCTAGATTGCCTTAAAAAACCACCCCAAAAAGGCAAAGATGATATTTAATTTTTTTTTCTTCTACTGCATATTAAAGGTCCAGGTGTGTTTGTATTACTTATGGCTCTGCAGAGGAATTTCTTTATTGCACTAATATTGGGGATTTAAGGTCATTATGGTCAAGCCCAGCCTCCACTGGGCAGCATACTATCCCCTTTCACAGGTAGCAGAAATGCCTTTCTCTTCCCACCATCTGTTTAATGTCCTCCAACACAAACTAATTCAACATTTCTGCAATCTGAGCATCTCTAGGTGGGCACACCCATCTATCTCTCTAGAGCTGAACCATCCACAGCCAAAAGAGTGTGTGTTTCCAGAATTTTCCTAATTTTTGTTAGGTGGCTGCAAGGGCTGGATTTCAACCTCTCTTGCTGGTTTACCTTTCTTTAGATAGTTCTCATAATTCTTCTTTGCTCTTTCTGTTATTTCACGGTGGAGGCTCAGGCAAATGGCAAGGAGTGTGTGCCTGGCCTATTGTGGGATGCCTTCCTTTTAATGTAGTGGACATACTTGTGTTTGGACCATTATGGTTCAATGGAGAAAAGGTTTTGCTGAAATTAAGTTACCCAAATGCAGACAAGATAAACTGGGAATGGGGACACAAGGGTTAATGGTGGGCTTGGCAGTGCTGTGGTCTTGATGATTTTAGAGGGCTTCTACAGCCTAAATGATTCTGTGATTCTGCATCAGCATGTAAGTGGTGGAATGATCAGCAGATAAGACAGCTGAATGAGACAAGACTGTCTTTTTTGTCCCCAGATGCTTTATGACAATTAATGTCCTGTATCCTCTGACATCAATGCCTGGAGTGGTCTACAATGGCACATATCTGACAGCTCTGTGGTGGGAACACCAGGCTGAACTTTATCACCCATTCAGCAGTGGAGCATTAATTATCAAATGAAGATGTTTATAAATCACTAAGAATAGCTAGGAAAAGGCATGTATTGAAACAGGTTTCTGAAAGAAAATGTCATCTTAGTGGAAGTGCAGTTTTTGTGGATTTGGATGGATTTTGTATGATATTTGTGCCTTGAAAATGACCTCTTTGTTCTGCCTTTCTGTTTTGCAAGGAAAAAAATTGGTGAAGATTATTTGGAAATTAGTTTTATAGGAATTGCATTAAATGAACAGGTTGTGTCAAAACAAAGTTGAATTCATTACAGATTTGCCAAGTAAAACATTTTCATGAGCTGAAATCCTTTCTAGGGACAGGGAGGTGTGACTTCTTCATCTAATCTCATTTTACAGCAGATTTCAACTTTTTATCCCATCTAGGGATGAAAAATATGTCAAGGTCCTGAATGATTTTTTTTTTCCTTCTGAGGAAAGGAAAATGTGTGTTGCAGGCGTGCGTTTATCCCGAGCTGGATGACAGCCACGACTGTGAACCTGCCAGCCAAGGGTCCACAGGAAGTGAGATGGAGTGGGGATTTAGAGGACCAAGATATTAAGGTGGGAGGGGATGACTTTCAAAAGGAACTTGTCAAAAAATACTCCTCATTCTCAGATGTGCAAGATGGTGAAGGCCATGGGAGGGGAGGAGGGTGAGATAGTCCCATGCTGAGCTTCAGGCACCACTCAGGCCAAATTTTAAGGTCATGTGTGATGGGGCTTGTTTTCATTACAGTCCATCTGCAGCCTCTTGAGAAGATGCCTGGTGTTTCAAAATTGGCATGTGTTATATGAGCAATAGCAACTCCTTTCCTGAACTAAATTACTAGTGGAAATAAATGCAAAATACACACAGTGTGTTTGAAGATTGGTCCATGCTTCCTGGGGGGAGCAGGGAAAGGGAGGAGATCTTCCCTAGTCTCCTCCTCACATGGATGCCTTTTTCTCTTTGCATTTTTTCTCTCATGAAGAGGGCTCCTAAATGCATTTTAAATGTGGTGCCTCTGTTCCAGCTTGCCACAGGGCTGCAGAGATAATGTCTAGTTACAGGGATAAGGTAGAAGGAGCACAAAAGGAATGCTGTTAGAGAGAGGGCATGGAAAAATGTGTTTTATGCTTCAGAATGATGTAAAAATGCTCACATGGGAATAGCTCAAGCATGTTTTTATTTAATGAGTCATGTCCTGGAGGCATTTGAACATTTTATCTTTATGTACATAAAAATTTTCTGAAGGTAGATCCCACTGTTTCCAAGTAGTCTAGTTTTTAAGGCCAGTCATGCCAATGAAGTAAAAAAGGGGGGGTTTTTGTTGTGGTCCCTCATTTGGTCTACTCTGTCTTCAGCCACCTTCCCATACCCTTTCTGGCCTTTTTTTGGGTACAGAGGTCAGTCCATGCCTGGGCTGGATAGTGCAGTCCCCTATGTCCACAGCTCAGGGATCTTTGATCTGGGCATCTTCAGTATTCTCCAGCCCTGCTTTCTGCCTCCAAAGGGATTTGGAGGGGGGAATATGCCCCTAACACCCTCTTTTCCTGTTCCTTGATTAAAATATTCATATTGATGCATTTTTGTGACAGAAAATGAGCAATTTTGCAGCAAATCCAGGGAAAGTCCTTTTCCTCCTCCCTCTCCCCAAGGTCTGGTTCTTGCTCATAGCATGCTGGAAACAGGATGGAGGTTGATGGTTAAGTTGCAACACCTTGGATGGGTTGGAGTTTGCTGTATGCCATAGAAAACAATCCTGCACTGCGAGGTGGGAGGAAAGGATAATCTAATTGGTGATCCCTCTAATGTGAGGGGTCATATTATGCAGACTTACTGTGTGTTTTTCAGGCAGGAAAAGGAATTACTTTGTAGATGAACCATATGAAAATCCACTCAGAAAATGAGCCCCCTGTTACTCAAGAGCCTTTTAGAGCTCTTTCCTGAAAGAATTTCAAAGCCTTCTTCAGACAAGCCTGAAACATTTTCTAAGACACTTTGGACATTCTTAGCCTGTTGGAATTTAGAAATGGTTTGGAAATCTGCATGCCTCCAAGTGCTCAGGGTATGTCCAGATTTCAAAGTCACAGAACTAAACTCAAACCTGAAGTTTGAGGCCTCTTTAAAGTGCTGAAAAGCTGATTAAGGAGCTGATTTTTGCAACTGGTATCCAAGTCTCCTGCAAACAAGACTTACTGCCACACTGACTCCAGCCAAACTCTGTTTATATACCACCATCACACTTTCATAACCAATTAAAAATGGTCTGGAGAAAAGTCTAAAGAAGATGATCTGTTAAGCTGCAAGTAAAACTTTCAATACAACAAATCAATCACTGGGAAAGAAAAGTAAATATTCCCCTTCTCAGAGGTTTCTTGGACAAAAGAACTTTTTCATCTTTTAATGAAGTAGTTCAGTTGCTCCTGCCTGAAAAAATCACTACCAGCTTTGAGTAAATGAAAAATAGTGGCAGATTATAAAATTGAGATCTCTTTGGTGAGAAAAGAAGTGAAAAAATGAATCTTTTTTTATAAGCAGGGTGCAATGTATCATGTTTCAAAGGCTATGTAAGTCTCCCTAATGAATCCAAGGAAAGGGAAATTCTGCCATGCATGCAAAAGCATCCAGCCCCTGAAACCTTGCAGAGATAACAGAGCTGTTTATTACTGATCCTTCCCAGAGCAGTCTTGGAATGAAGCCAAATGTGGGAAGGGGCTCTCTTAGGCTGCAGAAATCAGGCTGCAGCAAACTGGGTTGATCAGTCACCACTCCTCAGCTGACTCCCTGTGGCAAGGAATGTGGCCACTCTGGTGGCTGCTCCTTGCTCACATACTCTTTCTTTACTCCAGTGTAAAATATTAGTCACAAATGGCTTAGCCTGGCATGCTTTCTTGGATATGAGCATACATGAAGTTGCCTGAGCATGCTGCTCAGTTTTCAGCGTTCAGTGGCAGCTCTTGATACCACTTCTTTCCTGCTACCCCCAAAATATGCTTTGTATTGTGTTATGGGGATTGTTCAGCCTGTGGAAGGGAAGGCTCTGGGGAGACCTTAAAGCCCCTTCCAGTGCCTTTAGGGGCTCCAAGAGAGCTGGAGAGGGACTATGGACATAGGCCTGGAGTGAAAGGACAAGGGGGAATGTCTTCCCACTGCTAGAGAACAGGGTTAGATGGGGTATTGGGAAGAAATTCTTCCCTCTGAGGCTGTTCCCTGGAACCTGTTTAGAGAAATCATGGATGCCCCATCCCTGGACATGTTCCAGGCCATACTGGATGGGGCTTGGGATGAGCAGTGGAAAGTGTCCCTGCTCATGGCATGGGGGTTGGAACAGGCTGATCTTGGACTCCATTGTCCCCCTGTACCAGCCCTGGTGAGGCTGCACCTTGAGTGCTGTGTTGGTGTTACTGCCCGTGCTCCAAGGCAGACTTTGAGGTGCTGCAGTGTGTCCAGAGAGGGGCTGTTGGATGGGTCTGGGATGTAAATCTTACAAGAAGTGACTGAGTACTGGCATTGCTGAGTCTGGAGAAGAGGAGGCTCAGGGAAGACGTGATCACACTCTACAAATCCCTGAAAAGAGATTGTGGTCAGGCCGTGGTTGGTCTCTTCACCCAGGAAACCACCAATAGGACAAGGAAATTACTTCAAGTTGTACTGAGGGAGATTTAAAAGATTTTCTTCAGTGCTGGATTCATTCAGCATTGAAACAGGCTTCCCAGGGAAGTCACCAGCCCTGGAAGTGTTTAAAAATGAGTGAACCTGGCACTTTGTGATATGGTTTTGTGGACTTGGTGGTGTTGAGCCCAGGGCTGGACTTTATGATCTTGGAGGCTTTTCCTGAGCTTAATGATTCTATTCTATAATGCTATGATCTCCAAGGTTCCCTTGCAGCCCAAACCATTCTGTGATTCTTTGTTTATGTGGCCAATGAAATTTTTTGGCAGAAGCACTCATATGAAGCTGGGGGAGAGTATCAGTTATGGGTAGACAACAGCATTTGATGTTTGTTTTTTGTTACAGCTTCTTTTAGTTTCTGTTAGTGAGGGCACAGGATAAGATGAGCTTTGAGTGAGTTGTAATGTGTTCAGTGATGGTTAGTTTTGGGACAGTTATCAGATGCTACCAATTTTTTAATGAGATCTGACAAATTCTGAATAAGAAATAGCAAACAATGCCTTTGTGAGTGTCCCAGAAGAACTGGAGGAAACCTGCTCTATCTAAAGATGCCCTTGTACATAGCAGGGGGACAAGATGGCCTTTAAGGTTCCTTCCAACCCAAACTATTCTATGATTTTATGAAGGTCAGAAAAACATTCACTTTCTGTTCCTCCCACCTTATTTAGGTGTTATTCCTTCTTTCCCAGGGCAACAGGCTTGCAGCTGGTGCCCATTTCAGTAAGCAGGCTGGCCAGCTATGCATTTTTGGTAATCTTATTTAATGTGTGGCGAAGATTGAATTCTTTCTGCTTTGAGAGATCTGGATTTGATCATAAAGTTTCCTGAAGAGGTTTGTGAATAATAAATTTAGTTGTAAAAAGAATAATTTCACACTGTAAAATTGCAATGAATAATTAATCTAGCTCTCTTAAACATATTTAGTCCCTCTGCAACCAAATGGCATTTGAGTTAGAGAAAATTGGGTCTGGGAATGATTTTCCATGGACCTTGATCTTTTCAGGAGCAACATTGAACTGACACCACCTAGGCTGTTACTGAAGATATTTCTCTACTCTGGTCTTAAAAGCAGTTTGCCTCAACAACCTGGTCCAGGGTTTTACAATCTTCAGTGTTAGGCTTTTCTTAATCAAAATTTAACTAAACGTAATCTAAAATAAAACTAATAATTTCTTGTCCTCTTTCCTTGGCATATAAAGAACATTTTATTCTCTCCCCTTGTAGCAATAATCTTTTATAGAGGGGAAGACACCTCTTTTTACATACTTCTCTAAATCAGTTCCTTCATTGTTTTCTACTTTCTGAACTGCTCCTCTGGCTCCCCTGGAAACATGTCACATTTAGCTGGATCTTTCTCAAAGTGTGCTGCTTACTTTGCACTTTAATCCACTGTCACAAAATATCCTCAACTCCTTCTTCCCTAGCATTGTCCCCAAATTTTTAACCTCACTCTCAACTTCTCATTAATGAAAATACAGGCTAATTCCAGGATCTCTCTTGACATCTCCTCACTGACATATGCTGATAACTCTTTCTTGTACAGTTGTTTTGTGTCAGTCTCCAGTCATTCCTTGTGGATGAGAATGCAATTTAAAAGTAGATAAGATTCTTCCCTCAAAATCTTACATGAAGCTGTGACCTTGATGTATTTTCAGGAATGTCCATTGTGTTATATATCTCCTGAGGGATTTGAATTATTTTTCTCTTTCTTTCTTTTATATACTGCTGCATTACTTGACATTACCAGAGCAAGGGGCACCAAAGAAACAAAGAGGAATTTGTTTTAAAAGAGAAAAAATAAATTACATAGCAGTACTGTGTTCTGTACTGCTGGGATTTGGGACTGCTGGAGTTCATGAAGGCAGATGGTTTCCCTGTGGTTGGAAGGGGCTGAGGGAATCACACAGCCAAAGGGATGAGATATCAAGGAAGGAACATCCCTTCTATCATCCTTGATGCAACAGCCCAGGTGCTGGCAGTGTATGAGAAAAAGGACTACAGAAAGTGCTTAGATTTATGTTTTACTCCTGTAACAGCATCTCCCTCATCCACTGGGAGATGCACTGGGCCAGGAAGGCAGTTGCTGTGACCCAAAATGAGTTTTTTAATATCCTCCTTAAGAAGTCCTTGTCAATAGAACTGATGGAGGGACGTTCCAGCAGGTAACTCATCCCTGTCATTATATGTCATAGTCGTGGGTGACAGCACAGAGTTGGCCTCAGTTTGGATCCCAGGTCCCAGCTGTGCAACCAAAAACATTACATATCCTTCTGTCTGCTGATGGGACAGAGTAAATAGGGATTCACAATGAAGCTGTGTGACATTGCTAAGTTGGATTTCATCAATCTTAGAGGTCTTTTCCAACCAAAATAATTCTATTAGCTCCCCCTTTTAAAATTAAAATCCCATCTCTCCATCTGGGGGAAGACTCTTAGAGGTTCTGGGGTGTCCTTCAGCTCTGCTGAGTCTGTATGGTGCATTGCAGTGCTTCTGCAATTGAGGGCTGGAAAGGGGGCATTTGGGACAGGCATGTTGAGTGGGAGTTGTCTAGACAACACTGCTGCCCTTGTGACAATGGTAAAAGCCTGTTCTGGAGCCAGAACCTTGGCTGGGATTACAGCTGAAGGATGATTTCTCAGCAGTCTTCCAAGTGCTTCTCGAGGTCACAGTGTTGTGTTACGAGGCAGTCGCCTGCCTTCATGTTTTCTCTCCAAGGCTCAGGAGGAGGGCATTTCTCTGAGTGCTGGAACTGTGCTGGACCAGGCCCAAAACAAATGAGATTGAACTTAACCCATCAGTGGGGAGCCTGGCGAGATCACAACTGCAGGCTCTGAATCTGATGTTCAGGGATGCTTCTGTGGGTAAACTCTGGTCTTTGGAGTTCTTTGTCTTCCCCCACTGGCTGAGAAACCACCTGCTTCATCTTGTTTAATGAAAAATGAAGCTAACTCATATCCAGGCCTATGCTTTAAAACAGAAAACAAAATCTCTGCTTAGTGGCATTATCAGGAAATTTTTCTAAAAGCCCATACAGGTTTATGATAGGGTCAAAACTTTTTGGGCTATTCAACCCACCCATTCTGAATGTCCCCATTTCCTGATACAAAACTGTGGGAAGTTTGAGGATTTATTTAACACAATTTTTCTTTTTTCCTTTCTTTGTCCCAGACTGTGGGCAATGGGGAAGGTATATGGGAAGGCATATCTTCTACTAGAGTCACTTATTTTATTTTTCCCTATTTTTTTCCTTTTTTTTTTCCTTTTTTTTTTTTTCTTTTTTGTTTTGGCAAACCACAGGAGTGGATAGAGGGAAAGAGAGAATCCCAGGTCCCAGTACAGCAGGTAGAAGAGTTTTGCTTTCTATTTGAATGGAGTAAATGTTATTACTGTGTGCTTTGTATGTTTGGGAAGTGAATGTCCTCAGTGGTGAGCTGGAGTCAGAGTGGACCTATATTCCTTTTCTTGGGCATTTTAGTGAGCTCCCAGCATGAAGTGATGTGGATGCATTGTGCATCCCTTGCCAGGCTTCTGCAGATTCCCCATCCTCCCTAGATGAGCCTCCAGGAAACAACATTTCCATCCACTAGCAAAGCTGAGTGAGGTTGACAAATACCCTCCCCTCTTCTAATGTCAGCACACCTATATTTGAACCTCTTCTCTGAATACTTTAAGCATTTATTAATACATTTATGAGGAGTCATCTGGAGATTTCTTGTGGAGGGGCCCCAGTTCACAGGGGCACTAACGAGGCCTTCGGTTCAGCTTTGGGCAAACACATTCAGTGTGGCTGCACACTTCAGCTTTGGTAGGGGCTTTAAAAGGTTTTTAAATATTTACACACACTCCTGAATGAGAGTGACTTTGGGGGCCTTTAAACATTGAACCTGTAGAGGAATGTGAATCAGAGTAACAAACAGAAAAACTTGAAGAAGAGCAAGAACAAAATCTCAATGCTTCACTAATCTCATAACTTCTCCTACAGCATTACCTCATGAGCAATTTCTGTAATTCTCATGGATTTGTTTTCATCTATTAACAGTTGCTTAGCTCAAGGGTCCAGCTTATACTTCTCTCTCCTCTTCCTGCCCCAAAGCAGCCTTGGAGTGTTTCTGTCCAAAATAGACACAAAATAGCCACACAGAATAAGATTTAGGAGAGATGTCAGCAATTACCCCACTCAATAAGCCACCTTTCTTACAGCAGTTTCCAAAGGCCATCAAGTTCACAGGCCCATGGTGTTGGGTACACACCAAAAAGGCACAAGCATCTGACCAAACAGGAACACTTCCATCCTGGGTTGTCTTTGCAGTCTGTGGAGAAATGGTATCTCTAGGACGTGGTTCATTGCATTCAAAATTCAATGCCTGGTGCACTTTCACGTCCAGTGAATATTGGAGTATTTTAGGAGGTCTGATTGATGTTTTTTGAGGACAGATGTGAAATGGTAATCATTGGATCAATGAAAGAGATTCCTCAATTAAGGGATTGCTTCTGAAAACCTCAAACCATTCACTGGCATGCCGACAAAATGAGGGAACCCAGCACAATAGCTGATTTATCCCACTGAGTCTGTCTTTAATTAAAAGCAGAAGCAAAACAAGCTGTGAAAGTCTGTGTGGTACTTGGTGACTTGTCATCCTACCCTGTGCTCCTGTGACACTTCCTGTTCCTGGGTCAGGAATAAAGGTGTTTTGGGGCCAATTGCCCAGCTGATCATGCCGTGGTGGGAGAAAACCAAAGGGAAAAAGGTGCACAGCCCAGCCCAGCTAGTATTGATGGTGATTTCCCTGACAGGATCAGTGCTGCATAGTGCCTGTAACAGCCTGCTCAGGATTCTTCCCAGCCTGGGATCCTTGGCATGGAGACTGTTCAAACATTATTTGGCTGTAGGGTTCCTCCTTTTCCCTTTTCAGGTTAGGCAGTGGTGGACAAATAGCAGTGTTTGTTCTTTAGGGTGTCATCTTCCTCTGTGGTGGTGTGCACAGGGGTCCCAGGACGAGGGAAGAGATGAGAATCTTGACTCCATGTTTCAGAAGGCTGATTTATTATTTTATGATATATACAATATTAAAAGAAAATTATATATTAAAACTATACTAAAAGAATAGAAGAAAGGATTTCATCAGAAGGCTAGCAAGGAATAGAAAGGAATGAATAATAAAATTTTGTGACTGCTCACAACCTCAACACAAGTGGCTGTCATTGATCATCAAGTAAAAACAATTTCACGTGCTGGGTAAACAATTCTCCAGATCACATTCCAAAGCAGCGAAACATGGAGAAGCTGAAGCTTTTCAGCTTCTTAGGAGAAAAGATTCTGGCAAAAGGATTTTTCACAAAATATGTCTGCGACATTCCTCCAGCTCCTTTCGGACAGTTTTGGAGCCTGCCTGGGAACACCAATTGTTTGGAATTAATTACTACTACTACTACTACTACTACTACTACTACTATTATTATTATTATTATTATTATTGGTATTCCAATAGCTTTGCTTGCCTGCTCATGTGGGAGCAGGCTGGCGCAGCAGACAAGCAGCTTGGATGCTGCCAGGCCCAAACTGAGAGTCAGAACAGGAGTTTAATGTTATTTTGGGTGTCCTAGCAGGTGATTGCAGCCCAGGGCTTCCCCTGACACCCTTGCAGGCACAGGGGGCTGTTGGTGCTGGCTGTGCTGGCTTCAGTGCCCTGCAGAGCTGTCAGGCCCAGCAGCACCACACAGCAGGGATTTGGGAAAACTCATCAGGAATTTGCACTTGCTCACAGCTTTTTCCTTCTTCCAGGCAATGCAACAAGACTTCCAATGGGAGTGACAGCTGCGACCTGATGTGCTGTGGCAGAGGCTACAACCCCTACATGGACAAGGTGGTGGAGCGTTGCCACTGCAAATACCACTGGTGCTGCTACGTGACCTGCAAGAAGTGCGAGAGGACTGTCGAGAGATATGTGTGCAAATGAAACCTCTCCTCTGCACACCTGGGAGCTCAGACTGCAGCAGCACCCCAGCACTATTCAGAGGAAACATTTCTTTGACTAGACATCATTTATCTTGTAAAGACACAGACTTGAGGAGAGATGGTAGGAGGAAAAGCAACAATCTCACCAGTAAAAATAAGAACGTAAAAATCCTCCCAAAAAGCAACAGACCCACAAACGTTTCTCCTCACCAATAAAATGCTCTCTGAGAAGACAAAACTTCATTTGGGATGGTATCTTCTTCCAAAATATTTCCTGTGGTTGCCAATGATGTCCAGCCATCAAGTGCCTTAGTATTCTGAGAAATAAATATGGAAACTTTCCCTGGGGGGAAAAAAACAGCACCATTTGTTTGACAGTCACTAAGGCTCACACCTGCCTGTGCCTTCTAGCACAGGTACTGAGTCTCCATTAGGACCATCCCACAAGGGAAAATGCTACAACTTTTCAGCAATAACTGCGTCTGTTGCCAAAGACTTAATTTTCAGCAAGGAATCATCCATTCTGAGTGATAAAAAAGTGGAAATATTTCAGGTCAATCCCCTGAAATGAACAACTAATTTTAATCTTTCTTTTACACAGGTCTGCGACTTTGAGCTGATTGCTGAAGGAAAATAGATCCTTGATTTGTCCAGGCTGGACAAAATTCAGCCATGAAAAAAATCCCCTGGAATTTTGGAGGCAGTGAGAGTAGGGTAGGCTGAGAAGGACTTTATGGGGTCCACAAGACAGGAGTGGAGCCTTTAGGATAAAATAACAAAGCGAAGTCCAAGTCCAGTGGGAAAGTAAAGAAAAACAGCAAGCTCCTGCTCTCTATCTCTTTGGCCTTTGGGTGTGATACCCTTAGTCACTGACATTCTTCCACACTGACCCACCAAATCCTTGGGGAAATTTGCCACTGGCTTCTTCCCCCACAAAACTATTGGTCCATCCTCAGGAAACTGCAGAGAGTGGAGTGGTCTGGCTATAGGGAGCACATCCATGGAAGTCAGCAGCTGTTGGAAGTCAGCATCCATGGAAGTCAGCAGCCATTCACAGCAGGAAGGAATGGGAACGTGTCAGTCCTTCACCTGGCTTTGCCCTGACACAGCAGAGCACCACTATCTGTGGCTGTACATATTTTCTTTTGTATGCAAATATACAGAAATATTTATATCTTGTGCTTTCACCTACTTTACTTCCTACCTAAATATATCCTTATATTATAAACAAGCATTAACAATAGTATGAAATAAATGCTGAAGTTACTGCTGCAACAGCAAAATGTTAGATTATTGTTTCACACTTCTACTTGGAAAACAATTCTGATTTTCCTCACAAGGATGGGAAAATAACATGGTTTGAGGCACTCACTGGCATAGGGATAGATAAGTTTCTTTATTCCCTGACTCCCCAGCCTCTTAATGCTGAGCAGAATTAGCCAAGGTACAGTCAAGATAATGAAACAGAACACTTGGAGAAAGGAAGAGTCACCATTGCTGTTCTGTCTTTTTTTATCAGCATTCACTCTCATTGGTAAAATTTCTCATTGGTAAAATTTCTCATTGGTAAAATTTCCCAGTGCCCCTGAGGAGCTCAATAACAAACATGATTCACACCTCTCATGTCATGGGTGGTTGGTTTCTGGATCCTGCACATGGAGAGGAGTTGCTCTGCAGGGGAGTTTTTAGAGTTTTTAACATAGCCTAGGCTCCTTTATTTGCTTTTTGTTTGTTATTGTTTGTAGTTTTGTTTGTTTTGGCTTTTGGGTTTTGTTTGAGTTTTTGTTGTTGTTTGTTTGTTTTGTTTGTTTGCTTGGGGTCTTGGGGAGGATTTTTTGTTTTGGTTTATTTTTACTGGTCATCCAGCCCTGTGTACTGATTACGAAAAGTGATGTTGGAGAAGGATGCTGCTCCAGGAACAGAAGGCAGCAGAGCCTCTGATGTCTTTCAGATCATTCTTGAGCACCCCAACCCCATGCAAAATGCTGTAAGCAGACAAAAAATCACTCCTACACAAATGTAGAGGGACTCTGTCACTTTCCTAGGGGAAAATATGTCAGTAACACCACAACCTTTCTCCAAATCTTCTTTTTTTCCCCACTTAGTCAATCCCTAGGGGGCAACTGCCTCTGACATGTCTGTGAGCAGCCCTGGGGAATTGGAAGAGAAAAGCATCATGTGCTATAATAGCAAAATTAGAGATATTTTGTTCTCTTCAGCTATTCTGCTTTGCTGTAATGGGTTTGGTCGTGTTGCCTCCTTCCATCCCCCAGTTATGAGCAGGCAAGAAAAGAGCTTTCTTAGTTTGACAGTGGTTTGTGTTATTGTCACCTCATAAAAGCTGAGGGACTAAAACATCTCTGCAGTGCAGTGATGAGTGGTGGGTGTCTTTAGGCTGACATGCAGACAGGCTGGTGGCACAAATCCCACTGCTCTCCAATGCCAGAATTTGGCTTCATTTGATATGTAAAGAAACCATCTACTCTCATTCTTTTAAGGAATTTTATTTTTATTTCCAGTTTCTGATGATCCAAACAAGACACAGATGTTCTGACTGAAGTAAAATTTGAGCATTTCAATGCCAATCTGTAATGACTCTTTTTCTTGCTCCCTTGCTGATGTCATGAGTCTTTCTGCTTGGTGAAAAACAGGAAGAAATTGTCTATGCATACACTGTTTTCAGCTGCATTTCATTCCTTCCATGTCAGACCTGTGATCCTTGACTGGCTTTCTCATGTCAGAAGAAGTCATCACCTGTAATCAAAAGAAGTGAGTAAACCAATTAGGCATCTGCAGGTCTGTCAGGTGGGAAATGAACTCACAGCAGAACTTTAGCTATGGTGGTAACTCACACTTTGTCATCTCATGCCACAGATGTCCATTACTGAAGATATTGTCCTGAAATGGCTGAAATGTTTGGAGTTTTGCAGTTTGGGGCAACCACGTTCAAAATCTCTGCGGGCTTCTCCAGACAATCCATCATGGGCTTCACCTGAACTTCCCTTCTTTGACAAAAAAAATCTGTGTGGCCCCAGCCCGTGTCTTAGGCTGTTAGTCTATGAATTAACAGAGTTACACTGCTTTTGCCATAACTTCTAAATTTCAGGGCCCTTTTTTCTCTGGAGAGCTGCACACTGCATTAGGAGTGTGCCCAGGGGATGTACCTTCCTGAGGTGAGAATCATGCACAGGGCAAGGTCTGATAAACTGCAGCCTCCCTTGTTACACAGGCCTGCTTCATCCAGCCAGCCAGGGCCATCTCAGCAGTTTGATGGCTTTGAGATGAAATAAGGTAGGTTTAGATTGGATGTTAGGAAGAAATTCCTCCCTGTGAGGGTGATGAGGCCCTTGCACAGGTTGTCCAGAGCAGCTGTGGCTGCCCCATCCCTGGGAGTGTCCAAGGTCAGGTTGGACGGGGCTTGGAGCAACCTGGTCTAGAGGAAAGTGTCCCTGCCCATGGCAGAGGGTGGAACTTCTAAGGTCCACCACTTCTAAGGTCTTATGAGCTTTTAAGGTCCCTTCCACCCCAAACCATTGTGTGATTCTATGATGTCCCTCTGGATGCTCTGGCATTTCCAAATTTTTTCAGCAAATATCTTTCTATGAGCAGAAGACAGTACTTTCTGCTTTCCTTTCCTTTTAATAAGAACTAGGAATAAGGAGAGTACCTATAATACAGGGCCATGCTGGCAGAACCACTCCTAGTACATCTTTCTCCTTGCAACCTGTCTCTGATGCTTCACTCCTTGCATCAGCAGCAAAGCACAGAGAGGCCAGAGAAGTGTCACATCTCTCAATTTCAATTATCAATACAACAGGGATCCAAAACAGAATGGCCAAGTTATTTTTGCAGTCTAGAGGAAGGTGTCCCTGCCCATGGCAGGGGGTTCAAACTGGATGATCTTCAAGGTCCATTCCAACCCAAGTCATTCCATGATTCTATAATTTTTTTGTGCATGTGGTGTGTGAAAGATATTTGGGAGAACATTTGTCACAAACCAGCTTTGTAAGGAAAATACGTCCCTCCTTCCCTTTCTCTGGGCTTCAGAAAGCAGTTTTCAAAGCTTTGCTCTGAAACACTGAGATCCTTCAGCTACTGCAGAAAACGGCTTTAATTACTGTGAATGTCTTTGTAGTTCCCTTCTTATAACATGTCTTACCACATGCCAGCAGCTGATATAATTTAGCCCAGCTCCATGTCATACTACACAGTACTGTTGGTTTACACTAGCTGGCAAAATGCATCTGATTTATTCTATTCACTATTATTTCACAGCTTTACAGTATTACCCCTGATGGAAACTGCCAAGCTGTCCTGAAGAGTATTATGCTATTTTATTAATTTGAAAAAAACCCCTATGATTTAAAAAAACCCAGTGTGGACTTAATGCTATTTTCAGATCTGAGTTTTTAGACCCTGTATACATCTGGCTAACTTTGTATTTTTTGATTAATCCCCCCCCATCCTTACCCCTTCCAGTTTTATGTCATTTAGATTTCTCCATAAGGTAGGCAAATGGGATTAATGATAAAATACTCCCATCTGATTGTGTATTTTATTCTACAAAAAGAGAAAATATCTTAATTATATTAAAGCAGGCAGCCCACAATATTTCACTTGCAGCTGGAAAAGCCCTTGGTGAGGGGAAGGGGAGTGAGGGAAAGAGAAAACAATCTGAATACAATTAGAAGTGTCTCTGTCAGGAAAGTGATAAAAGAGTCCCTGAGGGACCATCCCTCTTCCTGCCAGAAAACAGATCCCTGTAGACAACAATTATTCTCCAAGTGAGACAGACTTGTGCTGCCCAGCTCTGGGCTACCTGTTTGGGGAAAGGGCTGGGAGGAGGCTCTGGAGGTACTTGGGAATATGGGGAACAAGAGGAAAATTCAGGTCTGGGATGGACTGTTGTTAGACCTTCATCCTGTGACAAGGGATTTGCCTTTCCCTGCATCGGACAGGGGGCTGTGAAACACCATTGTTTCATTCCCAAGAGCAGACTGGAGCTATAACAGGCATGACTTTCTCCCTTGCAAGGGAGATGGAGCAGAAAACAAGATTTGGGAGAGAGGGAGAAAGAACAGGAAACTTGAAATCCACCTGAGATTAATGACTTTAACATGCACAACATATTTTGTTTTGTTTTACTCTCAGGAACAGTTTAATCAGTCAGACAGAGTTTGATTAAATATCTCAGCAGAGCTTTGGTTTATTCATCTAAAGAACAAATTATCCTCTTCTTCATGGAAGCAGCATTAACTGTGTTTTCTAATTGTGAGAGCAACAATAATAATAAAAATAGTAACAACAGAATACATTGTGGATTGTTTTTATTTCCTCTTTTGTTACAAATAAGTGGACAGTATTTTGTCTGTATTGCAAATTAAATTAGTTTTAGATTTCAAAGATACTTTCTGGGCTGTGTGGAAAGCTTTCTCTTTTTTGCTCTTTTAAGTGGAATTTTTCAAGGTATTTACCCAAACCAGATTGTCTTGAAATTTCTCTCAAGGTAGAAGAGGGTATCAAGTAACTGCACAACTGCAGGAGCTGGGATATGACAGGATATGCTGCCAGGACCACAGAGCTTAGGAGAAAGCCACCAGATCCATAACACAGCACCAGAACCCTTGTGCTGCTGTCAGTGTAAAGATGAAATTCAGATCTAAAAATTGTCATTGATTGAGTTACTCTATGAAGTCTGCCCACTCGCATGATGTTACTATAAGACATGAAATAACACATTGTGCACACACCACTGTTCTCAAGGTAAAAAAGGGAAGTTTATTTTCTGACTCTAACATTTATAGATTTCTAAAAGTGACAGTGGATTGGAGGGTGACAATGACACTGGACAATGACACTGTCTCCAATGACACTGGACAAACCAACAGTCCATCAAATTTCTCTTCTTCTGTAAAAGAATGTAAAACAATAAGTTATTTACAGAAAGTGTGTGAGAAAGTTCGTTACAAGAATGTAAACATGAGAAAGCTTAGAAAATCTTAAAAAGCAGGGTGACAGCATGACACATGACAACAACTCACAAAGGGATGGCTCACGTGCTTGAGGCTAAAGGTGTGGATAAGAGATTTCCTGTATTAGTGCCAAAGCACAAAAAACTTGGATAATCGAATCTTGTAAATGCCAGTTATCAATAGATCTCTATAAGTAGTAACTGCTGACAAATGGGCTTTTAAAAATGGAGACCCATGTTTCTTTCAGATTTTCTAATTTGCTCTTTCAGAATTTCTAATTTCCAGCCCGAGATGAGGTCTGGGGTGTTGCTCAGTGGTGATGACTGATGAACTGGAGCGAAGATGGAACTATAAAAATTATTCCAGGTAAAGATAGGTGCTCACGATCCTGTGTTTGTCTGAAGTTCTAGGATTTGTGACAGCATCATTTCAACATCCTTGAGGATTGGCTGCTTTCTCGAAATTAATGCTGTATTTCAGAGGAAAGAGCAATTTAAGATCCATTATTCTAAGAGGCATCTTTCCTTCTTCATTGTTTCTCATCCTAAATTCAATGTTTAAAAGTATCCTAAAATAGTCTGAAATTTAGGAAAAGATGCTATAATTTGTGTCATTATGAAAGACATTAATAACAGCTACTGTGTCATCAGCAGAGGAAACCAACGGGTAGGTGTATTTTGAATCATAGAGTGGTTTGGGTTGGAAGGGAACTTAAAGCTCATCTCATTCCAAAGCCCATGGGCAGGAACACCTTCCACTGGACCAGGTTGCTCCAAGTCCATCCAGCCTGGCCTTGAACACTTCCAGAGATGGGGCAGTCACAGCTTCTCTGGGCAACCTGTGCTGGTGTCAAACACCATCAGGTCAGTGAGGTCCATCATGCAGGGGGATCCCAAACTTCCTCTGCTGCCTGCTGACACTGAAAACACACACCAACTGCAGCTACTTTCCACTCAATATGCAATTAATTCTACAAAGTGCTGCATGTGTTGACCAGGGGCAGGAAAACTGTTTTCTTTTCTAAAAGTCTGCTCTGCCCAGGGCTGCTCTCCTCATACAGCTCAGACAGTTTAAAACCCCACCTCAGTGCTCACCTCTGCAGGTGTTTCCTTCCTTGCTGTGTGTGAGCTGTGGGGGTGGGAGCTGGAAGTGGGAGATGACAGCAAGCAACTCCACACTTGAGAAGCAGCTCTTGGGTGTGACATAAAATTGTTGAGATGACACCTGCAAAGAATGGCCTGATTTAAGATAGCAATAGCTCCCCAGATCACCCTGATTCCCACACACAACTTTTCCTCCACTGGATGGAAGACTCCTCTCAGCAGTTTGCAGTGAAGCATCTGGTGCCATTCGAGGCACTTCAGAGTGACCTTGTCCTTGTGAGAATTCTCTGCCCACCAGGGCTGGAAGAGGAACATCCAAGGGACACCCATGGCATTCCAATTAGTACTGACATTTAAGCAATTCAATCGCACCCCTGCATCTGGTGATGCAAGGACTTGAGGACTGTTTCCTCCCTTCACAGCACTGGTCCCAAAGGCTCTTCCAGGTCTACCAGGAACCAACAAACTGGATGACACTCAAAAATGAGCTGTGCAAAGCCACCAGGCTCATTCTGCCCCATAAGTGCCATTGACACCCATAGTCTGGCTCTGACCTCCAGATCTTACAACCCCAAATCACCAAGAGGGGTTTCTGAGTTAAACAAGACCTCAGCATAAAGTCACAAGTTGTTGAATGAACTGCCCCAGCAGGAATTCACTGGGCAGGTTTTGGAGCAATCTGTTCTCAGCTCTCTGCAATAAAGATATTTTCAGAGTGTAGAAATCTGGAATGCCTCCAAAGAGAGGGTTGGGATAAGATGAATTATGTCTATTGGGAGTTGGTGTGACCCTTTTCATGTAGATATCCATTGAGCAGATGTTGGAAGTCAGGTGGGGCTTATCCTTAGCCTGATGCTTGTCATAGCGGTCCTTTTGTTTTGATGCTTGGTTTTTTTATAAACCAAGTTAATTAGTTATTAATTGTAGGTGGACTATTAGCATCAGAGAATGAGCCTGTGTAACTCTCATGCCCAAAATGATTATAGCTGGTATCTGTTATGTTACATAAATTGCTTAATGACACTTCCAAACTAAACAATGAAACTCAATGAATGACATCAAACATTGTAAATGTGAATGTAGCTGGTTAGACTTACTTTTCCCTTTTCTCTCGATTGGAGGGAACATCTTCATCTTGGGATTTGCACAGAATTCCAAGGAAATTTAAAAAGTTACTTTTCATGGAGTTTTGTAAAGAAAATCAAACCATTCAAGCACACTGCTCACCTCACAGTTGCAATCAAATGTCAGACTCAAGGCCCCTGAACTTGACTCATATTGATACTTGCACTGGTACAACTTTTTTCCCCCAGCCATTAAGGAGGATATTTCAGATAATAAAGCATAAACAAAGAAACTTCAAAGAACAAAATGAATGCAATACAGTGACTGTGTTTTACATGAACACTGAATTGCTGGCAGAGGATTTCTCCTTGCAAAATATTTTCCATTACTCCATATCATCTGGTTAATAGCCTAAGTGCCCAAGCTTACCTTCAGGAGATTTAGATAAACTGAGAGATCTTCCTGCACAGAAAGACACTGACCATTCTTTCAACATCATGCTTTTTCCCCTCAAAATGATCTTAGCAAGTGTAATGAGATTGACCTTCTTTCCTTTTGATATCTTGGTGGTGTTTCTGAACATTTCTGTCAGTGGTGAATGTACTGGATGAAATATATGAGAATAAAGGAATCGTGAAGAATCATTATATACTCCAAAGGTAAAAAAAATCATTGGAGCTGTCAGGGGTTGATACACTGCAAGTGCCTTTTACACACCTAAATTCAGTAGTGAGAATTGAGTCTCATGAGATATATTTTGGCTTGGTTTAATCCAGAACAAGTGGTTTTTTTCCCAAGTTTTATAACCAGTACAGATGTATCAATAGGTGAGATATAAAGAAATTTGGTATGGGAATTCACCAACATTTTTATTAAATAATACTCACACCCCCTTTTAGCCCAACCAAATGTTGCTCCACAGATCTTGAATCCCATCCATTTTCTCCTTCTGCACCACATCCCACATGTTTTCAGCAGCTCCCATGCAGAGAGGCGCCCAGAGTGAGAGTCTCTGATCTTGGAGACCCCACACGTGAGCTAACCCAGCCCTGTCTCCGTGAGGGATGGGGGCAAGGAAGGGATGAACTGGCTCTGCTTCCTCTGCCATTCTGCATTTTAGCCCAGGCTGGAGCAGGAACAGATGATTTCTGTTTTAGCTGGTTTGCCTCCGAGATCTCACCAACCTCACCCAATTCTGGGTGATAGCTGAGCCCAGGATTGGTTCTGTTGGGTTTTATGGTAGCGGCTTTTCTCTGTTGTAGCTGAGGGTAGGTAATGGAGTTATGTTAGAAATACAGTGGAGGTGGCTTTATGTTTATCATCACCCTGGAACTATGACTGACACAAAAAAGATTAAAGCAAAAAAGACCAAAATAGAACATCTTGCAGTTTTCAGGGGGTTTTTTTTGAGGCACAAGTTTTCAACTAGGATTTGCCTTGACAGGATAAAGTACATTTTCAAGCTCAGCTTCTTAATGGGCTACATCTGCTTAATGTAATTTTGCATCTGAGCTGTGTGTCTTGTCAGACACAGGCACAGTCAGAGCTGCATTCAGCAGTACTCACTTTCCCTGCAATCAGATAAACTCACCCCAATAAATCAGTTTTAATGCTCTCGGTATCACCCTGTTATCATTGTGAGTTATTGAGTCTGGGCGTCCCAAACTTTCCCATTCTTTCACAATGAAAAGAACTGAACTCTCAAAATATATAAATTTGCTTCCCTCACTTTTTCTTTCTGTCTTTCCTTATTTTCTTCCCTTTCTTTCTTCTGCTCTCCCTTGCTTTTCCTGGCTTTTTTCTTCTTTCTTCCATTCTCTCTCTTTCCATCAAATGGTTACATAAAGTAACTCACAGTTACACTTCTATAAAGTCTAGCTCTCTGCTCAAAGAGAAGCAATTTAATTAGGCAGTTGTGACCTGCCTCTCAGCTATACAAAGTAATTCACAGTTACATTTCTATAAAGTTTAGCTTTGTACTCAAAGAGAAGCTATTTAATTAGGCAGTTGTGACCTGCCTCTCAGTGTAAATCAGAAGCAATGATTAATACCAGCTGAACATGGGAATTCTGGTGCTTGGTAGCAGATTTTTGAGGGCCTGTCTTGTTAAGTGCATTGGACTGTGTATTATAACAGCGAGAAGAACATTTTGTAAAAATACTGTTGTATTTTATGCCCTGATTGTGTTTTTTTTTTTTTTCTTTTCCCCTATCCTTTGCGTTTCCACATTGTTTTCATGATTAAAGAAGTGAAACGATGGACCCATCTTTGCAGAACAGACAGGAGCTGGGTGATCGTGGCCTGAGTTCCCTCCTACATCATGGCCAACCTGAGGTGCTGAATATCCCATACAAGGCACAGACAGCCTTGGAAGGCCCACTGGAGCCCACAGTGCTTTACAGGGATCTCAGGGGCCTCCAGAGGCATCTGGAACTGTGATGGATGATGCAGCCCACAGGCTGGCTACTCAGGTGGTGAGAAGGTGGAAATAGGTGTCCAACCAGCAAAGGAAAGGATGGGAAGGACAGTATAGTGTGAAGGAAAATAGGATGCAGCATTTGGGGTATTTAATTTTCTCACCAAACTGATGGATCAGTCCATGGGACAAATGAATTCAAGGAGTGAGAATCAATATATGTACCTCTGATTAAGAACAACTGAGAATCCATGAGAATTTTCTGCTCCTCTCATACGGTAAGCTTAGGCCTGGCAGAAGGTTAGGAAGGGCATGAACTCTCAGGAGTGGCAACATCCTAAATCTCCCAGCAAGCCTGGCCAGAGTTTGCCTCTCAGAGCCAGGAACTGTAGGGGAAGTAGCAAGTTCTGGTAAGTTAGCAGAACTGCACTTTGGACCTAACTTGCTAAGGATATGAGTATTTTTTAACATTCTTCTTCCATCTTCATGAATGTGGAATGTTTGTCGCACCTCCATCCTTTCAGATGCTGCCTTTTCTCCATATCCAGTTCCAGCAAACTTTGGCAGTGAGTTGAGATTTCAAGAACATCCAAGGTGGACAATATCCCATCTGCCTAGAAATGCTAGTTCTGTCATTGGGCTCGTTCATCCTGGATTCCCTTTAGGAACTGACATCAGGTACATGTTTCATCCTTGTGTGAAATAGCCCAGATCTTCTCTGAGTAAGGTAGCACACTGCCAGAGAAGTTCAGCATCAGACTTCTAAATGATCAATTATATTTGGGATACTTAGAATAAAAAAGCAAAGTACTTGTATTCCTTGTGGAGCTAGGTGAATTAACTTCATTATTTGAATTAATGTAGTGATAGTAATCTCAAACTCTTGGACCTGATAAACTCAGAAAATTCTGGCTAAGTCACCTTTGAAACATGCTAAATGTATGAGCCTAAAAAGTCAAAGAAAATAATTTCTCTGAAACACCAATTAATTTTCCTGCTATTCTTTGTGCTTGGTTACAACCAGGACTTCAAAAGAATGTGCTTGAGGGTGGAAAACCACAATATCCTTTAAATATGGTGTCCAAGCTATGTCTGAACATTCTGTTTGGACTTTGACCAAGCTGCTGGGCTTAAATCCCAGCTCTGGAGGTACCAGATGGACCACATAATTCTCACCTGCAGAAACCCCACCAGACAAACTGTTTCTACGAAAACAGGTCTGTTGGTCATGGAAGGCTAATGGGACACTGTGTTCCTGTCACAGGTGCCATGTTCCTTTGGGTACCCATCCCAGCTTCTATTGCACTTGTTTTTAAACTTCCCTGGATCAGAGAAAGAGGGAAAGGTCTGCTGGAGACACAGCCCTGCGAGCAGCTGGAGCAAGGCCAGATGGGCATGGTTAAATGAGGACCACTGATGCCTGAATGAGACATCTCAGCATCACAGCAGCCTGGAGTGTTCCACCGGGGAATGCCTCAGTCCAGCCAGCAGGCACTGCCAAAGAGAGTGACACGTGCTGGAAATCACACTTCTTTTTAAAACTCCAGTGCCTGTGCACAGCCCAGAGATACCTGCAGCTTTGGCTGCCTTCGACTAGTAAATAAACCAGGCTAGATCCTGTTCACTGGCTGCCCATGGCAAGTGGCACAGCAGAGCTTGCAGCCAGATGGGTTTTATCACCTAAACAGATTACTTCACCCTCACTGACTTTTGTCATGGTCTTTGCCCTTTGCTAGTATCCAACACGCCTGGATGCTGTCTGGGACTCACTGGTGCTCAGCCACGAATGGGAGCAATCTAAGGTTTAAGCACTCTTATGTAGTCATGGAACAGAGCTGGAGACGTTGTGGCTGTGGCTGACTCTAGCTGGCTCTCTTGACTCTTTAATACAAATGTGGCCTTGGAAGCTTAAAGCATTTTGTAACCCTTTGATTTCCCTTTCCTGAAATTGTACATTCTCCCCTTGGGCTCCTGTCACCTTCTCATATCCCAACAGATGTTGGCTAAAGACCTAACTACTTTGTGTGTCCTGAACCTGTCCCCCAACAGCTTTATATGTTGTCCCTCAGTCCTCCTTCTACAAGAGGAGGTTCTTGTACTGAAACAGATCCCTCTTCATCCCTGCTGGATGGCCTTCCCAGACATCCTCTCATTTTCACATAGCTATCACTCTTATAATCCTCAAGGATGCATAACAGAGGCAGAAAAGGGATATCCTGTTATAGCTGTGGCCTGAAGTCAAGCAACACACAGGTTGCAGGTCTCTCATTTTATCCTTCCTCAAGGAACATCTGCACCTCTGTTGTGCTTGTTCCTCCTTTATGAAATCCCTTTATATGCTGTTCAGAGAGAGGAGAACACAATGAGGACTGGGGACTGATCCCAAAGTGCTTCAGAAGTGGTTAGTTTCCTTGTCTCAGGAGCACAGCTAACTTTGAGAATTGTGATTTCAAGAAGAAACTTCTGAGAGTTTCATTGCATGAGAATTACCTGGGCCGCAGAGGTCCAGGCCTCAGGTAGAGGCCTTAGCCCCATGCCTGAGTGCATGGAGAAGTTCAGGTTTCACAAGAAGAAGTCTGCAGGGGAAGCAGAGGCCCATCTGTCTTGAGAACTGAGCAGGAGTTTGGGGAATCAGACCACAAGACCTTCATGGCCCCACGAAACCTTGTCATTTTCCAGCACCCTCCATTCCTGCTGCATGGATAGGAGAGCGAGGAGCTGAGCTCCTCAAGCATCTGGGGAAATGAAAAACCAACTGGCTTTTCTGGCTTCACATCAAAACAAAAAACAGATGGGATCTTTGTACTGTGGTTTTCTTCCTCACTGGCAAGCAGATGTTGTAACCTTTTCTAGAGAGGGTTGGGGACATGGGCCCTCTTCTCTGAGATCTGGCCAAGCTCCCTGCCAGGAGAAGGAATATTAAAAGTTACAGACCTCTTCTTAGCCCAGTTTGCAGCCTGCAGACTGCCTGGCCTGCAAAGAGGGTAGA
Source organism: Ammodramus savannarum pratensis (assembly GCA_020466415.1). Classification (NCBI taxonomy): domain Eukaryota; kingdom Metazoa; phylum Chordata; class Aves; order Passeriformes; family Passerellidae; genus Ammodramus; species Ammodramus savannarum. The sequence goes on along the minus strand of JAHXMQ010012338.1, from coordinate 8,737,425 downwards.
AAAGAGTGGGGGGAAGTGGGAGGGGGGCACTGACACCAGTTTCTCACTGCTTGGCATCCCTGGGAAAGGATCTGCAAAGGGAATCGGGAGAGTCAGTCTGCTCAAGGCAGAGTTCCTCACACAGCCTGTGTGGGGTTTTGCTACTGTGACCTGGTTGCAGAAATGAGTGGGAAGTCTGGGTCTTTTGTGTGCACAAAAAGGTGGGTAGGAGGTTTAAGGGTGGTCTGGAAGGCAGAGGATTGGAAACCATGGAGAAAACTAAGCAGAACAACCAAGGAAAAGAAGGAAATAAAGTCACTGATTGCTTCTCAAGATGTATTTTAAAATGTGGTCTGAATGGCTTTCAAGCCAGAAAGGTTTCAGGTCCAGTGGGTTTCCAGTAATGATGGTAAAATAAGGAGTAGCATTGAAAGGAATTTGTAAACTTTGTACTTTTTTCCCAGTTTTTAAATTTTCATGAAAATGACTTTTGTCCTTCCTGGCTTAAAATAAAACTTAAGAGTGAAAACCTGTCTATCTTCACCAAAAGAAAAGACCTTTACTCAAAAGATTTCCAATACTAGATTTGTGACATTGGAGACTTTTTTTAAGGAAGAAACATTTCTACGTTTTTCATGGTGTGACACATGGTACATTTCTTGGGGTGATCTTGTGCAGGGCCATGACTTGGACTTTCATGATCCTTATGGATCCCTTCCAACAGAGGATATTCTATGATTCTATTTTATGCAAAATTTCATGTTGTCTTCACTGATCTGTACATCTAATGTGTGGAAACAGCCATTTCACAGGCAAAGTCCCCAAAGTTACATGTTTTCAGCCTCAAGAACAGACTGAGACATTTACAAGGAAAATATGACCCTGCAGCCTTGACCATTTGAAAGATAACATTGCAAAATGCATGACCATTTTCCAGTTGATCTGTGCTCAACCAACTGGAGCAGTGCAGCCACAGGTCAGGGGCTGTTCAGGGTCTGCTCTCTTCCAGCCACAGCTACTGCCAGAACAGCCCACAAAGGTGTGTGTTGGTGAGGTTCTGGAGCCACCACTAAGCCAAATCAGTCTATTGGATCATGGACAATTTGTTGCAGCATTTTTACCACACCACAGAGAGAAGGCAACTAGAAAACTAGAAGAGGAATTAGTGGGCATCTCAGCTCATGAATAAGAGGAATAAGAGGGCAATTTTAAACTAGACATTGAGAAGAAATTCTTGTCTGTGAGGGTGGTGAGGCCCTGACACAGGTTGCCCAGAGAAGCTGTGGCTGCTCCATCCCTGGGAGTGTTCAAGGACAAGCTGGACAGGGCTTGGAGCAACTTGGTCTCATAGAAGGTGTTCCTGCTCGTGGCAAGGGTGTTGGAAGGTGATCTTTAAGGTCCCTTCTTACGCAAACCATTCTGTGAATTTGTGATCACTAGACAGCAAGTCCTTATTAGCACTAAAACAAACACTGGAACTGTGTCTTGACCTAAATCACTGTCTTGGTTTGGAAAGAGAAGTGTCTGCTTAAGGAAGGCAGGAGCCTCCCCCTGAAATGGAAAATGTAAAGCCCCTCCCTCTGAATTGTTGTAATTTTGAAATTAAGGGGGCTCTCAGGCAAAGATATGGGAGCAGGAATAACAGTTCTTTATTAGGCAAGAAAATTAATTTTAAAAATAAACAATGCAGTAATACAAAACAACACTGACAGAGTCAGAATACAACCTGACGCCCTATGGGTCAGGGTGTTGGTGGTAGTCCAATTGGGATGGTGGCTGCAGTCCTCCTGGAGTGTCAGGTGTGGTTCTGTTGGAGCAGAGATCCTACAGAAAGGGAATAGTTTTCCTCTGGAGAATCCAGTGGTGGTGTAGATGGGCCTGGTCTTCTTCTGAGAGCCAATGGAAAATGCAGCTGTTCCTCTGGGAATCCAGTGAAAAGGCTGTCCTGGTGTCCCAAAATCTCAGATTATATCCA
>JAHXMQ010012338.1:8694810-8735371 GCA_020466415.1 Ammodramus savannarum pratensis | reverse complement strand
GCTGCTGCAGAACCATCCCACGCATCTTGGGGCAGAGAACAGACAGCTGACCTGAGAGAGCTTCTCACAAGGGGATGATGTAATTTTATCAGTCATGCAGTGACACTCAATGGCCCATTAACAGCAGATATCTCCCTAGAGGGAGGATTGGTTTGTGGAAGAGATAAGGAAAACTTCCCAATTAACAGAAGAAACTGCCCCACCTCTAACAGATGGCAAATAGAATACACACATTGCCTTGCAATCTAGGACAACCACTTGTTAAATAAGTCACAGTCAGGCTTGGTGTTTCTTCTTTTCTAGAGAAGAAAATATTACTTTATCATGCTAGTAAATACCAGAGAAGGAATTGTGCACTGGGGTCCCAGGGGCATTCAGGAATTCAGAATATGCAGAGCCAGAGTCAGGGACAGAATTGCTAGAATAGGGAAAACTGCATAACTCCAACCTGGCAGCTTGATCCAGCTCCTGGAGACTCACATGTAAAGGAAGTGGAGCACCACTACTTGTGCACACCTGGAGACAGAGAGAATCAGCTCTTATGTGCTTTGTGTGGAATGGCTTGCAAGGGATTGGGTGAATCCAGCTTAATTTCCACGTGTCTTCTGATGAAATCTGTATTGAAGTCATTATGATAGCACACACTTTTCCAGATGTGACAGGCATACATAAATGTCTGCAAGCATACATTTTAACAGTCTGCAGGACTGGGAAGACATTTTATGATCTAGGTGGATGAGGTTGTTTAATATCTGAGCAAAAAAAATTAATGACCAAGAGCTGTCTAACAAGCCTTTTCCTGAGTGATAGCTAGCCAGGCTAATGTGTATTTGATCATAAAACATCTGGAACATTTGGGATGTATTAGCCAACTTTTGCGCAGCAAAGGAGGGAGAAGATATGGCAGGTATGTTATGATGTTGTTTAAAACTTTGAGTTACATGGTACAAAATTTGAGTTTCTTCAACAAGGTGACCTTTGTCAGTGGTGGGACAGGATTTACTTGAAAGGCACAGATTATTGATGTGACATTTTCTTATGATATTTCATGTGCATTTCCTTTTTATCCCCTACCTTCAAGATAACATTTTTGCTTTCCTATCTGCTTGAGGATCATTCAGCTATAACAGGAATGAGAAAGAGGCACTCTAAGAATGTGGGTCCATTTTGTTTTAGTGGCCAGGGATCAGTGAATGCTTTTTCATTGTCTGAGAAGTTCTGAGTCTGAAGCTCCCATGTGAAATTCCACTTTTTAATTATAGCCTTGTTTAGTAATGATGTGGTCTGTGTGAATGTCCTGTGTGAAAAGCTGTCAGAAGTAGTGATGGTCTTCTCTTCTGGAGTGTCCTTGTACGTGAATGTGAACAGTGCTGCTGCTCTTGTGTTTGATGAAGGAGAGCTAGGCAATCATTAAGTTCCAGATCAAATTTTGTAACACAATCTGAAGTCCTTAGCAGTCCCCATAAGAAGGTCTTTGCTGCTTCTAAGCCGTAGATGAGTTGGCTTAAATATCCCTGAACTCATTCCTGGCATTTAGAGAGTATCTTTGCTGCTAAGTAAGAGAGGTTCCAGGGTGTAGGCTCAGGTCTTGGAGCACTAAGGCTTTGCTGTTAGCTCACTCCCAAACCCTGCTCTCAGCTGGGAAGGTGTTTGGACACAAGTTAAGCTGGGCCGCTGTGCCTCAGGGCCAGCGAATCAGCCCCAATAGCTTTATTTATTAGAGTAGGTGTTGCTAATGAGACCGTATCAATTTTGGTTCCCTCTTGGCCTGTGCAGTCCTTCAATACTGTCCCAGCAAGCTTTGCACCTTCAAATACCCCCACAAGTCTTTATGCCACATCTCAGAGCTCATAACACCTACCCTCAATTTCATGTTATAAAAACACAGCTCTGGCAGGCTGCAGCACAGACCACTTAATATTTCAGACACTTTGAACTGAACCTCCCCTCCACTCCTCCTTCAGTAATTGCTATGAACTCGAGCCATGAGGCATCACACAGGACTTGGAGGAGGCCAAATGCCAAATGCCATGTGCTGTGGGCTAGGCAGTCTGCTGGCAGCCCTGAGCTGTGTGTGACAATAAAAACCAAGCTGAGCAACTGGACTTCAAGGCAAATGGAAGCACAACCCTTTTTGCTTTAGCACTACAGAAGAAATTATTGTGGATTTAGGGGGACCATGTCCTTAGAAGGCAAGAAAGACTTTTGCCAGTAAAGATACTGGAAATAGTTTGTGAGGTATATATTCATCCAACTTCCCACTTCCCTTTTATGTGATGAAAATTGTGGCTGCAAGAAATCTTCCTTTGGTAAGACACACAGAAAAACTATAAACCCAACTAGTTTCCACAAATACTCCTGATTAAGTCACCAGCACAATAAATAGAGTTATATAATTATATAATAGGGTTATCAAATGCAGGGTAAACCACGGCAGCCAAATGCGAGGTCATTCACAGCAACCCATGTTGCAGAAGTGTCTTATAATGCAGAAGTGTCCTATTCTGCTTGCCTTGCATGGAGAGTATGCATTGGTATATTTCCTAGACCTCAGTCAATCTGCAGCAATGTCACATAGGCTCCCATAACTGGGTGGTGACTTTGAGCCCCAGCATCAAACCATTCACAAATGGTGAGTTTCACCTCCACAAAGGGGCAGTGGGTATGGAGTGCTCTTCAAGAAAGAAAACCCATCTTGGATTTAAACCAGAATTCATGGGCTTAACATTCTAGGTGTACCTTGACATTGCTGCAGTTCTTACAGCAAACCTCTAGGCCCCATGCAGAATGAGCATGGACATGCTATTATATATGTGAATGCACCTTCTGCCATAGTGCTTGGTATCTAAATCAATTCAGCAGCCTGGATGAGGTCTACAGGAAGATGAGTGACTGTGGTGGTGTTCACAGGGGTCCCAGGAAAAGGGAAGATATGAGAATCTTGACTCTGTGTTTCAGAAGGCTGATTTATTATTTTATGATACATATTATGTTAAAAGAAAATTATATATTATAACTATACTAAAAGAATAGAAGAAAAGATTTCATCAGAAGGTTTGAAGGAATAGAAAAGAATGATAATAAAATCTTGAGACTGACCAGACAGTCCAAGACACCTGGACTGTGACTGGCCATTAATTAAAAACCATCCACATGTGACCAATCAAAGATGCACCTGTTGCAAAAAATCCTGGCAAAGGGATTTTTCAGAAAATATCATGGTGACAAGTGACTTGACTATGAAGGAAGAGGCAGGTTAGGTAGGAGCCTTAGGCAATGGACTGGTATAAAAACAGGGACACACGTTGGGGTCTGTTTGCTTAATGGGCAAACAACTGAAAACACACGACTGGAAAAGCAATCCAGCAAATTGAGTTGATCAATTTGCATCTTTTGACACAGCGTTCTTGCCCAGAAGAGCCAGTCTGTGGAGGTGTGAAAGCTAACAACTCATCTCCCAGTCAGTCTGCTTCATGATCCTCTTCTTTCCACCCCTGAGATTACAAGGACACTGCTGTCCCACGTCTGCAAGTGTTGGTATGAGGCTCCTAAAACTTGCATGGCCCACCTCAAAGAAGACACCTGTGCCCATATTTTATCTTCAGGCATCCTTGTGGGAAGTGTCTCCAAAGGGAGATCCCTGCTCAGATAGGGCAAACAAGGCTGCTTCCCAGCTCAGTTCATCTGCAATGGTCAGAATGATGTGTCTTGGTCAAACAGTATGAGAGGTTTTACATGTGTTCAGAAATCATGTGAAAGAGGAAAAGGGCCTGAAGAAAGCAGCTCCTTCAGCACCCATCTCTCTGCTGACAAGGAGATCACACAGGGCAACTCTGGCTTTTGTAAAATGGACGTATGTCTCCTTACTGACTCTAGGTGGTGAGGGGATGGCAGGTTTTCACTGCTGACAAACCAGGCTGGATTTGAGCTAGCGTCCAAAACATGTGCCAGCAGACTTACGAGCCCCTGAATGTCTGCAGTGCTCTGCTCTTGGAGGCCATGTGTTATTACTATAATAAACATTGTTCATGCTCTGTCTGCCAGGTATGTTGCACTTCAGAAATGCCACACGTATTCCCAGCCTTTAGGAATCTCCCCAAATCCTACCCATTCACAACAGTTCCCACAGCTGCTTCCCCTACAAAAATCCAGCTGTATCTTCTATTGTGACTTTACAGTGATTATCAGATTTTCCTCCATTTTAGCAGAGCTGCAGCTGATACAATCTTGACCTTTGAAGCACAAAGTGAGGGGAGCAAATAACAGGACACAGCATTTCTTTTGGTTATTATTCCACCAAGGCCAGCCAGGCTACTGAAAGGGAAATCCCTGCACAAATTAAGGAAATTCAGATATTTCTTTCATATTAACAGGCATTCACAAGAGACCCAGGACTTGTTTCCAAAGACATGACTGCATTCTAGCATCAAAAAGACTTCATTATGCTAATATTGACCAGCATTGAAGGAAACAGCAATAAAAGCTGTCAAAGGTGACAAAAGTTGTTTCATTTAAGCTGCAACATTTGAAGCCAAATTTTGAATGCACAGAATCTTGTTATTGTCCAGGGCTTAGTCACACAGCAATCCAGACAATGACCTGACATGGAGACCAAAATTAAATAAAGGCCTACCTGGCAGGAGCATGAAGGGGAATATTATACATTATGGACTAGTCCCAGGAATTACAAAGCTGGGTGGAATAATATTGGAAAAATGGGAGCTCCACTTCCAGTGAAGCAGATGGAAAAGTCTAAAGGAGGCCCAGGAATGATGGGACAGGAACTCAGTAATGATATACAAGTTGTAAGGTTTGAGGCAAAAGTCAGGGGTCACACAGAGGAGGGTTTAAGCCACACATCAGTGAAGGAGAGCCAAGAAGTCTGAATATTGGCAGCTAAATATGTGGAGGAGACATGAGCACACAGCACAGCCCTGCAGGCTGGGTAGGTGTGAGCTGGGGCTGACACTTTCTGGGCTGACACCGACTTCATCTGCCTCCACAGGAGAATGAAATTAAATTTTCACAAGCTGGGAAGAGTCACTTTAAAAAATCATCTCTACACAGACCCTTGTCCTTATAAAAGTAATGATCACAAAATTACTAAATTAGACCCTTTATGCACAGTTAGTGTCCTACCTAGCTATTGCCAGAAATAGTTGTTTGAAAAAGTATTCATAAAGGCAAGAAATGACTCTTTCCTTGGCAATACCATCCTGGCTTCTGACACAGGCAAGTCTAGGGTACAGTTCTATTGTATTCAAATACAAAAGTATCAGACCTACATTTCATTCTCTGCAACTCCTGATGAAGCTGAAGGAGCTTTTAGCCTGAAGATAAGAGCTATTTTAACAAATATTCCCTTTTTTGCTGTTTATCTCCCTCTGTTAAATATGTGCTTCCTTATGGCTCTGTAGGATATCCTCATTTATTTATAAAGAGATTTCTTCCTTTTTCTGTCAAGTTCCCCTCATCATATATATTATAAACAGCATGGACAGTGTGAAAAATGGTTTATATCACATCCCTGAGCTGGCATATAAGTGAGAAGCCAAGGCACTGCTTCTAAGCATTGGCATATAGACAAAAATGTTCTCCTAACATCTTATCTTCACTATTTATCTGTGGTGAATAAACTGTCCTCTTGCAATTGCCCTCTCCTTCCACTGACTGTAGAAGCAGGGTAGTTGGTGCTGCACCATGTGCTAGTTTGTCATGACAATCAGCAAATTGGTCCAAGAATTCGCAGAGGACATGAGTTTTTCATGACCCTTGTACTCTCTGTCCATGCAAGGGTGATACCTTGGTGAATATATGATATATCTCTTTTGAGTTTGACATCTGGGAATGGTGTCTTTACAAAATGTTAAATAGGGCCTTTGGGAATGTCACAGGCCCTTCAAAGGTCATGGAGTCTGGCTCCAAAAAACTTGTGTTGTCGTTTAATGTCACTCAGCAAGCAAGCACTGTACAACCAGTAGGACAGGAGAATGAACTGGAAAGGTGAAAGTTGGAAACTGGAAAGGTAGAAGAGGAAACCAATGGATTAAGATAATAATATCCTTTCTAACCCTGCCCTCTGTCAGTGGTAAGCCACTCCCCCTTGTCCTATCACTCCAGGCCCTTGTCTGAAGTCCCAGTCCAGGCCCTTGTCTGAAGTCCCTCTCCAGGTCTCTTGGAGCCTCTTTAGGCTCTGGAAAGGGCTCTAAGGTCTCCCTGGAGCTGCCTTGCCTCACCTCACCTTCTCTCTCCTCTTCCCTCTCCCCTCCCTCAGCCTGTCTCCACAGGAGAGGTGTTTCATCCCTCTGGTAATTTTTGTGGCCCTGATACTCCTGCCATTTCCTTTTCCTCTCCCCAGCTTTGTTTGCTGAGGCTGATGCCCTATGGTCTGGGATGGCCCTTGGGTCAGCTGGGGTCAGGGTCTGTCCCCTCCCAGCTCCCTGTGCACCCCCAGTCCCCTCACCAGTGCAGTGGGGAGAAGGAAAGGCCTTGATGCTGTCTAAGTCCTTCTTGGCAACAAGGGAAACATCCCTGTGTTATCAGGACTGTTTGCAGGACTAATCCAAAGCATCGTTTGTGCTAATGTGATGAAAATTAACCCAAACTCAGCACATTATAACCCAGGTGTCCCTGCCCAAAAAGTCTGAATCAAGAGTTCACCCCTGGAAAATCCTTATCTAGGACTGTGCAGTCACTCTGTATTCAATTTTCTTATTGAGTTGACCAAAGAAAGCTTTGGTCTGTCTGGACTGGTGCACAAGTGAGATCTGTGACTTGCAGCACTGAATATCCCATGGTTCAGGAAAATGTGGTGAAAGTCAAACAAGTGCAGTAAAAGAAAATACATATTGATGCTTCTTTTGCAACTTCCAATATTTCTCAGTGCTGCACCACACCACATGCCAGCCTAGTTCCTCACAGCTCTTCCTCCCTGATTTGTTTATTGAGATATAAAGAACTGATGTAACTCTGAGAATTCTGTCTAACCCAATGTAGTCTCAGACAGGCAAAATGTTTTACTTTACACTTGATGGGAGGCAGACACTGAAACTGCATGAAACCTCATCCAAATGGTCTGTAATGACAGCAGGCACCAAATCAGCAAGCATACCCCCAGGACAATGCAATTTGGAGGGGAAAAGGTTGTAGCACAGGTGTCACTTCCTGTGTACCAGGCACAGTAGTCTAGGGAGATTTAAGAATAAGTAAGAATAGTAAACACCCACACCCACACCCACACCCCCACATATACACACATACACACACTCAAAATGTAGTGGAATCCAGACTTGTTTAAGCTTTTTCCTTGCTGGCTCTGTCTGGTAGAGCCTGAGTTTTAAAATACCAATGCCTGTTCTTGTCACTCTCAGCTTTAATTTATTATTTTTTTTAAATCAATAAATATCCTTCCACTCCTCCATCTGGAGGATTCCATCTTCATCCCACTACTGTGAAGCTGATCAGAGCCACCTATGCAATGCCATTTGTTCCAGAACATATTTAAATCTTGGCCCGTTGTCAGCCTCATAAATTCCTGACATGATTCAGGAGGCGTTTCTGTTGGAAAGAGCTCTCTGCTCTGCTGTCATATTTCTGGGGATTGCTGTGCCTCTGATCTGAGGCCAAACACTAGGAATAATTGCAGCAGGAAGCAGGACAAAGCTCGACATATTGTTTGTCTGGATTGTTTTAATTTTAAGAGTATAGAAGTACCCCCACTTACTGATGTTAGAAGAAAAGTGAAAAAATTACAGTTAAAAAAATTGTTCAGGAATTTTCTATTTATTTTTTTCTTTTTATTGCTTTTGTTAGAGGCAATGAGGGAATCATTATGCTTGCTGCTGAGGACAGGGAGGTGAATTAGGTATTGAAGACTTATTAATTCAGGAATCCTGTCCCTGCAGATTAGACCAGAGGTTCCCACTTTTTATTTTCTGCTTGTTGAAACAAAGCCAGGAAATGCACACAGCTCTGCACAGACATATGTATTTATTTGTGTATATGACAGGAGAGAAAGGGGGTGCAGAGCTGGAGGTTGGGCCCCCAGAAAACTTGTTCCATATTGCAGCTTGAGTGCTGAGCAGCACAGGCACACTGCTGCACTGACCAGGGTTAAAGCTGCACATGGACAAGGTGCTGTGGAGTTCAGATGGAGACACTCATCCAGCCAGATGATGACCTGTACTCAGGATATGAATTCCTTGGCTACATGGCTCAGGGATGAAGAGCTTTCGCTGCAGGACGTGGGTGCCAGCAGCTTTCAGAAACACTGTCTTTGAACTGGGGTAGCTGCCTTTGGAAGTGAGAGACACATATACTGGAAGCCTGAGCTGAAGCCTGTGGAAGCTGATTAAAAAGCATGTTTCACTTCAGTAGGCTTTGGACAACACTGGAGGTTCATCAGAGAGGGAGGATGGTTAAATGAACAGCAGAGGTATACCCACTACAAGGATGCCAGGCAATATGTGAGGGGGGACCATAGGGCTCCTGGTACCCAGAAACACCATTGTAAACATCTCCCACCCCTGTCTGACCACTGACAAAACTGTCAGGTTATCACTGAAGCACAGAGTGAGAAGATGAATTGAGACCCACTACAAGAGAGGCGGAAAGATCTTTTTACAAGGACATGTAGTGACATGACAAGGGAGCATGGCTTCAAATTGACAGAGGGCAGGGTTAGATAGGATATTGGGAAGAAATTTTTCCCTATGAGGGTGCTGAGGCCCTGGCACAGGTTGCCCAGAGAAGCTGTGACTGCCTCACCCCTGGAAATTTTTGAAGGCCAGGTTGGACAGGTCTTGGAGTAACCTGGTCTAGTGGAAGGTGTCCCTGCCCATGGCAGGGGGGTTGGAAGGTGATCTTTAAGCTCTCTTCCAACCCAAATAATTAAATTATTCTATGACCTCACAGCACAGAAGTAATAGGCTTGTCTTCTCTCACTGCAGTGTTTTCTGGGCAGCATTAGTCTGATACAGCAGGGATTTAACCTTGCCTCAGCCTTACTGCTTTCAGAAGAGAGTGGTTGAAGACTTGCTTAAGTACCCATTGTTCTGGTAAAACACTTAAGAGTCTTCCTTAGGTGCATGTTGAAATATGTTCATGAGTAGAAATCCTGAATTTGTACTATTGACTCCTGAGAGAGAGAACTGTGAGTTTATTGATGGGTAAGAGCTTTGGGGAAAAAAGGACATCTCTTCTGGCAAATTCTGGGCTGTGCTGGTTCAAACTTACCCCATTTTGCTGATTATGGAACTCTTAATTGAGCATGATATGGGGTAAGAGCTGTCCTAAGTTCGGAGGAGAAAACTGCTTCCACACTTCCAACAACAGCTACAATCATATTAGCCCAACACAAGGGGATAACTCAGGGCTTTACTTATTGAAAAAAAAAATAATAAAAGAAAAGTAGCAAGAGCCAACAGCTAGGAGTTGAAGCCAAAAAAACATTAGTTACAAGCAAGTGAGCCTTGTGAATTGAAGGGGGATGTTGACAACCTGGGGTGATCTATGGTTAGAGTGCTGGCCAATCATTAGGGTGCCTTCAGGAAAAGAAACTTTAAGCAAATCCATGTCACTGGGCTAAGTCCAGTTTTGAGGTGAAAGCATCTGTCCTGCAGTGTGCTCAAATTCAAATTAGGAGTTTCAGAGTTTCTGCCACTCTTAACATCTCTGAATAAAGAAATACCAGGAGCAGTCATGCACTTCTTAAGCTGATAGAGAAAATGGAAATCAAGTAATCTCACATTGTTTCTGGGACTGTCAGTGATATTGTGCATTTGTATTTTGCCCCCAGCAACCCATGAAATAGTTCAGACACAGTTTTGGAAAGTACTGCAGTGGTGGAAAAGCGATCTGGAACCAGCTGTGCTGCATGTCTGGCTTTAAAAGAGATGAAAGCAACCAACCCATCTGGCTGCTGATGTGAAGGGACCTTTGGGACTCTCCATTGCACTTCTTACAGGAGCACCCAGCACACAGCCATAGGATCTCCCTGAGCTGAAAGGGACCCACAAGGATTAGTGAAGTCCAGCTCCTGGCTCTGCAAGGATAACCCGAAAGTCACACCACGTGTCACCACCATTTCCTCAGATGTTGAGTCTACTGCTCAATAAAAAATGCCAGCAATGGAAGGGGGATGGAAAAATAGTGTCTTTAAGGTCCTGGAACAAAAAGAGGGCAACAGTGAAACAGTTTTTGCTGTATCCATGCTTGATCATTCTTGTCATGGGTTCCTACATTTCAGAGATAGGAGAGAAACGATAACCCAGTGCAGCTTTTCCTGCATTATTATTTTGGGGAAAACTCATAGATATGCAGTAAGAAGTGCAGATGAAAGGGTGGGAAAAGGATAGATTAATTCTAGTCTTCATCCAGGGAGCTGAAACAGCAGAAGATATAAAGGCAAACTATAGCAAAATGGGGAATTAAACAATTATTTTGAGTCTAACCACATCTCTGTGATTCCAGTAGCACCTTCACATGGAGTTGTCCACCTCAGCCCAAAGCTGTGGCTGGCAGCCATGCTACTCTGGAGTCTTTGCCACAGTTAAGTCACAATAACCTCCCTCTGGGAAAAGAAATAGCCCTGAAAAAGTTAACAAGCTCAGCATTGCCTTGAAAAATTTAAGTTACTCCAGACATGCTCAGTCTCCCTCAAAATATGATGCTGCTAAAAGATATTCCTTTTGTTTGAAAAACATTAAGGATAATGGGAAAATGGAATAGCAGAAAGGAAGAATGGGACAGATGCCAGAAGATCTGATGGTAATCTAAGCCAGATAATGCCCAAATCCAGTATCACCTTCCCTGGGGACGATACCCAGGACACAGTGCCAGGAGAATGTCAGTGCTGAGACTCCAGCGCTTGCCTGCGCCATCAGGGAAAGGGAATCTGCTAATATTTAGTCTGCCAGAAAGACTATTGCAATTAGTGGATGTCAGATTAAGGCTTGAATGATTCTGAAACACGTAAGGGCTTGGACAGAGCTCACCCAAGTCACACAAGGGTCATCACTTACGTAAAATTATTAGTATTTGACAAGCATATACATGTCCAGGCATTTAAACCAGAAACTGTTAAATTTACACTAACAGTTGTGGAATGGATCCCATTTAGCACGAATTTCTCTGTCCCCAAAGAGCTGAGCCTGAGCAGATTTCACTGTTTCTTGTCCTCTGGAAACTTGCTTGTTCATAAATAAAACCCCCACCATACCTGACATGAGGGAAGGAGCCTCTGTCACAGAGGACAGGGTGTCATCACTCAGCTGTGTCATTGCTGGCTTCAGCCAGAGCCCTGTCCTAATATGGTTACAGCTAATACTTTCACCAACAGCTGTGGACAAGCCAGGACTTTTTTGGAAATGAAGGGAAAGTAGCCACAGAGCCCAAGGTGAACATTCAAGCAAAGTGAGTCGTGTCAGCAGATGCAGCAGTGCTGGCATCACACTGGTTCTGGGAAGGATGCTCCTCAGATCCTTTGTGTTTTTCCACACTGCACTTATTTTTTTTCTTTCAAGGAAGGGCAGGGAAAACTTGCAGATCAAGGAAATGACCAAAAAGGAGGCCAAGAGCAATTGTCAGGGTAGAATTTAGGTCTCAACCTTTAGTACAGACATCAGTTTAATCCCCATCCCAGCTCCAGAAAGAGTCAGAATGTCATCAGCCATTATCCATTGTCCGGTCCCTCCAGGCGCTTGTCCAAAGTCCCTCTCCAGCTCTCCTGGAGCCCCTTTAGCCACTGGCAGGGGCTCTGAGGTCTTCCTGGAGCCTTTGTTTCTCCAGGCTGAACACCCCCAGCTCTCCCTGCCTGTCTCCAGAGCAGAAAGGCTCCAGCCCTCAGACCATTTTTTTGGCCTCCTTGGAACTCACTCAGCAGATCCATGTCTGAAATATTCACTCAGGATGTTGAATACTTTGTGACATCAGCTCTTGATTTTACTGTTATTGTCCCAGAAAGGGAGTGAAGATGAAGCGCTTTGGCCAAGGTCACCCTTGAAGTGGGTGAGACATTGAGCTGGAACCTTTGAAATACCAAGCTGGTCTTCACACCATCCTAGATGCAGGAGGAGAGCACTGGGGAGATGGAAACAATGCTATTTTAGTGGTGATGTTCTGTCCAGACTATGGACAGTACAGTGTGTGCTGAGCTTGCTTTCCAGTGACTGCCTTTCAGGCAGATCCTAGCCATGGTATTTAAAAACAGAAGTTTTAGATAGGTTTATACAAAATGCCTGTTATGAAATATGCTTTTTATGCCTGAGGCTGGAAGAAGACCATCCAAAGGTGACAGCAGAAACTGTTCAAACAGAACTAGACCAGGTGTAGCTCCACAGGCAGCAATGCAACCTCTCAGCTTCACATCAGCTGGGAATATGGACCATCTACAAACCTCTGCACATCACCACCAACAACTTCTCCCAGCTAGGAGCTTCTAGAAATATTGTCTTAAACAGGGACAGAAATGGACAACAAAGGGGTAACTTAATTTTTGCCCATGTCAGCATTGTGTGTCAACCAAAGTTGGGCATTCTGTGCATTTCTCATGTCCTCTTGGAGGACCTCTTTGGAAAACATGAAATTTATGGGCTAAAGCCCACCAACTTTATAAAAACCAGAACTGAATGGATCCTTTGTGCCAGACAATGTTTCAGAATATTTCACTAACGGAGTTGCACAAAGTAGGTGTTAGAGATGTTGAGATGTTACCTTGTTGTTGTTCAAGATGATTTCGGGACTTCTGGATGCACAGGACTGGCAGGGACTGTCCCTTCTACCTGGCAAGCATGAGCAATGCCTAAAAAGCATCCCTGCTTTGTAAAGTCCAGCTGGACAAAAACAACCAGGCAAGGAGGATGACTGAGGAACACAGGTTTGCCTGAAATTAGTAAATTAACAGTAGGTAGGAAACAGTTTCATTCCTTCTTCTCTGAAGTCAAAAGAGGTTTTGCAACTGTCTGCTGTATGACCAGGGCGTCACCAGCGCTGCTGCCCTTTGCAAATATTGCCTATCTGAAATAAGAAGGTTGATTTCAGAAGACTGGTTTTAGGTTCAAGATGTCTGCATTTATGTGGACTTAATTGAATAAAATGAGTAAAGCCAAACTGGAGAGACAAAACCACTGCTGATTGAAGGTACATCAAGTTTCAGAGGCTGAAACTTCCACTTTGTACCCTGTGAAAATCAAAGCATCTTAAATTAGCATGAAAAATCATCATCCACGGGTTTGCAGACCTTTGCTTCTTCACTTTCATGGTGGAGTATACACAGTCCTAGAGAGGAGGATTTTCTGAACACAGTGCTTATTAATGGAGCCAAATCCTATCTGTGCAATCTTCACACTAAGTAACAGCACAGCTCTTTCAAGTCCCATCACATTTTGGTGTTTGTGAAAATGAGACATCCAGAAAGGAAACTTTCATCTGAATTTCCCAACAGATGGGACCCAAATGTGTTTCATGTTCCATTAGTACTAAACACACACAGCCAGGATGATGGACTCAATATCCTTTCTGGTCCATCAATCTAACAGATTGGAAGGGAAAGGGATTTTTTTTTTTTCAATGCAATGCAGCTTTCAGTGTGTTGCAGATTATCACTTTCCTGTGCACCCATCCTCCAACTGAATAAGGAAATTATATTTAGATCTAAAGACCATGACTGACAGTCAGGCAGATAGATGCGTATACAAAAACCAGACAGACAGATGGATTGTTTTTCTACACCAGCCTCCAAAAACCTGCACTTGAAACAAGGAACTTCAGGGAAGGAATCTGTCAAATCTCCTTAATCTTAAAACACAAGCAATAAATTACTCCCAGACCATACATTTTTCCTCTTCTTTTGTACCATAACCCTCTTCACTTACCCTCCAGCAAATCTGCTATACCAGATGTCAGAGTTCAAGTATAAACAGGGAGTTCAACAGTCAGACCTAATCCTTTCTTTTTCCATTGCTGTCCTTCCCTATTTGACCATTTCCGACAATTAGAGATCCCTCCATTCCCAAAACTGGTTGAAGCATGCTATCATGTTACACTCTCCTGGGCAGATGTTACCTTTGGTAAAGTCCCTTTTTCAATGTGATTTTGGGTTTGGAGGTTTTTTGTTTTGTTTTGTTCTTTGTCAAGAGGAAAATTAGAAATACAAATAGAAATACAAATAGGTGATAGTAATAAATCTCATACATCACATTTCACCATGCTCCCTTTATTACCTCTTTTTATGTTATGCATTGTTTAAACCAACAGCTTTTGGAGGAAGATCAGCCAAATACTTACTACTTTTGAATTCTTACATGACTGAACGTCAAGTTCAGAGAGGTTTCTCTGTCTCTACCTTGTCTATGGTTTAGCTATTGAATATATAGGTTATGTAGGGCCCATAGCTTGCTCACACAGGGGTAAGGTCCAGCAGTGGACCAGCTGGTCCAGCTGGACCAGAGATTTCACCCTTTGATGCAAAGACCTTGACTTTTTTTAATGAATTTCTTAAAGTGAGCTGGGACTGACCTTTGCTTTTAGAACAGGAAACTCTCCAGAATGTCTGTCTTGTGGGGGTATTATGCATATATTTCTTTTTCCACTGCTAGGCCATGGCCCATCTTTCCTTCTCTGCCCCTCTGGTCAAGTCTGTGGTCAAGCAGGTCTGTAATCTCTTATATCTGCATTTGAAGCTTGTATGTGCAACATGAAAATGTACTTCTGCCTTCAAAGAACTGCTTTCTTATATGCCTTCTACATGTCAGTATATGAAAGTCTCTTACACATTCATGTTTTGTTCCAAGAAAATAGTCTGGTCCTGGAAAGGACCCCAAAAAGACATTCTACAAGGTCTCTAGCTTGTCAGAAAGGTAAAACCTGGGTTTTGGCCCTCTTCCTTCCCATCTTGTACTTTCTTTCACTCTCTTTGGTTCCTTCAAGCTATGCAAGTATTTGGACTCTGATGCTTGGATTGGAAAGTCATTCTTCCCTTCAATAAGAGTATTTCTCCCCTAGAGAATTACTCACCATGTGCTGTCTTTGACTCCTTCAGCACAGAATTATCAAACAAAACCAGTGGTTCAGCTTTGCTAATGTTTGGTCATGCTTGGAGGGCAACATGCCAGAACAGGATTTCTCTTCTTGGCTAAGTCATGCAAAATTACCTCAAGTCAAACAAGGTGCCTGCCTGAAATGCTCCTTTGCTTTCTTGTGTTTCATCTGGCAGTTCACCTCCCACTCTGAGCCCTTTTCTGCAGTGATGAGGTAGTTTGTGTGGCTTGCAGTGGAAAGGTCCTTTCCTGGTTCCTTCAAGCGCCTCCTGGGGATGCTGTATATTTTGGTTGTCTCTGTTTGTTGCTTGGCCAGCATTTCCTTGCCTGTATAATAACATCTGCTCAGCAGACTTCAAATATCCTTGATTGCATTTGGCCAGCATAAGGCACCTCTTTAACTTCCTGGTGTGTTCTTGAGAGTGCATCTGTTCCCAAAAATCTGGGCACAGAAATCATCTGTGTTTCTGTCCAAGCCCTCTGTCCCATGCTAATCTCTGTATTTCCAGCTAATACCATCTCTCTGTCTGGTAAATTTCCCATTAGTTTTTTGGCATCCTGTTGGTATCTGGTCAATTTTCTATCCGTTCTGCACTTTCACATAGGTGGGAATTCACTTTTCCTACTCTCACAGCTCTTGGTAGAGTTCTCATTGGAGCACAAGTGTTCACAATTTAGAGATTTGGACAGATGGGGATGGCTGTGAAGAATTGTTCTCCTCTTTATCCAGGAACTCACTAAAGGAGCTTTGCCTCCTGTATCCTTCACTCCTCAGCCAAGTTATCTTTCTGCCTTGCTTTCTATTCTATCCTTCCTCTTAGGACCCCCTCCTCCTCCAGCCACTCAGTGACCATTTCCACCCCTCTGCTCTACCTCAACTTCTCCTTTAGTCTCTCAATTTAGATCTGTGGACTTTTGGATTTCATTTTACACAAGCTCAAGTAGTTACCTAAAGTCTGGGGCATCCTTGACCCAACAAAGCCAACATCAGAGAGCATTTCAGCCCATTCCTTCTGAAAACACTCCTTTCTTTCCATGAACCACAAAATGGACTCTCCAGTGTTGTGCTCCTATGTATGAGCTTTGCCTCTGTGCTGAGCACCAGAGGACAAGCCCAGTCCCTGGGCTTCATTGTGTATCAGACAGCCTGGCCCTTGACGCAGCAGGCAGAGTAACTTCTTTTAGTGTCTCTGGGTCACCATCCCCACCTCTTTTTCATAATTCAGAAACTCTCCTTCTGTTTTGCATGTGCACAGGAATCTGCAAAGATACAGGATGAAGCATACCTCAGACAAGAAATGTTCCTGCACAGCACTAACAGGGCAAACCTCCAATGGTAGGAACACAAACACCTCATATAAAAGTATGAAGCAAGAGAGCAAGTGAGAGAAATCATTCCTGAAGTTTCCTCTCTACTGAGATGGTTGTAAACAATAAATCAATTTGGGTACATTCTGCAAAATGAGACATTATATCTTTCTTGTCTGGTCTCACCTGCTGTTATTTCTAATGTTTCCTCTTCCCAAAATGAGGCAGGGTTTTGCATTGAGGTAATACAGTTGTTTTTGTGCAAGAACCAAACAACCTTCCCCATCCCATAACCAGGACTTTGCCATAAATGAACAAACATCTGTTAAATTGAACTGTACTTCAAGAGAGGCTGGTTGTAGTTTTGGTTTTTTTTCTTTTAAAGGGAAAAACCACCAAAAAAAAAATGGGATGTGTGATCAGCAGGATATAGTCAGGCAAGGCAGGGAATTGGGTGATTGCTGTGGTTTAATCCCAGCTGGCAGCTCAGTCCCACACAGACACTCATTCACTCCCCTCCATTGGCATGAGAGAACAGGGAGAGTCAAAGACACAAAACTTGTGTGTTGGGAGAGAGACAGTTTAACAGGGAAAGCAAACCAGGGAGTTCATTCACCACTTCCCATGGGCAGGCAAGTGTTCAGCCATCCCCAGGACAATAGGGCTCCATCATGTGATGCCATCACTCCAAAGGCTTCTCCATTCCTCCTTCTCCCCTCAGCTTTAAATGCTGAAGATGATGCCCTAAAGTCTGCTGTCCCAGCCATGTCCCATCCCAGCTTCTTGTGCACCCCCAACCCCCTTGCTGGTGGGATGGGATGGGTGAAGAGCAGGAAAGGCCTTGGCTTTAAGTCCTGCTCAGTAATAATGAAAAGATCCTGTGTTACCAGCACTGTTTCCAGCCCAAATCCAAAATGTAGTCATACACCAGCCACCATGAAGAAAATTATCTCTCTCTCAGCCAAAACCAGCACACTGATTTACAGTTTGCAGCACACATCAGTTAAGTGTCTGAAAGAGAAAGCAAGGGGAAAGAGTCTGAGCTGATCTGGTCTTCTAATGTGTGGTGCTGTGCTCCAAGGGAAACATCTTCATTTCAGCTCAGCTCCTTACAACACAACTCAAAAAGAGTTTTTAGGGAAAAGATGTTTTTCAGGACAGGTCAATGAGTGGCAATTGCTCAGAGATAAAATATTCTTCTCATGGATCTGGGTTTTTTAGCTACAAAGTCCCCTCAGCTCTCAGGTTCTTAGCTGGGGAAACTCAAGAACGCTTTCAGGATTACAGCACAAATTTTCAGCACCAGCTGAAAACTGCCCACCCCTGGATGCAAAAAGATTAAAAAGAGCAATTCTGAATCAGATGTATATGCACACATAGAATTAGCTCTTTGCAGTCCAGGCCCACAGCAATCAATAGCAAAGCCACTGATTCCATGGGCAATACAGCAGTGTGAACTTGCTAGCCCTGCTTTAATTCTATCCCCAGAAAATTGCTTTGTATTTTTCATAAGTAAATCTCTGTCAGGTCTTTCCTGGGTTCCCTGTAGTGCATCTAACAGCAGAACTGCAGTTCAGTGACCGGTTAGTCCTACAAAAAACTTAGTAAAAACTTAGTAACAAAAAAGCCCCAAACAAACCTCTTTCACCTCATCTTTCCAGAACTGACAGTCTCCTAATACTGTCTTAGGCTCAAGAAATCTGGTAGATAATATTTGAATCTCACCTACTGGAAAGGGGGAGGCGGGGAGGCATGTTAGCTTTGACCTTGTCTTTGTCCAAGTTTTGACTTTCATTCTGCAGAGGAGAAGTCACTGTGGGCAGAAGAGCCCACCCAGACTCTGGCAGAAAATTATTAGAAGACTTAAGTGTAATGAAAAGTGTTGCAAACCGTTTGCTGATGGTTACACCATAATGGAGGCTGTGCCTTCTCCCCAAAGCAGTATGATGAGATATCTGACATCTTCGTGTTCAGTCAGGAACAGATCTGAGGGCAGCTAATAAAGCTATCTGCATCAGATTAAATTACCAAACCTGCCCTCTCCCTGCTCCCTGCCCTTACTCCCTTCCCAGATCAGTGAGGTACATCAAGCCAAATAAATGCATGACAAAGTTCATTTGAGTGATTGAAAATCAAGATGGAACAGCATATTTTTCATCGGTGTTATCCCAGGAAATAAAGATAAATTCCCCCACTTCATATTTTAACATAGCTTATCATAATCACTGATAATAGCTACCAAATGTTTTCCTTTGCTGGGTTTCAAAGGGGGCTAGGGGAACAGTTTCTTGGTTGAAGGCTCATCAAGTCTAATTTTAAGTTAGAGTCAGGGGTCACTTCCACTTTATGTTGCATTTCTGATGAGCAGTTGTGTTGGTTTGGCACTGCCTGGTTTTTGGTAGTGGGGAGGCCACAGAGGTGGCTTCTGTGAGAAGCTGCTGGAAGCTTCCACCATGTCCAGCAGAGCCAATCCCTGATGGCTCTGAGGATGGACATGCTGCTGGGCCAAGCCTAGAGATGGTGGAAATGACTTTGTGATAACATATTTATGAGTGAAAGAAGATCAAAACAGAGCAGGGCACACAGTTTTTTCTTGTAGTCAGAGAAGGGGAGGTGAGAATATGTGAGTGAAAACAACACAGAGACACCAAGGTCAGGGGAGAAGGAGGGACAGGAGGTGTTCCAGGTGTCAGAGCTGAGATTCCTCGGCAGGCCATGGTGATGACCATGGTGAAGCCCCTGCAGCCCCTGGGGATCTACATGGTCTCACAGGGGAAGGACTTCTCTCCTGGAGCAGTGGAAGAACTCAGCTGATGAACTGACCAAAACCCCATCCCCTGTCCCCCTGTGGTGTTAGTGAGAAGGAGGGAAGGGCTGGGGGAAAAAAAGGTATTTTAAGGGCTTATTTTACTTCTCATTATCCTCCTCTGATTTTGTTAGTAATAAATTCACTTTTTACTTCTAAGTTGAGCCTGATTTGCTCTTGGAGTGTTTTTTTCCGGTCCTTATCTCAACTCATGAAGCCTTTGTTAATTTTTCTTTCTCTTCTGCCCATCTCTGGCAGGGCACAGTGAATGAACAACTTTTGTGGGTGCCTGGCATTGGGCCAATGTCAAACCCCAACAGGAATTTACAGGAAAGACAGGGCAAAACTATTTATAAGAGTCTTTATGTCAGAATAAGGGAGAATGGGTTCAAATTGAAAGAATGGGTTCAGACTCGGTATTAGGGAGAAGTTCTTTAGGGTGAGGGTAGTGAGGCCCTGGCGAGGGTCGCCCAGGGAAGTTGTGGATATCCCATCCCAGGAGGTGTCCAAGACCAGGCTGAATGGGGCTTGGAGCAACCTGGGTATCCCTGCCCATGAACGGGGGTGTCCCATCCCGCTGTAAAAGGGGAGTCATGGAGGATTCTTCTTGATAGCTTTCGTGGACAAAAATAAAACTCAGGTGTGACAATGTTATATCTGTGGACTGTTTATTGACAAAGAGATAAATGTTCCTACTGAAGAGGGAGAGAAAAGGGAGCAAAGAGGGGAAAAGAGACAGAAAGAAAAACAGAAATCCAGGACTGATTGTTACTGCACATACTTACTTGTGCTTTTTTACACTTTTTCTCCCTGACTAGACATGGGCATATTTGCCTGCTTCTCTAAAAATAACTAAACCCCATCAAACTCGGAGCACAGCTTTCCCATTACTCTTCAAGTTGCAATTTTGTTTTGTTTTCACCCCTACTTATCAGTGTTTATAAGTGGTTGCATGTCTCCAGAGTGTCTATAAAAGATTGCATGTGTCCCAACTGCTTATCAGCAAAAACAACTTCCAGGAGTTATTAACTGCAGGGATGTGATCCATGTAGACATGAAGTGAGATCTGGGTCAGGATGTCATGGGCTCAGAAGAGCCCACTTCTGGAGACACCAATTTGGCACCTGCCTTGTAGCTCAGTAGCCAGAGCTACTGATGCAGGCAGGACAATGGCAAGATATTTCTACTCCCCATGGCCAAACTCCCAATGCTGGAGAGCTAGAAAAGTTCCTCTGTGCACTCATCAGCTATGCTTGGGATTGTGCTTTAGGGCAGGCAGGACTTGAGTGCCCCAATTTGAAATGCATGGAAGACAGAGGTGGAGGAAATCTCCAGTGCCTGCCCTTGACACAGTCCATCCACCACAATGGAGTAGAGAATAGACAATCTGAGAGGTCTCACCAAGCCCCAACAATCAGCCTGGCTTTCAAGAGCCCAAAACAGTGTCAAGTAATGCAATCTCTGTTAAACAAGAGTACTGCAGGGCTCATGTCACCTGAAGCCCTGAATTGTTTATTTAAAATACAGGGATTGATGCTTTGGCATCTCCTGCTGCAGAGCTGCAACCTGCCAGGACAACAGGTCCCCTTCTGACCATCCTGGAAAAGAACTGTTTTTGAATAAACTTTCATCCAGCCTGACCCCTGCAGGACTTCACAGCTCTCTTGTCCAACCATGGGCTGGGCTGCACATTTTAGGTGCAATTCTGGCTTCCACTTAGGCTGAATAAGGTTTCAGTGTAAAGAAGAACCCAAAAGCACTTATTCTTCTGTTTTTTCTGTGTTCAGTGAATTATAAGAATCAGCAAGCACCTTTGTCTGCTCACCAGGTTTCAGTGGAGGTTGCAAAACCATCAGAAGTGCTACCAGATGCCATAACTGGAAGCAGATAAGTCAAGAAGGGTGACAAGACGTGTTTATCTTTTTACAAGAAGCATAAAGAACTCTTTGGATGGCTTATCTATAGATGTGTTGAGTCCTAAATCAAGACTAAATACCTTTCTAAAAACATTTATTAAACAGATGAGTGCTGTGATCCCTATAAGGATCTGATTTTGGAATATCTAGATGTAGCTAGGGCAAAAGAAAGAACTGATTCAAAAAATACTCCAAAAATATAGACAGATTTCCCCAGTCCAACTTGCCCAGGCCAAGGGTGAGTTGTGAGAGAGAAGAAACCACCACAGGCAAGAGAAATGAGAACTTTTCAGGTTCACAGGTCTGTGACATACATCACACTGATATAACCACTCAGTGAGATGGGTTTAGCTGGATGACTACCCCATGTGAGTAACTAACACATTACAGCCCTGACCCCATGGCTGCCTTAGAAACTTCCTTGACTGCAGTTAATTCTTTACCAGATCCGGTCATTAATGCTGTTATTTGTCTTTCCTGTAGCATATGAACTGAACTGACTGACCTTTCATAGGATACAGAGATTTTAGTATGAAAGTCTGCTTAATATTAGCACATTTTTCAAGCCCTCCACAGGCCTTGACGTGATTCTTTTTAACAGATTTGAAAAGAAGATAAATGGTTTTTTGGCTGCACAAACCAGAGAGGAAATCTCTCATTTGGGGTGATAGAGGGGAACAAAAGCAAAGAAAAGGCTGCTCCGGAAAGGCAAACTGGGAAGTTAGCTGACACCTTAATTTAGATATTCCTGTCACCCATCCTAGTCCTGGGATCAGGGGAGCTGTGTGGAAGTCTGGGGTCTGGCTAATGAGACAGCTCATAGAATCATAAAATCATAGAATGGTTTGGGTTGGAAGGGACCTTAAAAAACATCTTTTTCCAACCTTATGCCACAGGCAGGCAACACTTTCCACTAGACTGGGTTGCTCAGAACTCCATCCCTATGTCCAATTTAAACTTATCCTCCTTGACCTTAATGCCATTCCTCTTAGTCTCATCATTACATGACTTTGTGAAAAGTCCCTGCCAGCCTTCTTGTAGGCCTTCTTTAGGCACTGGCATGGGCTCTATGGTCTCCCTGCAGCCTTCTCTTCTCCAGAAAAGAAAAGTTCCAACTCTCCCAGCCTGTCTTCACAGGAGAGGTGCTCCAGTTGTGTGATCACTTGGTGACTCCTCTCTGGACTTGTTCAAACAGGTTCACATCTTTCTCATGCTGGGGACCTCAAGCTATACATTGTGTTCGAGGTGTGGTGGTGGTGTTCAAAGAGCAGAGCTGAGGGGCAGATACCCCTCCCTTGACCCATTGATCCTACCTCTTTTGATGCAGCTGAGGATGTGGTTGGCTTTCTGAGCTGCCAGTGTGCTTTGCTGAGTCAGGTTGAGCTTTTCATCCACAAACACACCCAAGTCTTTCTCCACAGGGCTATTGTTGATTCAATCTCTGTCTAGCCTACACTTGTGCTTGGGATTGCCCCAGCCTATGTGCAGGACCTTCCACTTGGCCTTCCTGAGCATCATGATGCTTGCACAGGCCCAGCTCTCCAGCCTGCTAAGACCCTCTGGAAGGCATCCCTTCCTTACAGCGTGCCAGCTATGCCATGCATCATGGTGCTGTTGGATCTGTTGTCAGGTCTTTCCTTGCAATGAGCTAGGGAATTCATGAAAAACTAGGTCCAGGCAAAGATGTTACCAAATTTGTGGAGAAAAAGGAAGACAGTATAAATGGAAACTGCAAATCAAAGCACTAAAGGCACACTTGTGCAGAAGTCATTGCAATGGAGCACCTCACCAGCACTGAAACATCTGTGGGGCATCAGGCAGGAACCTCCAAGTGTCAGCAATACCTTGGCACTGTCTGTGTCAGACCTGGGTCAGACACTGGTGGGATCATGATTCTTGGCTCTAAGGCTTTGCACCACACTACATGGACCTGAGCTCCCTACAGCCCAGGCAAAACTTAATTCAGAGAGGAAAAAAAAGGGCTTATGCCTGAATAAGAATTAGCAGTATCATGAAAACATAATGCCTTCTGCAGAGTTCACAATTTGCCCACCTAGCAGCAGCAGCAGCAACATTAACAATTGTGAACTGCAGACATCAACCGAGATTCTGACCATGTGAATTAAAAAAAAAAAAGACATTGGCAAAGCCACTTAAGGTTTACAAGCCAAGGTTTTGTGAAAAATTCACACCACAAAATCATCCCAAGGCACAGGAAATGTCAAGTTGAGCTGCTGAAGTGTGGCTAAGTCACTCGCAACTTAAAAGAGGTTCGTAATGGAAAGGCAGAACAAACTGCATGGTGTGTGTTATGCTCCATCACCAAAGAACAGCCTGAGAGACCTCCGAATTTGGACTCAAGTGCTTCAGGGCTTTGGGGAGCTGTAATATAAAAAAGGGCAGCAGTCTGGCTCTTCATCATGTAGCACTGTGTGTGTGATAGATGGAGCAGGGCTAAGAGGGAAAAGATGATGGATTTTCTTAGTCTACCCAGTAAATCTGCTCTTGCACTTACCACCATATTTTGAGAGATGTGCAAATTCCTTGAGGCTCCAAAGCTGGACTAGCACTCCTGTGAGGAAAGGCTCTTCCTGGTTTCCTTGCATTGCCTCTTTCTTGGTCCACCATCCTTCCAAATGAGGTTAAAAACCACCAACCTCTGTGAAGCTACCAAGGTGGTCAGCCACTTACAAGACCTACAAGATGAGCCTAAGGGAGTTTTGCTTCTTTAAGGGGAAGATTTAAAAGCAGCCTCCAGCTTCTGAAGGAATACCTAAATGGATGTGTGAGGCCTAACAATTTTCTGTAATGGCAAATAAAACAGGCAATAGATTATGTTGCTTTTATGTTTATACGGATGAGAGACCTCCAGAACTCCCTTTCTGCCAGCATATCTTGGACTGTGAATAATTTTGGACTAATTTTGTTTAGTTTTAAAAGTTAAATGAACTTTTAGCATAGAATCATAGAATATTTTAGTTTGGAAAAGCCCTTTAAGATCATTGGGTCCAACTATTCC
This sequence comes from Ammodramus savannarum pratensis, assembly GCA_020466415.1. Taxonomy (NCBI): domain Eukaryota; kingdom Metazoa; phylum Chordata; class Aves; order Passeriformes; family Passerellidae; genus Ammodramus; species Ammodramus savannarum. The sequence goes on along the minus strand of JAHXMQ010012338.1, from coordinate 8,711,287 downwards.
CCCAGCACTGCCAAGGCCACCATAAACCGATATCCCCAAGCGCCACATCTACACTGCTTTTAAATCTTGCCAGGGATGGGGAATCCACCACTCTGGGAAGACTGTGCCAGGGCTGGATAACCCTTTCAGTGAAGAAATATTTCCTAATATTCAATTTAAATCTCTTCCGGCACAAGCTGAAGCCATTTCCTCTTTTCAAAGCACTTGTTACCTGGGAGAACAGACCAATACCCACCTGGATGCACTCTCCTGTCAGGGAATTGTAGAGAGTGAGAAAGTTCCCCCTGAGATTATTCTTCTCCAGACTGAGAGCTCCCAGCTATTCCTCATCAGACCTGTGCTCCAGACCCTTCCATAGCTCCATTCCCTTCCCTGGACACCCTCCAGCACCCAGTGTCTTTCTTCTTGTAAGGGACCGGAAAGTGAAGACAAGATTCAAAGTGTGGCCTCATAAGTGCTTTGACAGAGAACCACTCTGTCAAACTGGATGTGGTTTCTTAGCAGCCCTTACTTCTATATATTTTCCTGCTATTTATTTCTTCAATCAATTCAGTTTAAGAACTTTCATTGTTAGTTGCCAGGATTTAGTCCTAGAGATATAAATTAACACTGATGAGCAGCAAAGTCAGAACAATAATCTGAGCACACATCTGGCCAACAGAGAAGGCAGGCACCACTGTGTCTTTGAGAGCCAGGGGCAAGGAAGTCATGGTCTGGAAGAGTATTTTCAGGTGGAGGAGGACTGGGACCTAGATGGTGTCACCCTGTTCTTCTAGTTCTTCTAAGTCTTCTGATATTTACATTCTTATAACGAACTTTCTCACGCAGTTTTATGTAAATAATTGTTGGTTTACATTCTTTTCTGGAAGAGGAGAAATTTGATGGACCATTGGTTTGTCCAGTGTCATTGGAGAGGTGGCACGGTCATCTTCCAATCCACTGTCACTTTTGAAAATCTAAAAATGTTGGAGTCAGAAATTAAACTGCCCTTCTTTTTACCTTGGAGGCTCCAGTGTCTGTGTCATTTTATTTCATGTCCTATAGTGACAAGGTGGTAACCTAAAGGCATTCAGATTCAGGAGGACCAAGTGATTAAAGTCCTCCTATGAGCTACATTCCATGATAAAGAGGAGGTGAGATGGTCTGAGATGTCCCAGCCCCAGATGGCAGTACAGCAAGCCAGTGACCCATTCACCACATGTCAAGGAGCAGCCAAAATTGCCTCTAGTTGGGCATTACCAATTTGGGACTAACTGGGGGATGATGAACAGGAGTTTCACAAGCAGGATGTGCTGAAGGAATGCACTGTGAAGCACTGAGATGCCACATTACAGATCCACAGTGGTACTTTGTGCCATTTTCCCTCCTAGCTGACTCTTGCACAACACTCCAGGCAGCCAATGCAGCCTGAGAAAAGTGCTTTGCAAATGTCTGGCATGGGACCTCATGCTGCAAGACGAGATAAAAGAGCTAAATTTCTTTTTGTTATTATCTCTGCAAACCAGCAACAATAAATTATTCCAGTGGAGTGATTTGATTTTCATGTAGCTACCCTGCAGCTGTTCAGCTTGGCTGATGGGTCCAACCCCTCCTGTGCTGTTTTGTCAGATTTCCACACAGATGGCAAACCTCTTTTCTTAGGAAACCTGTGAAAAAACCAAAAAACTAGGTCGTCTTTTATTCTCTACTTTTTTTGTGCTTCCTAACGTGCAAAAAGGCCATGCCTGGGGCAAAGGCTTGTTACAAAATCTCTACTGAGCAGGAGACATAAAAAGAAACAAAAAAGAGATGGAAATCACAGAGTGAATAAAATACAAGTGGAATATTATTCAAAAATTTCCTGAAAATGTTATCAAACTCTTTCCAGTTCTAGCCTGGCATTTATACTCTTGCAAAAGTGACAGGCAAGGCAGTTTTGGAGAATATACTGAGGCACAGAAGAATGACTATAAATAACTGTCCAGTGCACCCCAGCATGGAGAACAAGGTCAAACAAGTTACCTTTCCCTTTTCTTCCTCTCAGTTATTTCTTATATTCCATTTCATTTCTGCCAACCATGCCAAAATGATGAATCTGAAGCAACAGGCTCATAAATTCTAAGGCTGGCCTAGAAATTGTGAGGATTAATGTCCTCTGGATTATTTTTTTCTGAATCCTTGGTTTTGGTACATTTAGGCACAGTCAGGACATATATTCCAGCTTTTTCAACATCCATGAGAACAAAAATAAACTTTATTTTTCCCCCAAGGAGGGAAGAAATGAAAGCCCACATACTCCTGGGGCTTTAAGAAAAGACGTAGACATTATGACTTGCACAATGAAGTCACAAGAGCTGGCAGCTGTCTGGACTTCAACACTAAACATGGGGGTTCCTTCCCTCACCATAAGGATGTTATTGCCATGCTCTGGACAGACTGTTCTGCTGGTAGCTCTTTCTTCTGCCTTGGTTTGGGGTCTGGAACAGTGTTGTTTGCAATGTGGCAGATCAGTTGCAATAGGTTACATCCCTGCTTGGCTGTGATGGGTAAAACTGTATTGGAGCACTCAAGCTGCTGTTACTCCTTCAGATCTCTTATAACAATTTGGGTTGGAAAAGCCCTCTAAGATCATTGAGTACAACTGTTCCCCAGCACTTCCAAGCCCACCACTAACCCATCTCCCAAGTACCACATCCACATGTCTACTAAATCCCTCTAGGGATAGGGACCCCACCACTGCCCTGGTGTGTTGATTTGGCACAGCCTGATTTTTTTGGTAGCAGGGGAGGGCCACAGGAGTAGCTCCTGTGAGAAGCTGATAGAAGTTGTGACCATGTCCAACAGAGCTAATCCCTGATGGCTCTGAAGATGGACATGCTGCTGGCCAAAACTGGGCCAATGAGAGAGGCTGGTAATGCCTCTGTTATGACATATTTAAGAAGAAAATCAAAACAAAGTAAGGGGTATTGCTTCTTGTCAGAGAAGATGAGGTGGTGATGATATGTGAGGGAAACAACATGGAGACACCAAGGTCAGTGAAGAAAGAGGGGGAGGAGGTGCTCCAGATGCTGGAGCTGAGTTTCCACTGCAGGCCATGGTGAGGACCATGGTGAAGTAGCTGTTCCCCTGCAGGCCATGGATCCATGGAGGATGCAGAGATCCACCCACAGCCCATGGGGGAGGTACCCATGCTGTGATCCAGTGAGAGGCCTGGAGAGGGCCCTGGAGCAGCCTGTCCTTGGAGGACTGCACCCTGTGGAAGAGAGAGCCATGATGCAGCTGTTTTGGGAGGACTGTCTGTCCCTGGGGGAGCCCATGTTTGCAGCAGGTGTGGTGTGGCTGCTGCTTGTGAGAGTGCACCCACGATGAGGAAGTTCACAGAGAACTGTCTCCCATGGGAGGGACCCCATGGTCTCACAGGGGGTGGACTCCTCTCCTGGAGCAGTGGAAGAAAATCTTGGTGATGACCTGACCAAAACCCCCACCCGCTGTCCCCCTGTGCTGTCAGTGGGAAGGAGGGAGGGGCTGGGGGGAGAAGGTGTTTTCAGGGCTTATTTTACTTCTCATTATCCTCCTCTGATTCTGTTGGTAATAAATTTCACTTTGCAACTTCAAGTTGAGCCTGTTTTGCCCTTGAAGTATTCTCTCCCAGTCCTTATCTTACTCATGGAGTCTATGATAACCTTTTTTCCTTTTCTCTCCTTTGCCCAGCTGTGGCAGAGGAGGGTGAGTAAGCGACTCTTGGAAGCAAGGGCTCTCTCTCTCTCTCTCTCTCTCTCTCTCTCTCTCTCTATTTGGTCTCCCACTAGACCATATCTTTCTCCACAATCCACCTGCTCTGGTGTGAGCACTTTTCCCACAGGCTGCAAGTGGATCTCTGCATCCCCCATGGACTTCATGCATTACAGTGGTACACTTTGTTTTACCACCATCCTCACCACAGCCTGCAGAGGAATCTTGGCTCCAATGCTTGAAGCACCTCCTCCCCTCACTTTTTTCCAACTGACCTTTGTGCCACCATGTTGTTTTCCCTCACATGTCCTCACTTCCTTCTCTTCTCTGGCCAGAAGAAAAACTGCTGCTTGTAGGTACCAGTGTCAACAAGTTCCACTAATTCAAAGATTTTTGCAAGATCCCCCAGTGCAGAGAAGTTTATCTTGCCTATGTTCCATGTAGGGATTGGCTCTGCCACGCATGGTGGGAAGCTTCCAGCAGCTTCCCACAGGTGCCATCTCTGTGCCCCCTCCACTACCAAAAACCAGGCTGTGCCAAGGCAATACACTCCACCCCTTGTGGACAAGTGACCCATGCCACAACAGTTTTGGGAAGACTGTTTGCCCATGGGAGGGATCCCACATCATAGAAGAAAAAAGATTCCTCTTCCTGAGCAAATAGAAAGCAATATCAAGTGATGAACTGACCTAAATCCCCAGGTCCTGTCTCCCTGTGCTATTGGTGGGAAGGAGGGAGGGGTTAGGGGGAAAAAAAAGGTTGTTTTAAGGGCTTATTTGCTTCTCATTATCCTCCCCTGACTCTGCTAATAATAAATTCACTATATACCTTTAAATTTAAACCTGTTTTGCCTTTACAATGTTTTTCTTCTAATCCTTATCTCAGCTCATGAGCCCTTCATTAATTTTTTTCCCTCTCCCTTGCCCAGCTGTAGCAGGAGAGGGTAAGTGAACGACTTTTGTGAGTGCCTGGTGTTTGGCCAGTATCAAACCACATCACCTGGGCAGCCTGTTAAAATGCTCAGTACTTTTGATACTTTGCACCTCTCTGGCAGGATATTGTCCTTGGTTTGTAAGAAGAATGGATAGCACTGGGCTCTGGGCTGAATTGCATCATCTGGATTTAATAAAACAATGCTCTGAGAAAGCACAAGTCATGTTCCCATGTTACTGCATGTGAAACTTATGCTGAGATGATGAGATGGCTCTGCAACACAAAAGGCCCAGAGCCACTCAATATTAACTCACCTTCACTTCCATAAGTGCATTCAACTTAAGTGGAAAACAAAAGCTGAAATATATTCCTGGAGATGGGCCAAAATGACTGTTTCACCATGATCCCCCTTGCTTGCTTGTGTCTGGAGAACTATACAATTGCTGAGGGGTGGAGGGGGAGGTGATGCATTTTCTTGTTCCTGCTGAAAAAGGACGTTATTTTAACTGGGCATAGAGAAAAAGAGAACACTTTTCTCCTTGTAGCTACAATAAAAAGTTCTCTGGCTTTTTCACCTCAAGACTACAGCATCAAGCAAGCATTAGTGGGGCTCCATGGGTTCATAACCCCAATAGCATTTGGCATCATGCAGATTCTGTTGATTTCTTCCAGGTTTTTGCTACTGCAAAGAGTCAGATCCTCAACACAGCTTTAAGCATGGTGATTAAGGAAACTGTTTCCTAAAAGACAATAGATTTTTTCACTTTTCTTGCCATAACCTGGCCAATCAGCTAATTCCCCCACCTGGTTCATATTCATGACTGATCATACATGCCTCTTACCAGCTGGTATATAAGAAGCTGATCAGTGTACACTCTCGTTACTTGAACTAATGTTTCTTTATGCCATGAGGGTCCCTAATGTGTTGCATGTGGTTTTCATCTGGGGCTTTTTGGGATCTTTTCCAGGAAGTTTCAGGTCATTACCTCAAGCCTTTCTCAGCTGAAAAGGATTGAGGTAATAACCCACAATAGCTTGGGGGAGGGGACAGTTATGGGGAGGTGATGGGTGCAGGCAGAAGGGTAGGTAGGAAGGCAGGCAGGTGGGTGAAGAGAGAAAAAAAGAGAAGGAAGGAAGGAATATTAGTTTCTATAATGCATTGAGGACAAGAGAATGAAAATTGCATGCAGGATAGATGGAAGGAATGTGACCTTTGGCCCTCCAGCAAAGGTGTCATGAAATGTGTTGTATTGAAGCAATATGTCGAAATGCAAGATCTTAGGCAAAAAAAGCAGATGGCACAAAACTGAAACCACTGTGAACACTGCAAAGTGTTGGGCCTGATCCCCAGCCCCTGGTCAACTTCCACTCACAGAGCTTAACACTAATTAGTTAAGAGGTTTCATTGGAGCAATGGCTGGCTTTTTAGGATGAATGAGAAACAGAAAGTACTGTGTGTTAAGAAACCCCTATAAAAGCTTCCAGCATGAGAGGGGTGGCTTGAAAACATCATGAGGAATCACTGGCCAAGGAAGGTGAGTTTTAAGTTTAAATGTAAGTTATGTGACCTTACAGTGCATTTCAGCCAACGCTATACCTCACTCTGGTATTCACTCCTTTTTCTTCACCTCATCTGAAAATTGCCTTGGCTACAGAAATTGCCATTTACATCCACTTTGTCTTTTCTGGTTGAGAGCCAGCTATCTGCTGACCCAGCTAAATGAACCCAGGTTCTGCCAAAACTGTTCGACATCTACAGCACTTTTCCAGCAGGGGAAACACTACCTTGCAGGGCCTAAGGATAGGGATGGGGATGTGTGTGTGTGTGTGTCTGTATTTATAGCTCCAATACAGGAAAATTACCTTAAAAGTGGGCTTTTCCAACGTTCTGAACAGTGTGTTCCTCTTGCTTTTGTTTGGGGTCAGGGGTACTCAATAGTTCTAATGACCAATAATGAGTGCCTCAGATGCCCTGGATATTTTGTGAAGCTTTAACTCAAAAAATACCTACAAACCCCTTCCAAACAGATCTCTAATGCTCTGTTTGAAATGGTTGGGGTTGAAGCCTTCCTGAATGGAAAGCTCTGAGTGGAAAAGACCATATCAAATTAGCTCTGGAAGTGGCTTAAACTACTGATTCTGCCAAAGGGTCGATGGAGCTATTCTCTTTTGTGACATTGTTTTCTTGTTGCTAGCCTGACAGAATGAAAATCTTTCCCTTCACTTCAAAGGAAGGGTCCAGCTGGCTGGATTTTGAGGAAAATGATGGGGGTTTCTAAGTCTTCCTCAATCCATCTGCATCTGGCATCCTGCAAGTATTCAAGATATTAAAGCAACATCATGACAATAGATGCAGGTGGGGACTGAATTTTACCCTGCAAGTCTTGGATTTCCAAAACCTCAAGATGATTCTGCAAATGTACTTCAGAAGACTTTCTGGCAACCTTGTTTTCATAAGGTGTTGAATAACCCATCTTAGAATTGTGTCCCCCATTTTCTTCCCTCTCCTTCAACCAAAGCAGGGATAATTCAGTTTGCAGCCCTTTGCCTCTGGTTTTGTAAAGCAAACATCACATACAGCCAAACATTGTTATCTCATCTGTGCCTCTGAAGTGACAGGAAGTAGTGCACCAAACTCCAAAGCACTGAGGATCTCCACGTTTGCAAAAGATGCCTCTTCTAAACATTTGCAAAGACGCCTCTCCTTTCTCCACTCCTAGTCTACGCCATCTTTAAAGATAATATATTATCTTAACATCAAGAAATAACTGCTGTATAATACCTGTACATTAAGGACGAACATCTCACAGCTTTCTGAGATTTGAATCAAAATACTATTTTTTGTATCCAAGGGCAGCATGTATTTTCCTTCCACTTCTTCCTCCTGTAGTTCAAGGTGCTTGTGTCATCACCTGCCAGTGCTATACAGCACTATTCAAAAAATCATGATTCCACCCTATGAAGTTATGAAATTAACACGAGATTCAGGAGGTGTTTCTGGGACAAGATACACCTTGCTTTTCCTTTGTCTTCTGGTTTCTACAGAACATCTACCAAGTACAGACTGTTACTTTGCACCTCTGCCATTCTGACTGCTTGAACATCCATTTCTGTTTGAGTGATGAGCGATTCCCACAATAAATTTCATTGATGACACTCCAGACAATACTTTTATTGACAGAAAATCTTGTAAATCACTCCTTGCTTCTCATTTAACGCTCCTTTCCCCAGAAACCAATGCACGTTTTCTCCTTAAATGCAGGATCAAATTTCAGGACGTCTCTCCCCTTGTTTATCTTGTGCTTCAGAGAAACTGTAGAACGTCATTACATTCACACATAAAAGAATAGCTGAAAACAGGTAAAATAATTTCACAGACTGAGTACTGTGCTTTGTAGATTTGGGGTGGGGGAAAAACATCTTTCTGTTGTATGATGATGTAGTTTGAAGCCTCTATCTCTGGTTCTGGACACCCTTTCAGCAATTGTAATGAAATCCACATGCTTTGCACTAATATCTGAAACCAGAATCATGCCAAAAAAGGCTGAAGACAGGGCAGTTTCAGATTAATAAAGATTTTTAGATCATGGTGTAACTCCAGGAGTGATTATTAGCTCATTTGACCTGCATATTGCAGGCTGTTTAATGTTACCCAGTGTCCTGGTTTGGGGCTAATTTGTGAGAGAATCTCTAAAGGGGTTCCTCTAGAAAGCAAATTCAAGCAGCCCTTCCCCCAGCTGGTTCAGGAAAATATTTGCTTGGAGAAAAGTGGGGAAAAAACTCTTTAACAGGCAAAGCATTCACCAGCACAAAAAATGGACAATATTAAACAATAAAACCTCTTGCTGCTCCAAAAGAGATGACGAACTCAGAAAGTCCCTCTGTGGGCCGTAGCTCAGTTCACTCAGTTTCTGATCAGTCCCTCTGGTGCTGGAAATGCCGCAGCCCAGGCCTGGCCCGGTGGGCCACAGGTGTGAGCTGCTGGTGCTCTGCTGGTGTTCAGTGCAGAGCAGGTTTAAACAGGTCCAAGGAAAAGAAAAAACCACAGTTCAGGGAACTCCAGGGCTCTGTCCTGCTGTCTGTCTGTCCACAGACAGCACAGTCCAGGAGCGGGATGGGGGGAGCAAGTGCAGCTTCTGGTAACAAACTCTGCGCTTCTTCTCTCCCCACTTAACTCTCAGGACAAGTCTTAAAGATGCAAAACTTAATATCCAGCATAAACAGAACAGACCTCTGTGGATACAAACATCACACAGCCAACCCAGGACACCCAGTTACCTGCATATTAAGCTGAGTAATCTTTGTTTGACTGCAGCTCTTTCTGAATGAAGAAACCTGCCCATTTTCAAATACTCAAGAGGTATCTGCCACTTCCTTTTGTCTCTGTTCCTAGCACTAACTATACACAATTCCACAGTCTGATGCTTTTATAACCTGAATTTGTTGTGCCTTCTTTATGAGACATCTGCTTACATTAGGTTTGTTCTTTCTCCATTGCATGAGAGCTCCTGGTCATTTGTATTCTCTTCTGCAAGGTACTTTACACAGTAATCAAGTCCATTTGTCACTTGATGGCTAAACAGAATAAATATTTAAGTTTCTTGTAAAATATTCCACTTTTCTCTTACTTTTGGATAAATTCTCCACTAACTCCAACAATCTCTGGAAGTCAGGTAACAACACCACCTGAATTATCCAGGTTCTTTTTAAACAATTCATCTGAATTGGGATTATTTTTGTTTGTTGTGGGTTTGCCAACTATGTGAATGAAATCTGCTGGGAGAAGTCCAACTTCTGAGGCTTGGAAAAATTCCCTGTAGGCCTCAAAAAAACCCAAAACCAATTTATGAAGAAATTGCTTTGTAGTGAGAGATTTAAATCATTGATCTGCTCAGCTACCTAACACTAATTCCAGTGATGATCCTAAAATCTTAATACTCAAGAAAGAAAAATAGGCAAAGCTTAAACAAGTCATCTCTCCATTCTTGCTCTCCAGCAGCTTTCCCATTTCTCAGATAGAAAGGAACAAAGCTGAACCAGAGATAAGCAGCCTTTCTTTTCCCCTTTAAGTCACATCCCATAATAGTTAATACCTGAATAATATTTTTAAAAGGAAAAAAATTCTCCTCTCTTTTGTTTTTTTACTCCTCTTTCCCCTAATTTTCTAATTTTCTTGACAAATGACAAATCTGAAAGAAAGTACCACAAGGGTTTATTCTACTTCTGTTGAAACCACAGGAGTTCTTCAGACAATCAAAATCTGTCCTGAACCAAATATATCTGGGATCACAAGCCCCACAAGTCCAGAAGTGCCTCACTATGGCCTAGACAGTCCTTTCCTGACAAATAAGCTTTGAGATGAGGTCATGTTTGAGGAATTCTGTGGGCATAAATAAAGGGGTGTCCTCTTGGCCAGGAAGGGCTTTGTGAAGAGAAGCACTGGAGTGCCACAGCTTCTTAATTAACTTCTTCAGGAATCAGGGTCCAGACCTCACAGGCTGAGAGATAACCAGAGGTTTTGGTGCATCACCAAAAATCACCGGCTGATATCTAACTGCTTGTACAAAAGCCTGTACGTGGGGCTTTCCAAATTTAAGATCCTGAAAAACAAACTTTCTGGGGTATGACCCAGCACGTGACTCTCTAGGAGTATCATTCCTCAGTCTTTCCTCTGCAATTTCAGAGATTTGCAAAGAGATCCCCAAAGCCAGCTCAAGTTCCCTCCACATTGAGAGGTACTATTCATCTCCCTTCACTCATCTTAAAATATTCTCAAACAATGTGTTTTACTTAGCAGTGTGTGTAGCACAGTATTATCTTCTTCTTCACGTGTTTCTGTGCTTTCTCTAGTGAATCTCTTTATTTGTTTATTGAATTATCCTTTGCTTCTGCTTCTTTTTAGAGACCTCCAAATTATTCTTCCTATGCTAATCTTCACCTTCCTTTCACGCCCCACACTGGCCTGTGCTGCCCTTTAATCCTATTGGGGCTTAACAAAGATGAAACTTAAAATTTAAATTGCAAGCTCTTCCAACTTTTTCCACTTTTCTGCAGTAAAAGTCTCTTTGCATTCTAAGATCACAATCACAATTCCTTTGGGCATTTTACATTCCCTCTGAGTCAGCTGAGCAGAAGTCAAGGAGTTTAGTATTGCCTCTTCCAATATTTCATTCCTTCCACGCCTTGCAAACACAGCAGTGTTGTGATTCTTCTTTGTCTGAGATGCTCTGCCTTCAGATCTTTCCTTTTGCTCTTATCTGCAGCTTTGGGACAGAGCTTGGGTGTTACCCAAGTGGCACCATGCACAAATGCTTCCCCTCCAAACCCTTGTTCGCAATCAGCAATCCCCCTCTTGCTCTCTCCTGAGTTTTGATTTAAATCATTCAGCTTCCAGTCTCTTTTTATACTTCCTGTCATCTAAGTGTAATTTTCTTTTGTGACTACAATCTCAAATGGCCACTTAAAAATAGGCCACAAGTCATCAGTTTTGTCACGTTGGTCATTCCTTCAGCCCAAGTACTTGGCAACTGATAATTTAAGTTTCAACATGTCCTGTCCACTTTTGTAAAGCTGAATTTGGTCAAATCATCCTGTGTGCCATCACCTGGCACATGCAGAACAAGCAGGGAACCAGGCCCGGCCAGCATGGGTTTGTGAGAGGCAGGTCTTGCCTGACCAACCTGCTGGCTATCTTGGCAATGAGACCTGCCTGGCAGATGAGGGAAGGGCTATGGGTGTTGTCTACAGAGACTCCAGTAAAGCGTTATCTCCCACAGCATTCTCCTGGAGAGATTGTCTGCTCATGGCTGGACAGGTGTGCTGTTTGCTGGGTAAAAGCTGGCTGGATGGCTGGGCCCAGAGAGTGGTGGGGAAGGGGACTCAATCCAGTCAGCAGCCAGTCACTTGTGGGATTCCCTAGGGCTCAGAATTGAGGCCTGTCTTGTGTAATGCATTTATTGATGATTTAGACAACAGGATTGAGTGCACCCTCAGTAAGTTCACTGACAACACCAAGTTAGGTGGGAGTGTTGATGTGCTGGAGGGCAGGAAGGCTCTGCAGGAGGATCAGTGCAGGCCAGTGGCACGAGGCCAAGTGTCAGGTCCTGACCCTGAGACACAGCCCCACACAGCTCTCCAGGCTGGTGCAGAGAGGTTGGAAAGCTGCAGGGTGGGAAAGAATTTGGGAGTGCTGATCCACAGCAGCTGAACATGAATGAGCTCAGTGTGCCATGGGGGTAAAGAAGGCCAACAGTACCCTCACTTGTGTCACACTGGTGTGGCCAGCAGGATGAGAGAAGTTACTTGAAGTTATTTGCACCCCTTTGCTGGCACTGGTGATGAGAGGTGAGGGAGCTGGGGTGTAGCTGTGATATTTTCTGAAAAATCCTTTCCTTAGGATTTTTTCTCCTGAGAAGCTGAGAGGCCTTGGGAACAAAATGTAAACAATGGTTACCTGCTGCTGTGGAATGCAACAGGTGCATCTGTGATTGGTCTCATGTGGTTGTTTCTAATTAATGGCCAATCGCAGTCAGCTGGCTTGGACTCTCTGTCCGAAGCAAGCTTTTGTTATTATTCCTTCTTTTTCTATTCTTAGCTAGCCTTCTGATAAAATACTTTCTTCTATTCTTTTAGTATAGTTTTAATGTAATATATATCATAAAATAATAAATCAGCCTTCTGAGACATGGAGTCAGATCCTCGTCTCTTCCCTCATCATCAGACCCCTGTGAACAGTGTCACACTGGGGGGCTCAGCCTGGAGAAAAGGCGACTCAGGCAGTACATTCTCTCTATCAACAACTCTCAAACAGGAGGGTGGAGCCAGGTGAGGGTTGGTCTCTTCTCTCAAGTAACAAGTGACAAGACAAAAGGAAATAGCCTCAAGTTGTGCCAGAGGAGGTCTAGGGTGGATATTAGGAAAAACCTACATATGTGAGACAGTTTAACATCAGCAGGCTGCAAAGTCCTCCTTGGAAGCAAAGCTCTGGGTACAATTTGCAGCCAACATTCTCCTCACTGTGCTCTGAGTGGTGTCAGTGTCCATCACGTCCATCCACACAGATGAGAGTTATGCACATAAAATAAGCTGAAGCACAAATCCTCACTGTTGATAAAAACTTAAACAAACAAAGCAACAAATCAAGGGAAAGAATTGTCTGGAATATCTAAAATGCAGGATCTTAGTCTCCTCATGAAATTAAAATTTCCAGTCTTGTAAAAATCCAACAGAAACAGAAAAATTCCTCTAACCTTTGCAGAAATATGTTCCCTTTTGCCAGTAAAAGCCATTCCTTCACAGCACCATTTGGATTATTTGCCTCTACATCTTGTTCATCTGTCACCTCATAGGCTTCAGATTTTTTGTGTTTTCATCACTGGTCTGTATATAAGAAAATGAGTGGGGGGAGAAAAAGGAGGCACAGATTTTGGCAAGAATGTTTTCCTGGAATGAATATAAAACTCTGTTTTATTTAACTGATCTGGTTGTGTGTGTGATAGAAGGGAAACAAATAAAGATAGTTTTTTTTAAAAGTGAGTGTGAAAGAAATTCCCCAGACAGACAAATAAAGAACTTTTTTATTGCTAATAACACATGTTCTGGCATGAGCTTTCCACGTTGTTAACCCACCTTGAAACCAGTGAGTTTAGTTGTTTTGGGGTGTGGTTTGATCATTTTTCATTTTGAAATCTTTCTTCTGACTTTTAATTGTTATAGTAAAGGGAAAAAATATTTTTAAAATGCCACCTAACACACAGATACACACCCCAAAATCCCATCTCTCCTCTTGCTATGTATTTTGGAAACCTGAAGAGTGAGAGGGTGAGTTCATCCCTTCTTCTCATTTTAGAAGTAAATCTCCACAATGGTCTGGAGCGGATTTATCACAGCAGATGTGTGTAGGTTTAGGCTAGACTGGCAGGATGAATGGTTTCATCTGCTGTCTTCTTGCTGGCTGACATTTGCTCAGCCTGGGTGGATCTGACTGCAAAGAGCACATCAGAGTGGAAAGAGAGGGAAATGTTGCAAAGGATATAAGAAGGAAAGTACATCAACTATGTTCCCCGCTCATGTCTACCAAAATATATTATACATAATGCATCAGTTCAAGACAGAAATATACATATACCTATTTTTTGAGCACACCTTAGACCAGGGAAGGACCAGAGCATTGGATCACAGAATAATAGAATGGTTCCCATTCCACCGCCATGCCATGGCAAGGGACTTTTCACTAGACAAGGTTGGTCCAAACCCCATCCAACCTGGGGTTGGGGTAGCCACAGCTTCTCTGGGCAACCTGTGCCAGAGCCTGATCACTCTCACAGCCAAGAATTTATTTCCATTGTCCCATCTAAGCGTGCCCTCTGTCAGTGAGAAGCCATTTCCTCTTGTCCAGTCCCTGCAGGACCAAAGTCCCTCTCTGTCTCTTTTGGAGCCCCTTTGTGTACTGGACGGCTGCTAGAAGTCCTCTGCTAAATGTTTTCCATGGCCCAAATTCCTGTGACCTATTTTGAGCCAGGTGTAAGTGGGATGTGATACATACAGTCTCTGTATGGCAGTGAGGTCAGCTGAGCGTGCAGTCCAAATGGATCTGTGAGAAATAGCCACTCACTTTTCATAAACTCAGAAAGGTACAACAGAAGACTGAATAGAGAAAATGTTACAGTGCTGGGAGCAAAGGATTTTCCCCATCATGTGCTCGCTCACACAATGGAGATTTTGCCTTTTAACCCTTTAGCCCCTCCCAAAATTCTGTCCATTGACACCTTCTTCCCTGTCCAGTGGTGGTGATCTGTTCCTCAAATCTTGAGGTCAGATGTCACCATAGTGACAAGCTGACCCTCCCAAATATCCCAACCCTGGCTGTCCCTTGATAAAAACTCAGGGGGTAAAAAAACTTTTCTTAACCTAATACATGATATTTGTCTGTTAATTGTGAGAGTCAATCATCACATTACTCATCTATCACACATCTCCAATATTAAAAAATAAGGAAATAAATCAATAAATTAAAATCGTCACACTCCTTGTGATAGAATTTTCACTATTAAAGTTCTTAAAAATGAAGAACCTTGCATTAGTATTTCCCACCCAGGATCCCAGGTCTCAAATTCAGCTCCCAGTCCACTATGCCATCTGCTGAACATCTCCTTGTTGGACACAGAGGTAGCTCTATGTAATCTATAAGGTTGCAGATTGAGATTTGCTTCCACCTATCCTGGGAGCAGCTTGTGCCCCCCTTTCGCCAGGACTGAGCACATCAAGTCTCATAAGGAATGATGCAGTCACATCTGTCCCATTCTGGTCTTTGGAATCTCCTGGCAGCAGGGTGAGCAGTGAGCCAGGCTGGTTTGGACAAGCCAAGGTTGCTCTTGTGCCTTTGCCTGTCTACCCAAAAACTTACAAAAAGCCAGCCCAAGTGAGCCATGCAGCTGGTGTACTCCAGAAGCCTCATACTCATTCCTCAAGGCAGGAAGGGTCACATAAATATGCAGGAGGTTTTTCTGATCCAAACTACTTTCACTTGAGCCTTTTTGAACATTTTCATATACTACTTCACCTCCTTCAGCCCCATTTTTCCCAGACTCACAAGGATTCCCTGAGCAGGAGCTGCCAGACCAGGACAGTGTCTTTGTTACCAGTGTCTGTCATCAGAGTAGGAAGAGGAAATAAGGGAAGAGTAAGGGTAAAGGCTGCTAAATTCTCCCTCTTGTGAGCTGAGCAAGATTTGGCCTTCTCCCCATGATAACCCAGAGCCTTCTCTGGGGGTGACAGTAACAGCAGACATTCAGACAGGATCCTGTTCTCCCCTCCTCCACAGGTATCCAGACACTCAACTGTGCCATTTCATTGAGGCTGAGATCACAGAAAAGCTGAGCCCAGAGGCATCCAGCTCTTATACAGAGCACTGCAGATGCAGGTGACATGGGGAACCTGGAGGGTATCTGTTGGGCTAGTGGGACAAGACAGATGATGGACTGACTGACAGATGATGGTCCAAGACTTTGGGCCTGGTTAGCTTAAGAGATTTGATAACAGGATGCCTTGGCAAGAGCAAACAGAACTTTGAGGATTAAAAGAAGATTCAATCAGACAGATTTACCAGAAAAAGAAAATTTCATTAAAATCTGCAAGCAAGAGATGTTGTAATATGCATAAGTTTGTGTATGTGATTTTAACCTAATCATTGCTGTAAACATTACTAGTCTTCTTAAAACCATATATAAGCGTTAGTAGTGTACAATAAATGCAGATTCTGATCACTGAATCAGTCTTCCCCATCTCTCTCCATTGCTGACAGGTATCCCCACTTGCAGCCAAGAAGAATGTCTGGGCCCATCATGTCACCTAACCTAGAGCCCAAGACATCTTTGCCTCACATGCTGGACATGGACTTACCAAGGAATTCCACAATACAGGAACACAAGGCAGAATGGAATTTTTCCCCAAGAAGGGAAGGGAGATGGAGAAGGCAATCAGCCTCTCATCAGAGCAATCCATGCCACAAAACATGAGATCAAAGGGGACATGGCACAGCCTCTCTCCTGCTTTAGACAGCCATGTTTTCTAATGTGGGAAGAGCTCCTCCATGTCAAGGGAAATCTGTGAGGAACAATTTGCTGTTGGGACAAGGTGGACCAGAAGCAGTGATGACTTTCACTTCAATAGTCTTCATTCTTGCATGGTTTTAAGACAGTTCTGCCCAAGGGCCACCACTGTCAGCTAAAGCTTCTGTTGCACATATGGTGAATGCATTTTTGTGGGCATCTGTTATCAGCTGAAAGATTTAGCTGGGAGTGTGTATTCTATTTGCCATCTGTTAGAGGCAGTT
>JAHXMQ010012338.1:8658183-8689879 GCA_020466415.1 Ammodramus savannarum pratensis | reverse complement strand
AGACTGCTTGAATCTGCTTTCTAGAAGGGGTGAACCCAATTGGGGTTTTCTATTGGGGGGAACCCCATGCAGAGGTTCCTTCAAAATTTGCCCTAAAGCAAGACACGCTGTTAGTCACTAACCAATTTCTAGGGAGGGGAAGGTGTAATTTCAATCTAGAAGCTCCTGCAGGGAAACTGAGACCCACAATATCTCTGTATGAGGGGAAGGGTTCATCAGTTTCTGTCAACAACAACAGCTGATTAATTTATTGAATGCTGATCATATCCCACTTGACTTTGGACTTTCCTTTGCCTTATCAGCAAATTCAGGGTCTGCCAGTGGGACATAAAGTAACGGGGTTGCTGCAATGGGTGTCAGTCACATCTTACACACGATGGCCAGAGGCGTTGATTGAAGAGACACAGCAAGAGATGGGTGCCAACAGGTTATCTGTGGCTCACATTGTCTTGCTCAGGCTTGCCCTCAAAACTTCAGCTACCAGACCTTCCAAAACTACTGATGGCTTACCATTTTAGCAGTTGGTTTGCTGATGATTTCCTGTTGCTCCAAATGACAAGGATAAGAGGTGGAATCGAGTTTGGCGCGGATATGTACGGCCTTGAGCAAACAGAAGCAAACTTGTCCTCCAGGATCTGAATGTGCAGAAGAGGCTGACTGGTAAAAACTGAAAGGGTCCCAAAAGAATTCTTCCAAGTTTCTTTTTTTTTACTTTTTTTTTTGTCACTAACGGTGCAGTCTCATTACACACTTGGTGTCCCATAGCTGAGCCTTTCCTCCAGAGCTGCGTTAAGTTGTTCTTGAAGAATTCATCCTGGAGTCTTTCTTGGAGTGTAACACAATAGAGGGGGTTGAGGCTGGAGGAGCAGGTTTCCTGTCAAAACATCCTCTGTCAAATGAACTTCATATGTAACTTTGCTGACAGCAATCAGGGCTGGGGGAATGGGGAATGTTATTGAAGTCAATCCTTCTGTTTAGAGGGAAAATCCAGTAATTTCTTTGAAAGCTGGGCTTGGTCTTCAAGGATGATTTTCTTTTTCTATTTTTGCTTGAAATATCAGCCACTCTTTCAGCCCCACTCAAGTATAATAGCAATTTCTTCTTTTACACATTCTTCTGTTCCTTTAATATTTTCTTTTGCAGGGAAAGACTAATAAACAAATAAATTAACAAACAAACAAACATCAATTAACAAACAAGCAAACCCCCTTTGAAGTGTAATTGATGAACCCAAATTATTTAATTTTGTTCAGAATCCTACTGAAAAAAGAGTTTAAGAAGAAAACAATTAAATTGGCATTGATCCTAATGCATAGCTTAGCTGGAACAAGGGCAAAGCGAGGTTGGCAGAGACAGGTCTCAGGTCTGTCCCCCTGATGTTGTGTTATTTTTCTTTGAAACAATATGTGAACAGACCACACAAGTCCCCTGAGAGCCAAAGGACACCAGAGGATTAACTGCAGACAACAAGCCAGGATCCCTGGTTTACACTAAGCAGCTTTAGCTGTGCCCTGCATATAGAATATATGACACATGAGAACTAGCCATGAGTACTCACAGATTATTCAAAGGGACAAAACACCCTCCCTGCACACAATACCTCACTCTTTAATTGCAACATGACAGAAGAAATTACATTAGCCTATTATTTGATTTTAGAATCTTGTTCTCATCTATACCAGATGCCTTTGTTCTGAGATGATTGATTGTTTGTTTCTGTACTCAGCTTTGCCAGCTCTTCTTTGCACGTGGAGTGCTCTTGCCTTTGCAGTTCTGAGACTTTAATTTAGCCTCATTTTGAAACTTTTAATAGGGCCAATGTCATGACAAGAATGTTTTTAAAACTGATACTTCCTAGACTATGAAGCATAGCACAGAAATAAAAAAGTTCGAAGGGGAATATTACCAGTGTCACTTTGTCATGCTTGTTTCCCATTTTTCAGCTCCCAAGGGGAATGCAGTCTGGTCACCATCAGTTGTACGCTGACCAGTTTCCAGGTGCTTTCAATTTCATTTATATTCAATTTCCACATTCTTTTCTACGGTTTCTCATAGGCTGATTTAGTGAGGCCACAAATATAAGCTCTGAAATTGCAGATGTTCCTTCTGCCCATGGTGGTGACAACTTGCAACAGCTCATCATCTTCACTGAAATGTGGACCTGGGACCTGGCAGAATATGAAGGACTCTGTCATCCTGGTTCTGCAGGACCACACAGAGGAAGGATCAGCTTGTGCTTACACAATGCAGAATGTCTAGCACAAGTTCACAGGGCAGCCCTGTGAAACACCTTTCACCTTTCACATGAACCAAATGTTCTTGTGTGGGATTTAACCTGTTCCACTGGGTTGTTTGAGGTAGGCAGTCAGCTGCCCAAGGATTCTCCTGGAGCTTCTGCAAAGCTTCTTCCAGAGCCCCTTGGTTGGAATGACCGGCCAAGAGCTTAATGCTGCATGCAAAGGAGAAACAAATCTAATTCATTCCATTACAGTGCAATTATCCCAAAAAAGGGTTGCATCTGTCCTGGTCCTGTCCCCCAACAAACCAAAATCTCTGCCTATAGGCTTGTCACATGAAGAGAAAAACATACCAGGGAAATCTAGCAAGAAGATACCATAATCATGTCAATATTTGTATAAACATATACAGAAAATACACATCAACAGGAAATACCATAACAAGTCTCCATAGTCCCAGTATGGGGTAGATTGTTTTTCTGTTGCAATCTTAAGGTGTTCTTTATTGTGAATTTATTTTCATGTGAGTTTATTTCCATTGTGAGTTTATTTCCATGTACCCCGTACAGTTTCCCCAAACGTTTTGCCCTGAAATGGTTCACTACTATTTTCCCACCTAATCCTGTGTCAGTGCCCATGTCAACCTCCCTTGCACCTCCCTGATTTCCAGACCCTTCCCTGCCAATCCTGGAAGTACTGCCCTCCTCCCTTGTTCATCAAATGTAACCCCACCCCTTTCTCTAGAACCTTCCCTGTCTATCACCCTTCCCTCAAAGTTCCATTGGTGTGCCGAGCCTGATCCCTTTTTGGTTACCTAGAATCTGATCCCTGCCCTACATTCCTCCCCTGCTGTTCTAATATTTGTTATCCTCCCTTAGTACCCTCCCCTGGTCTTAAGTTGCTGGTACCCTGTTGGAGCTTTGTCATTTGTCACTTGACTTTGGAATTGCTCGGAGATTAACGCCTCTTGAGAACTTATACAAGTGGCCCCTCTCTCTCTTGCCTCCTTTGTTCTGGCTTCCTTGACTCAGGATTCCTATCAGCAGCTGCCCAGAGCAGCTTTGCTGCCTCTGGGAGCTGAGCAGCCCTGCTCTACTGCCACCCAGACCGGCCCAAGGGATGGACAGGGGGACAGGGGACAGCCACTCTTGGCACAGGCCAGGAGGTGAGGGCTGGCTGGAGCATCACCAAGAGACTGCCCGTGTCACCAGTGAACCTGGGATAAGTCACAGCTTTCACCCCACTGCCCCACAGTTTGCTAAAGCCCTCGTAGTCATTACTCACTGCAAACTACGCAGCTGGACAAACTCAGTGATCAGACAGGTCATTTCCATTTCTAATGGGAGTTTGGATTGAACTCTGGCCTGCCTGGGTAGTCTTGGGAGAAATTAGCTGATTAGAAACTTCCAAAGGAAGAGTTTTATTCTTCGTATATGCATTTGGCAACGCACTGAGTTTGTGAATAATCACAAGGCATTGCATAACCAGAATATTTCATTGAGGCATTTCTTCCAATTCATTGTCTGTTCCAGGTTTAATGTACTGATATTTCTCCAACTACTGTCCCCAGGAAGACCTGACCAGGTTAACACAAAGTCCTTTCTGTTTGTAAGCTCTAGGATAGAATTTTCCGTCCTTTGCCTCTGAGTTATGGTAAGTTTGGTTTTATGTGTGCTGTTCTCACTCTGCTAATTTTTTTTTCCTTTCAGTGCAAAGAATACATTTAACTCCTAAAATACTAGACCTAAGATATGGTGTGCTTCACTGGCAAGCACCTTTACTGTAACTCTGGAGGAATTTATCATGGTGAAATCTAACTTGGCTTTCCAGCTCTGTTCCTGCAGACATCTCCATCTGAGCTGCAGACCCCACACTCCCCAGGCACTGGAGTCAGAGAGCAAAACAGGCACTTCTGAGCTGCAATTCATCTCAGCCTCACGGAGACATTTCTATTAGGTCAGAACCATGCTCTGTTTCTCTTCACTGACTATAAGGACAGCCTGGGGTAACTAGCTCACATGGAGGTGTTTTTCACATACATGCCTGTGTTAGGTGAGATGAATTTTGTCTTTTAGGTCTGCTTGCGAGGAAGTCAAGCACCCAGTTTTATGTCAGAGCTTTGATTTTGGAGCACCACCTGCAAATTTGTTTCTTTGTCCCTCTCTTGCAGCAGGTGCAGAAGGGCTCTGATGGAGATTAGTCAGCTTGCTGTAGTTTTGATAAGCCTTGAGAGCTTCAGATGGTTGGAATCTGCTTTGGCAACTTGTTCCTGCTTTCTTTGTATCTTCAGCTTTGGCTTGTCATATAGTAAAATATATATTATCTTTGTCGTAGGCCTTTGTGTGCTACATTGGAGTTGTAAGGACTGTTAGTAGCAATGAGAAGAGCATATTTTCCTTGTCACTGTGGTGTTTTCTTTTCACACAATGTAATGGCAATAAGCTGAGTTTAAATCCATAACCATTAGCTGAATATTCATTGATGCTACGGAATAAATCAGTAATGTAGCAAGGAGCTGGCTGTCCTGGTGCTAAGAGTGAACCATCATCAGAGAATTTGGCTCAAGAGAAGTATTTACACATCTAGATTTAGGGCCAGATCCATGTGAATGGAGCAATTCCCTCTCACAGGACTGCTGGGATATCTCAGACATTGAAGTCAATACTTGCCAACATGACCAGGAAGATTGTCAGGGATGGAAATGGTTCATGCCTTAAACATTGCTATGAAGGAGTTTTGCCCATTGTAACAAAAACTGTATAAAGAAGCTACAACCACAGAAGCCTCCTTGAAGATGCCTGACTGGAATTTTGCACTGTGAGTTAAGCTGCCTATATAAGATAAAGTGGATATTATTGTTTCATCATCTCAGGTCTAGGGAGAAACAAGCCTGAGGGAAAGGAATGCATCCACAAGAAAGCCAAACCCAGCAGCTGTGCTGAGAATTTTCTCTGGCTTGGTTTAGGGTGGGGGAGACCACAGCCCACAGAGGCCAGGTTTGCACAGACTGCCCCGAAATAAGTGTGGAACAACCTCTGGCCAGAGGCAGTGAACACCCATCCTCCCTCACACAAACCAGCCCAGATGTGGGACCCCCAACCCCAGGAAGGCCACATCCACAGGTCATTCACATGAGAGACAGCTGAGGGGGTGCCATAATCCATCAAAGACCCCTTGGAATGCTCCCCAGAGCCCTTGCACCACAGCACTGCACGTGATGCCAAGTGATGCTACAGATCCAGAGTCTGCTGTCAGAGACTGGTCCCTCCCTGCTCCCCCCTGGGGGGAGGCACCTGGGGATTCCCACCTGGCCTGAGAGTGCATTAACCACTTGGATTCCATGCTTTCTGCGGGACCAGCTGGTGAGAATCATTGGGACACTGGTGGGATCCACGGAGTGGTGATATTTTCTTTATTCTTTTTCTGTTACTCTTTCCTGTCCCCTCATCTTTTTTCTACTTCTTTCTCTTCTTTCTTCTCTCTCTCTTGTATTTACTATTAAATCAAACTCATACTTTTGACATTGGCATATGGTCTCATTTGCACCTTAATTCACGTGGAGGCATTTCTAAAAACTTTAAAAACTGGACTGTGACAAAGACCCTTTTTCTTACCAGAAAAACACTGTAACAGGTTCTGTAACAACTCAGTGCCTAGTCCACAACCTCACAATCATAGAAACAAAAGCTATGGAGGACTTCATTGCTTCTTTTACTGACCTAAACCCAGTTCCATGCTTTCTTTGCATTCTGTCAGATGTTTTTCAAACCTGGAATTACAAGTTTTGACTATAAGTGCTTACACTGACTCCACTCAAGTTGTTGTTACCCTCTCAGTAGCAGATGGCTGCATCAGCTCCAGTGAAGGAACTCATGGATGTTTGCAAACTGAGTCCTTGAGATGTACAAAGATGCCACAAACAATGTGGCAAACAAAGCTTATTACTGCGACACGACAGACACATTTGGAGAGCCTGCAGCAGCATAGCATGATATCAATGTGCCAGCTGCATAGGAGACGTGAATTCTCATTATGACAGTGTAAATGGGCCTGGATGGAAATGTCCTCCTCAGATGTATCCTCCTCCTTTGTTCACCTCTTGTCTCATTTTCTTCCCTTTGGTAACCCAGCCTGTAATCTTTCTGAGATGAGGACTGCCTTCAGCAGGAGTCCACGCAAGGCCTTAGCCTGTCTGTGGTCATATCCCTTCTTTGAACTATCTGGTGCCACTGTGACATAAATAATACACTCTGCACTGATAAACAGTTAAGAAATTTCATAGGTCCTAATCTGCTTGAACTATATCCCCTTCCAATCACATACAGTCCCACCAGAAATGCACACATGAAAATTATATTAGGAAAACATTTAGTGTAAGCTTTGCCTAATTTAGCAGAATTTAGAAGCTAGAAGTAACAAAGAAGAACTAGTGTTTTGCAAAGGGCCAGCCCTGAACAGACCACCAGGAAGTGCTCCATACACCTCAGTTTGGAAAGACAGATGGAAGCCATTATTTTGTTTTGAACAAAATACCATCTGGGGCCAACATTTGCTGTCTGTTATTTTTGAGTAAATCCAGAGAAACTCCATCACGGTCCTTAATAATCAGTCCTGGGGCCAATCTTATTAAATATTTTCCTTAATGAACTTGGCAGAAAAAACTGCCAAGGTTCCTGGCCATGAGATCTGCTGAAGGCACAAATTTGAGTAACTGTATGGCCAGTGCAGAGCAGGATCAGAATATGATATGGGAAGATGGAAGAGTTGGATGACCTTGAAGGAAGACTGAGAGAAACAGGTGAATTTTAACAGTAATAAAGGGTAAGACACTGCATTTAGATTCTAAGGTAGAAGCTTGTTGATTCAAGATAGCAGTAGAAGAAAAAGGACCTGAGTCAGTTTATCCTGAGAACAGTGACCTTAAAAAGAACAGCTGCAACTGTAATATATATCACTCTCCAGTCTGCAGTGTTGGGCTTTCAAAAAAGAGCACCCAACAAGGATTTGGGAGAGTGGTGGTGTCCACTGGAGAAAGGAAGATACATGAAGTACAGGCCCTGAATTTGGAATGCAGTAATAGGGCTAAGGAGGGGAAAGAAACTAATTGAAGGTAAGCGGGTCAGGTAGGTCTCTGAAAAGGCCTTTTAGGAGGGAAAACTTAAAAATAAAATGAAGAAACCTGCTTCTAAACATTGAACAGGGAGTGTCTCAACCCAAAGAGCTGGTCATGGGATAGATGCTTCCTAGCAGCATCCTATTTCCACATGCTGCAGGGTTTATGACTCCACACTGAACAATCCAATAGCTACAGGTGTTTAGCTCCAGGGAATAAACCAGGTACAATTTCCCAACCCTTCCATTGGGGGTGATCAACTCATAAGCCGCGGGGAATGGTGCATCTGATTTGAGATCCTGTTGCCCTATGGGTTTTGCCTTTTTCTTTTTTCCCTCTTGGTTTTTTTCTTCCTTTGGCACTGTGAATAGGGCTTGCCAGTTTGCTTCTCTGTTCCTCTGCCTCTTGGGAGCCCAGAGCTGGTGCCAGGAGCCAGCTACCAGGCTATTCCCTCTGAATGGCAGCCAGAAACCAGCTGTCACCCATGAAAGAAATGATACTCACTTTCAAAAAAATGATAAAGGTTTATTAAAACCTTATCAAAAATGCAACAGAAGACTGAATAAGGAAAAATACAGTGCCAGGAGCAAAGGATTCTATCACCATGTGCTCATCCACACAATGGATGTTCTGACCTTTGTACCTCTGACTCCTCCAAAGTCTTGTTAATCAACTCCTTCCTCACTGTCCAGTGCTGGAGATCACTTTCTTACATATGGATTGGAGGTCAGGTGTTGCCATAGTGACAAGCTGACCCTCCCAAATGCCCTGAGTACTAAGGCCATCCCATGATAACAGTGCAAGGGGGAGGCAAAACATAACTGTACTTCTACAAAACTTCTCTTAACATATACATAATATTCACTCCTTAATTGTGAGACCCCACCATCATTACTCATCTATAACACCCATGAGCTGTGCAAAGGAGCAAACCCCTGCCCACCCGTGCTATTTGCTGCTGCTGCTTCACTTCAGGGCTTTTTGCTACACTTTAGCCTGACATTTTGCATTTGTCAGGACCCCCTTGCTTCGGCCACCACTTAGGGTTTAGTGCTACAATTCCATTCACTGCCCCTGTGGGGTTCTGCTGTTCCAGTCGCTGCTCTAGGTTCCTGCTCCGGTCCAGCTGCCCACCTAGAGTGGATCCCAGAGTTTGCAAAGATGAGCAAGTAAGTCCCAGCATCTTGGTTAGTATTCAGGGTATGTCATGCAACATCTTTGGAGGGACACTTTGAGCCCATTCTCAAAACCAAGCTCATCGTGTTTACAAAGCTCTGGAAATAACTCCTGAGCAACTCAAAACATGCTGGACTTCCAGCCTCAGAATATGAAATGCCCACAGAGTGTGAAAAGAGAACCCTTGGTAACCTTTCAAGATGTCTTAGAGCTGCTCTGAAAGGTCTATTCTGAACATTTTTTGTCTTCAGATGTTTTTGCACTAACACAAAAGATAGGAATGGGTAAACATCAGCTTTTGCCCAGGTCATTCTACTGTCCTGAGACAGGGTCAAGTCTTCCTCATGCCTGACTATTATTAGTTAATATCAATGACCTGGGAATTGCAGCCTTCCTCTGAGGGTGATGAGGAGTGATTTTCCATGGGTCCTTGGAGGAGGTGGAGGTACAGGAAAATTAAGAGATCTTTCTGAGAGATGTTCACCTAGGCAATGATGGGGATTCCAGGTCCTGGCATTCAGTGTCTCCTTACCTCTGTTCCTCTCTCGAGTTGGGCTTCAGCGTGTTTTTCCTAATTTTCCTAATTTGTGCCAACAGAAACTGTGAAATCTGTCTCATATAGCAAGACCTGGTTCATCACCACCTTTCTCAGAGACATGGGAAGCAAAAGCAAGTACCTTTAATCTCACAAGCCACATCAATCCCCATTGCTTCTGCTCCATTAGACAGATGTCAAACCAGCTGTGGCAGGAACAGAAAATGGGCTTTGCATCATGTCCATCTGTTAGGCAAATCATGGCATAGAAAGACCACATTTGGGATTTTTTTTCTTTTCAGTGCTGCCAGTCATATAAAACAACAGGTCCCTAAAATAGTTATGAATAACCATTAGTAGGAGAAGACTTTGAAAATGCTCCTTGTTTATACATTTGCTGGAGGGTCTAAATCCTGGTAGAGCTTAGAAAAATCCACCGTTTTCATTAAGCTTTCAGCTCAGCTTGGGCAAGGGCTCTGCAGCACACAATAATAAATAAATGTCATACCACATGTATACATATTTTCTTCCAAGGCTGTTTTCAATTTCTCTTTTCAGGCATGTTTTGTGCTGATGGTTCCCTTTGCTGGCTATATTAGAACAGCTTCAGCACATCTTTGAAAGCTTTTCCAAACAGAAAACTCATTCATATCCTCAGTTCTGAGATGAGTAACAGTTTGCAGCTATGTACCTTAGGCTCCATAAAGCAGAGTAAACTGGATTGGAAAACCTCCTGTGTCCCTTACCATATTTTTGATGGAAATAATAGCCTGGAGAAACAAGGAGTTTGAAAGCAATGCCAGAAGCGCCCTGGAGAGCCTGAATTTAACAGCCTCAGCCTGACTTGTTATTTCTGCTACAACTTCACTTCCCATATCACAAACTAAATCCAGTGTTGTGCTCAGGACCTGCAGCAGATTTGTCCTGAACCAACCAATTCAAAGCCCTTGAAAATACTTCCCTGCCATGGTCATGTCAGAGAGAAATGGAACTCAGAGACGACACAAGACCAAACAGTAAGAGATATTAAGCTAACATGATGCCAACATTGATGCTAATGATTTTTGAATACATTTAGCCTGAAGTGCAAACAGAGATGGCCATATTGATGCCTACAGACAGATCATGCTGCCAGGCATGGTGGCCACCCCAAAGCAGCAGGCTTGGTATTTCTTCTGTGTCTTAGGGGAGTGTCTTGAGGGAAGTTTATTGGTCACAATTTGGTCTTTTGTCCTCATCTCCAGTGGTCTTTCCCTTAAAACAATAAACTAGCTTTCCCCCTTTTTAAAATCTATAATAGCAATAAAGGACAATAGAGTGAATTTTAAGACCATCAATACATAGAATGAGTGAGTGTCTTGGGGATGGTTTATTATCGCATATCATTTTGGGGGTGTTTGCTCTGTTTTGTTTCACCTTGTTTCCGGGGTGGCTTCTTCCCACACCCCCCAGCCCCCATCCTCCACGGCTCCAGGAGTGCTGAGATCAGTGGGAGCCAGGCAGGGGGCTCCGGAGAGGGTTGGGGATGGGCAGAGGGGCAGCCCTTGCTTTTCCAGGCAGGATGTTCAGCTCACTACACAGCTGGTGTCTCTGACAAGGGACACTGCTACTTTCTGTGAGCTTTACCTGTTTTGGGGGTCAGCACAGTGACTGGGCTTGTTGCCATGCCACACACCCTGAGCAACCCCTGAGCTTTTCGATTTCCCACTGCCCCATGCCAGGGACACCTGTGCAGCTTCTTTGTACCTGTCCTGGACAGCCCCGGCTGTCTGATGGCAGCAATACAGGGGGAAGGGAACTGTGGGGAGAGCAGAGGGCATCTAAACTACAGTAACATAATAAATCACTAAAGCTTCTTTTAACATTCACACAATAGTTATAATTTAATTGTGAGAGCCAATCATCTCATTATCCATCTATAACACACAATTTCAATATCTAGCATTTATTCAATTTTTTTTCCTTTTTTCTCTGTGCCTTGCAGGCACCCTTTTTTTTTTTTTTCCTTAATAAACAGGGGTTTTTTCACTTTCACCCACTGGTATTAATTTCTCTCATTGGCAAAAAGGGATTACTGGAGCCCTTTTCTTTAGAGGAAACACTCATTTCAGAGCGTTTCCTCCTAAATTTGTCTCCAAACTAAGACAGTGGGTGGGTGAAGACTGAGGCCACAATGCAGTACACCCTCTTGGGCATATGCTAACAGATTCCAAGCCTGTAGAGAGACTCTTTTAGAGCATCTATGTTCATTGGGTAGCATCAAAAGCAGCAGCAAACATTGGGAAATGTTGAGAAATTCCTAATGGGAGCTGCCATTTCAAAGTCACTGAGATAATGTTCATGTTTCATGCTAAATATTTTCCTACATATTGACCCAACTCAATTAAAAAAGAAAAAAAAAAAAAAAGAGAAGGATAAAAGGGGGGAAAATCACCTAGTAGATAGAAGCAGAATGCACAAAAAATTAAAAATCATTTTCTTTCCCCTACCAGAGATTTGCTGATGCTCTGATGGCCCTGCCTGGCTCTTTCCCACTTGCTGAATTATGTGCAAGAAAGCACAAAGAAAATTATCTTGGGGATTAAAAAGCATAATAATCTTGGGGATTAAAAAGCACTGGCCACTATTTGTCAGAATGCTGAGCAATTGGGGTGCCTCAAAGTTTTGTGTGACCATTCTGAGGCTTCTTGAAGTTGTTTCAAACTCCCTGTGATTAACTCCTCACTTTGCCACGTCACGCTGAGCACTCAGAGATCCTACAGATTCTAGCTCCATTTCACCTTCCTTCAATCTCTTTCTTTTTTTTTTAATACAAACCATAGCAGGGTGTTGTGGTAATTATCTTCAGATGTATCCTTTTTTTCAGCATTGCCTACTTTAGAGCTTCTTGTAG
Source organism: Ammodramus savannarum pratensis (assembly GCA_020466415.1). Taxonomy (NCBI): domain Eukaryota; kingdom Metazoa; phylum Chordata; class Aves; order Passeriformes; family Passerellidae; genus Ammodramus; species Ammodramus savannarum. The sequence goes on along the minus strand of JAHXMQ010012338.1, from coordinate 8,677,925 downwards.
CTACTTTCATGGCATCTGGTACTGATCTGGAGCAGAGACACAACAACAAATTTGCTGGAGCACAGCACTGGTGTGGGGTGGTCTGGAATTCTCTTCTACTCAAGTGTTCTTCAGTACTGATCCTGTTCCTGAAAACAGCCAGGCTTTCCTAGCTCACAAAGTTTCACCAGGAAAAGATGGAATAAAAAAATAATTAACTGGGTGGGGGGTTCTTCCTTGGTGGGCTTGGGATAGCTGGGAACCACCTCTACTTGCATGTGTGCATGACCTTCAGCACAACCACAAATCCCCCATTTGTAGAAAACATCACCTTTAAAATGACTGACAGTTACAATTTTTCCACACTCCATCTTCACTCCTCTTTTTCCCTCAGATTTTAGACACCAGGAACAGCTATATAAGCAATATAAACAGTTTCAGGCATTTATCAGTTTGGGGAAATAGAAAACAGGGGAAAATAATTTATGCATTTATGGTATATACAGTCTCTCTACATTTGTAGCTGACCTGTGGAGGTCCATGATCACAGATAGGTACTTCAAGACTGTCTGTGTCATTTTTAGGTAGAGGAATAAAACAATCAACTTTCAGTAAGTGTATGAAAACAGATGACTTGCACTCTGGAATTGCCTCTTTGCCTCTATGAACAAAGAAGGGAGATTTCTGTGAGTACTTCAGATTATAAACTATCCATTACCGACTGAAACTTCAGTTTCAGTTCAGTTACCCACAATCTGTGCCCAAACTCTTCCTGAGATGCACTGCAATTCCAAAAGGAGGTCAAGTAACAAGGAAACACATTGTGCATAGGAGTTCCCTTTGTAAAGTAAGGCTGATAATGCTTTCTTTCTTCACTCCCCTGCCTCCCAGACCTAGACATGCTAGAGATTCTCCCTTTTTTCCCAGGATGTAGTTCTTTACACGCCATGGCCTCAACCCTCATTCAGGTTACCAGCTGTTTTTCTAAGACCACCCCTTTGCACAAACAGTGGGGGGGTGGAAGACACACCTTATGTCTTGGTTTGAAAAGACAGATGTCTGCTTAAGGAAGGCAAGAGCCTCCCTGAAATGGAAAAAAATGTAAACCCCCTCCCTCTGAATTGTTGTAATTTTGAAATTAAGGGGGCTCTCAGGCAACGGTATGGGAGCAGAAATAACAGTTCTTCATTAGACAAGAAAATAAAAAGATAAAATAAACAATGCAGTAGACCAAAACAACACTGACAAGAGCCAGAACACAACCTGACACCCTGTGGGTCAGGGTGTTGGTAGCAGTCCAATTGGAAATGTGGCTGCAGTGCTCCTGGAGTGTCAGGTGTGGTTCTGTTGGGACAGTGATCCTGTAGAAAGGTGTTGTCTTCCTCTGAAGATCCAGTGGAAGAGGCAGCTGCTGTTCCTCTGGGAAATCCAGTGGAGAAGCTGTGCTGGTGTTCCAGAATCTCCAGATTATATCTAGGTAGGAATGCTTGGCTCCTCCCTCTGGGCGGAGCATCTCACAATGGGATGCTATAGTTCTCATCAGTCATACAGTGAGATTCAATAGCCTGTTATCAGCAGACATCCCTCCGGAGGGAGGAGTGGTTGTGGAAGAGATAAGGAAAAACTGTCCAGTTAACAGAAGACAACTGCCGTACAGATGGCAAATAGAATACAATTTGCTTGGCAATCCAGGACACCTTATAATTCCTATTGACTCTTGGCCTGCTTTGTTCATCTTCAAATCACAAAGGTGATTTGAGCTAGCAGAATTTATTGATATTTGATAACTGAATTTAGTGTCTTTTAAGCTCAAGATGTTCAGTGAGGAGCATTTAGGAACATCCTTAACTGCTCCTGTTAAGGAAAATGTGATCTTGTTATCCAAAACTCCTTAACACCAGTGTAGTATTAAGAAGCAGGCATTCTTTATTCGACTGGATGCACAAGAGGATAGCTCCTCACAAAGCTGTGCATGCTGACTACAGGAAAGTTTCTGTTCATACATTACATTTTTCATACATATTCATTGATTGTCTCAGACTAAACATACATATGATAATCATTTCCCCAAAATCATTAACATATTTCCCCTGCTCTTTATGCATGTGTTCTTCGGTCCTGGGGGTCTCGCTGGTGGTCCCTGGTGTATCCAGGGCAAGATTACAAGGCAAGACGTATTCTATTTGCCATCTGTTAGAGGTGGGGCAGTTATCTTCTGTTAATTGGGCAGGGTTTTTTTATCTCTTATGTAACCAATCCTCCCTTGGAGATATCTACTGTTAGTGGGCCATTGAGTGTCACTGCATGATTGATAAAATGACATCATCCCATTGTGAGATGCTCCACCCAGGGGGAGGAGCCAAGCATTCCTACCTAGAGATAATCTGAGATCCTGGGACAGCAAGACAGCCTTTCCACTGAATTCCCAGAGGAACAGCTGCTGCTTCCACTGGATCTTCAGAGGAAGACTACACCCTTTCTACAGGGTCACTGCTCCAACAGAACCACACCTGACACTCCAGGAGTACTGCAGGCACATTCCATTTGGACTGCTACCCCTGCCACCCCTGACCAACAGGGTGTCAGGCCGTATTCTGACTCTGTCAGTGCTGTTTTAGTTTACTGCATTATTTATTTTATCTTTTTATTTTCTTCTCTAATAAAGAACTGTTATTCCTGATCCCATAAGTTTGCCTGAGAGCCCCCTTAATTTTAAATTTATAGCAGTTCAGAGGGAGGGGGTTTACATTTTCCATTTCAGGGGAGGCTCCTGCCTTTCTTAGCAGACACCTGTCTTTTCAAACCTAGACATGGTGGACTGCAGTGTTCTGTTGCTGATGTTGGAGACACGCACACGACAGAACGTACTGAGGTTCCTGAGACAGCAGTCAGCTGTTAGTGAGTGCTGTTCTCCCCATATAGCATGGAAGCTCTGTGTGGTTAATCCTGATTGGCTGAACCAGTTGCAACTCAGCCAACCAGCAATAGCTTCCTGTGTCCCCAACGGCCTAGGCCTGCTCACCAATGGCCCAGACTGGTCATGTTATATAATCAAGGTAATTATGTAATTAGTCATATAGTCTGTTATATTTCAGTTATAAATTTATAATTTATTTATTATTTATTTATATTATTTATAACTGTGAGGCCTTCAGGCTAGCTGTGAGCCACTACAGTGTTCCAGGTGACCCGGCTGAGGTGGCAGGACACTGAGGCTGGTGAACTTCTAGTTCTCCTTCTTACATAATGGGCACTGTGTAGTTTCCACAAGCCAGGAGTTTTGGAGAACAAGCATTGTGTTATCTCACCGGGTGTGGGCCACTTATCATCTGGTAACAACCTCAGAAAGTTGGAAAGAAGTGGAACAGTTTGGTCCATACTCACGTGATCATAAAGGGATGCTGATAGCCCAGCACTACACAACTGGTTTTATTTAAACATCATGGCAGCAATGCCGTGGTATCAATACTCTCTTTTGGAAGAATATTGCAAAGGACATGTAAGTGAGGAAGAAACTTCTGCGGGAAGATTGTGCCGAATACTTTTGCTGCCCACCTGTGTTGTAAGGCACACATCTCTTCAGTCCTGAGAGCGGTGCTTTTCTTGAGCATGAAATATTGTGCCAATTAGAAGGAAAGTCAAGTCAGAGTTGTAAAAAAGAAGGCAGGAAGGATGAGGAGAAGTGATCAAGGTCTTTGTTTTGCCTCAAGGAAGGATCAGTTTTTCCCAAGCCATTTCTGACAGTTGTTTGTTTTATCTGTTTTTAAAGACCACAGTTGTTCCAAAATGACAGCCTCCCAGGCAAGCAATGCCAGTGCTTAACTGGATTTACTGTTAGAAATTGCCTCTCAAGCTTAACAGAGCTCTCCCAGGGCTCCATTAAAGACCATGACTTCATGCCTGGTTCCCTGGTGATATGGAGAAGAGCCAATTCCCTTTGTATTTATGGTCTGTTTTATATAGTCAGACTGCTGAGGGCAACCCTGGAGGATCCCCTCTTTAAGCATATTTGATGTTCACTCTGTTGATCCAGCTCAGCTATTGTGAGGAGGTCCCCTACATTCCTGTGGGGCTTATGCTCACTTACAGAATGGTTAAACTCAGTTCTTTTACTCTCTTATTCCTGGCCAGCCTGCAACAGCCTGTAACACCTATCCCCCTAGTGGCCCCTGGTCCTTGAAAATTTATTCTAGCTTCTGAACTGAACTGCCATTGCCAGCTGCAACCACCACATGAACAGAAGATCAAACTTTATCAATTCCTTTGTGCTTCCTGCCCAGCACTTGTGCCCATGAACCCATGCTGCTGCTCTGGCTCTTAGCAACATCCACTGAGGACCTGAATGGCCACATGAGTTTTGTAGTTTCATCCATGTAAGATATTTGTATCTTGCAAAAGTCTGAGTGGTCTTCCAGGTAGGTTACCAAACCTACTCAAAGTCTGCTCCATTTGGGAACACGGTTAAGCAGAGGTGCTCCAAAGACTTGAGGGTTTGCTGAATGACTGGTGGGCATATCAAGCAAGCATAGATGCCCTCAGTGTGCTCTCTTTCTCTTTCTACCCTCAAGACTGCCTGAAGTGGCCATAATTGGACCCTCACAGGTCAGCATGTTGTAGCTTTCATTTCATCCCTTGTCTTGTCTCCTTGAGCGCTTCCAAATTTCTTAGACAAAATTCCAGCTTGTTTGTCCACACCCACATCTCCTTCTATAATGGAAGACTGAGTTAGCAAAACCTTGAGGAATCTCATTACATTTCATGCTGGAAAAAGCAGACAAGCCTTGCAAGCAGGTCCCAAAGACCGTAATATATGATCTGGGTTAAGGCCAGCAGCTGTTCCTGCTCCTCCTCTCTGCAAGAGTTCTCAGATGGAGACGTTTCTGACTTATAAATTACTTGCTGTAGCTGTCATCTGTCAGAGCAGCCACAGAGTATTGTCTCACAGAGAGTGCAATTCCTTTTCTCCCCATTCCTCTCCTATCAAGAGTTTGGTAGCTTTCTGGTGTCAGTCCCCATTGCCAGGCAGGAGGCTTTCCTCCAGCTCCCAGACTGCTTACTGAATTCAAAGGCCAGCAGGGAGTGGGAAGCCCAGCAGACCTCATTCCTACAATTTATTTGCCTTGCAGACTCGTTGCTGCACTCAGTTTTCCCTGTCAGAGGTACTGGCAGCCCCCTCAAAGACTCATCTCACAACTGGGCACATAAAATGGCTCCAGAGGAGAAAATAAGGATATGTTGTACTCTGGGATGGTCACCATCATCTCCTGGCTGATGTAAGGCTTTAGATGTAGTCCTGCATCTCTCTTTAGCAGGACTTAGAAGCCTGTCCCATCTACCCTCGGTTACATCTGCTCTCCAACTCATCACTGGATGGCGGGCAATCTGAGAACAAGGGCCAATGTTCCTATAAAGTACTGGGAATGGGAAATTCACATGTTCCTGGTATGAGAAAACAAGTCATGAGACCCAAATGTAAACCTGGGACAAAAAAGACGCCACTCAGATAATCCACAGTTTCTGAGGGCCCCCAGTAAGGTTCAGTTTGATTACAACTCTGTATGGAGGTGAAACTATGAGTCACTTTGGTCCTGAAAGAAGACATAACTCAATGAGAGGCTTCTGGAGTCAACACTGATTTCTTACCTGTTCCTGAAAAGTCTTGGAGAACTTTTTTGGGCATGGAGACATGTTCACATGTGGTTTGAGATCTAACAAAGGCCAAGAACCGTACCCAATGAGCAGTTCAAATAAAGGTCCCTATTCAGATTTAAAGGTGTGGGTGCAAGCTCTTCCACACCAGATGACCTGAGTCACAGGACAATCTTGTGCACATTGAATTTATTTGCACAGACAAAAACACTGAGTTAAGTGCTTGCTGTTTCAGGTGCCATGTCATACAATCCTTCTCAGAAGCACATGGAGCTCAAGTGCCCAAGATTTCCATGAAACAAGTGGTTAACTGGTAAGGACCTCTGTAAGCTTCTCAGCAGACCTTTGAGTCTTTTGATGGAAATAAATTACTGTAAGTTATTTGAAGAAACAAAACCATAAGGAAGAGTTATAGAAGGAAGATATCACAAAATCCTTAGATTCAGATCTTCTTACTTTTGACTCTTCTATTTAGCTTAGTATCAGCACACAAGTTTATGCTATTTATCTTTGCTTTGAATGCATTCTAGTAAAACTGGTGTATTCCTTCTCATTTGCATTAATGCATCTGTCTAGTAGTGAGTAGGTGATCAAAAATATTCCCAAGCCCTTGAAACATTGCTCTTCTGACACTGACCTTCTTGCCATTTTGCTCTGGTTGATGGTTTCTCTCCTGAAGAGCACAAACCCTATCAATGGCTGGGATTTTCTAGTTTATCCCTACTTTTTCATAGGACTATTGATCAAATCCCATGACATAAACGTCCCAGAGTTGACTGAATGCTTGACAGCATGCTTGACAAGGCACAGGCACATAATAAAGTGACAGCCTTTACCCTTAAGAGGTTTTACAGAGCAGCATTGAAGTTAAGGAAGGGTATGTGGAAGAGACTAATTGCAGAACACCTTTATTACTTGTGTTACCCATCAGCTCAAGGCAGCTTTTCTGAGGACATCTGCCATGGGAGATGGTGTGTGTGTTTCTGTGTGAGCATGCATGCCAATTGTTCTATAACCATGTGCTTGGAGGTGAGATTCATGTCTTCAGAGCTCACCTGGACACTTGAGCCTCACCAGGCTTCTGCCGTCACTCAGCCTCTTTCTGTCCACTCATCTTTCCTGCCAAAATCGGGGCACTTGATGGTTGCCAAGCATGTAATTAAAATATCTGCCAGAAAGGCATGTGCACAGAATTTGCTGCTGCTGCAGTTTCACCATGGAAGCTGGCATACTTCAGAGCTTGGAAGGGGTTCCCAGCTCTGTCACCATAGTATTTTCTGAAAAATCTCTTTGCCCAGGATTCTTCTCCTGGGAAGCTGAGAAGCCTCAGTGAAAAATGAAAACAATAATTATCTGATTCGCTTTTCCTGTGTTTTGCTGCTTTGGAACGTAGCTTGGACGTTGTTTACCAACAGGTGCTTGTTTCATTGGTTTCATGTGAATTGTTTTTACTTAATGACCAATCACCATCCAGCTGTATCAGGGCTCTGGAGAGAGTCATGAGTTTTCATTATTATCTTCTAGCCTTCTGTCTGTATCCTTTCTCTATTCTTTAGTACAGTTTAGTATAGTATTCTTTCTTATAACATAGATCATAAAATAATAAATCAGCCTTCTAAGAGCATGGAGTCAGATTCACTCATTCCTCCTCCGTCTGGGGAACCCCAAAAATACCACACAGCTCCTCGCTGCCCTTGCACTGTTAACTACTTCCTCTGCACACGAGCTTTGCACTGCCTTCCATGGCCACAGCACTTTCTCACCACTTTCAGACTCCTGATTAACCTCAGACAGAGCCCACTTCTCCACATGAAGAGCACTTCTTGAACTCCTCTATCTGCAGCTCTCTCCCTTCATTTCCATGGCTCCACAGAAGTCTCCAAGCACTGCAGTGCAAAAAACATGTTAAGCTGCAATAACACAAGGGACTAGGGAAACCCACAATTACAGAGGAATAAATTCAGGACACTGAGTACCAGAGGGAGGCACTGGGATGATGGTGCTGAAGACCTAGACTGCTCAAATCTAATCAAGTCAAGTCAAATCAAATCAAAGCTTTTGTTCAAGAAGTCTAATTTCTCTGAGCCCCCTTTTCCTCTGGTTATATTTCCTTTCCCCTACTCTTGCTATCTGTCACGATAATAAGCTTGGTCAAGATAGCAAGCATGTAGGTCTCAGCCAACATGCCTTGTGCTTAATAGCATGACATTCTGACCTTGCAGGCTTCTTTGCAGTAAAAATAATGTCACCCTAGTCAGAGAGAGGCACATTTACAGAAATCCCCTTGCTATGGACTTCTACTCACATCTGTACCATGAGATTGACGCCTTTGAGTCAGAGTATTGGGATACCATAGCAGGAAGGCAAATGAGCAAAGCTGCAAGTACTCCTTTTCCTCTGGGAAAGTGGAGGTGTTTAGCAGCAGTCACTGTGTCTGTTTGGAGACAAATCTAGGAGGAGACACACTGCAATGAGTAGTTTCCTCTAACCCTTTCCTTATAAAGGGTTTCAACAATTGTCCTCCACCAACAGAAGATGAATACTAATAGAGGAAGGTGAAAGAAAACCAAAAACCAACAGTTTATTAACAACAGAACTCACCCTCTACCCCACACACACAGAGGAACAAAGACCCAAAAATGTCTGGAGAATGGGGCAAATGTTGGAGAAATACCCTTCCCAAAACATGGAGTGAGATGGTGCCACCTTTCATGCTGAGGAAAGTGGAGCTACCACAAGAGTTCCAGCAGGATGCAAAAAACCTGGTGGCTCTCTGGCATCAACCTCCTCCCCACAGCAGAGAAAGCAGCTGGGCTGGAGCCTTTTTGTGTGCTTTTCTGCCTGGCTCAGCTTCCTGAGGTTCGGGGCTGGAGCAGGATGGCTCCTCCAGCCATGGACCAGCAGCTGTTTGGTTCACCTTGAGGCAGGTGAAAGATTGCTGCTGCAGCATCTCCAAGGGCAGGGAAGAGAAAAAATTCTTGCCTGGGCCAACAAAACCAAGCTAGCCACGCAAAACCAAACTGCACAGCATCACAAAACACCTGGGTGGTGAGGCCTTGAAAAGTCCTGCCAAAGAACCCAGAGCTCCCTCTCCCCCTCTCCCACACACACCCAATCCCAGGCCTTAAAGATACAACAACAATTTTTGGGCATAAAGCAGAGGATAATGGAATAGACTGTCATCATAAATCACTCCAACACAGTCAGGAATAAATCCCCTTTTCTTTCAGTGGCCAAGAGTTAGTCCTGGACAGCAGGAGTGAAGCTGCAATTCCTGAGCACATCTCACCTGCTGCATGCCCAATCCTGCTGAGGATCCCTCCAGCATGCTGGCACAATCAAACCCTCCCCTGAAGTTTTGGGGGTTGGGTTTTTTTCCAGTGGTTCCAAGCCAAAAAGGGATAAAAAGCAGTTCCTGCAGTGGTTTTTAAGGAGCAGAAGTGAGGGGAGATATGTAACACCTTTTGCAGTAGGACATCTTATCTGAGACCAATCCATCATTGTCCACCCACACTGCTGAGCCCTGGCAGCAAGTCACCAGTGAAGGCCCCAGATCCATGGTGTCTCTAGAAGTGATCAAACAGTGAAACTGGGAACAGCATAAACTTTCCTGGATGGGATTACAGCCCAGCCAGAACATGTAATACTGAGAAATCCTCCTTTTCATCCCCCTGTGGGCTGGGTTAATTCTAACTCCTCTCCTGCTGTGCCCAGCACCCAAAGCTCAGAGAGGCACAGTGGGATTTGGGAGCAGTACACAGTGCACTTCCAGCCCAAAAGCCTGCAGTAAAATGATGGTGTGTAAGACTCACCCTCTGCAACGGCTGTCCTTACTCAGAAACAAATTTACATCAAATTTAATGTTCAGACCCTAAGCGCTAAACAAGATTTAAAGTGAGGTGAGATCAAAAAGCTTTCAGAAAAAATTGCAGCAGAATAATCCTACTAAGACAGATGAACAGAAGCACACACTGCTTCTCTCTCATGTATCTTTTGTGCTGGGCTGTCCTGGATGCCAGGCATGACCATGCCAGGCCCTGGTCCTCTGTGGCTGCCCTTAGAGAGTAACTGGGTGGAAAGGGATGGCTCCCTGGGCTGGGTTTAGGGCTCCTCAGTCTCCACCTGGGATTTTCTTGGCAGAAAAAACCACTTTGCATAGGTCCTTTCCTCTTGAAAGGTGAAGACTATGTGTCTGGGCTGAGTAAGTTTTCTTGGTGTGGTGCAGGCCGCAGTAGGGGCTGGACTACTGGTTAGTAACAGAAACACAGAAAAGCCACACATCAGCTGAGAGACAACTTTCAAGAAGGAAAAGGGACTTCTCTTCCAGAGAAGGAACCCTCCAAAAGAAAATGCCACCAATGTCTGGTAAAGTTACTTTCAGCATGTTTCAGGGGCAGGAGGGGTAGCCTGTGAGGTTACATGGCACTCACCAGCCCTGGAGAGGAGCCATGGGGGTGCTGAGCTTCTCGAAGAGCTCCTGCTGTGCCCTCACAGAGACACAGCTGTCCTGCACTGGGTGCTGACTGTGCCTGTTCTCCTCATGCCATTTGCAGGGAATACCTTGGGCACACAGGGCTAGGACAGAGCTCCTAAACCCCATCTGCTGCTACCTTAGCAAGCACATGTTATATTCCACTAAATAATTCTGACCTCCCCAGCTTGAAACTGACTTCATTATCCCCTCTGCCCTCTTCTCCTGTAGAACAGCCCTGGCTCTGTTCTCCCTGTGTCTGCATGAAACTTTTCACCTTCTTTTCCTGCCTCACTGGCTTAGGTGAGAGGCTCAGCATGTCAGCCATGCACGGGAGTTGTCATGGCTTCTTGTAAGCACTTCATATATTGCGAGCAGTGACTCCCACAAAAGCTTAAGACCCATGACAGCGTTTTCCAGCACTGCCCTGTTGCTTCCAATTACCCTGACATATGGCTGACACAGAAAAGAAGATCCATGCCTCCCATCCAGGGACTCACCAGAAACTTCTCCCCCCAACACCCTTGTCTGTCATCCTCCTCCTCATGGGTGAGTTACATCTTCCCCATCCGCCCGCTTTGCTGGGCAGCCAGAAACTCACACAAACTCACACATCAGGAGGAAATGTGCATGTGCTCTGCTCAGATGGTGAGGGACGTGGCATGAATCACAGCAGGGGCTTGCCTGGAGGAGGGGGCTGTCCTGGAAATGGCAGCAGATGTTGATTATCTGGAGAAGATTTTCTTTTATCTTTTTGATGCCTCCATGCCTCGTGTTATAATAGGATCCAGTAATTCATCCTCAGCATGGGTTGTGTGTCTGTTCTCTCTAAAGAATCATCCCAGGGTTGGGTTAATAATCCAGCACAGGGAATACTGAACTTTTCCTCCTCTCTGTTTTTCCACAGATGATTTCAGGGCAGCCAATGTACTTCTAATGACTTAAGTTTTAGCTTTCATATTTACCAGATTTTGTACTGCATTAGTATATAACTGAACTTCACATAAAGTGTTAGCAAGTTCTCCTCACAGTTTTGTTAGACAAAACAGCAATCAGCTCTTTTCTCCTCTGAACCAGGAGACTGGACTGACCAAAAACCCAGCCCCAAACTTCTGGGATAGCCTTTTCTCTCCTGTTATCACTTGCAACCTGTCCCCAGCCAAGGTCATTTCAATGGAATGTTGGGACCCCCACCCCCTCCCCGGCTATGTTTTTGTTTTCTAAACTATTGGAAGTTATTGTTTCCTAGCAACATGTGGGAAAAATTCCACGAGGGAAGGAAACAACAGGAAAAATCCTAATTCCCAACAATGGGCCGTAGTCTGCTTCCAATTATGGGCCATTCTTGCATCCTACTGCTGGTAACATGAGTAGATTTGCCCACAGACAGATTAGCTGACAGCCATAAGAATCAGTCTCAAAGCATGACCTGGCTGTGCTGCCCTCACCTTGCACACCTTCCCTCCAGGCTTCCACCATTCTGCTGCAAATCTCACGCTTTGGTTCACCAAACTTTTTTTCCCCCGGATCTCCAGTGAAGTTTGGCTAGAAAATTTCTGAGCCCTTTGGTAGCATGGTGAGTGGCAAGACAAAATCAACTCTCCCCATTTCCAATGCAAACAAAACAAAGCCACCCATTCCCTGCTCTCAGGCTCTCCTGAGGTCACAGCAGCCCTGCAGATATTAACCCTCCCTTTCCCACCACTGCTGTGACAGCACAACAAGCTCTGTTCTGCAATCAGCTTGACTCAGCAGGCAGGAGAAGCACCAATTTCTGTGTTGAAATTTCTTTGCTCAAACTGTTGAGTCCTTTATTCAACTGGAAAGGTCACTTCTGGGTCTTAGTGATTCACTGGTGAAAAAAACAAAACATGAAGCAAGAAGCTCTGCAGGACACTGCCCACCAAGAGAAGCCTTATTTCAGATACTCGTCTGGTTTCAATGGTGCCAAACTGGGCAGCAGGACAGTAATATTCGTGACCCATATGCCAAATCAGCAAGAGCATTCAGTTCTTCTGGCTTGATTAGCAGGTGCACTGGGTTGGTTGTATATGCATTTTGTGAAGTTTTCACATGCTTGGTGTTACTGAAGGGACAGAGAGGAGCAGCATAAAACACACAGCAAAGAGTTCACCTGTGCATTTGCAGTAGCACAGTGTAATCACTTCAGAGCCTTGTTATCATCAGGTCACGTTGATTGTCCCAAACTATCCAGCTCTGAGAGCCCGCCTGCAGAGCTGCCTCCAGTTCTGGGGCCCCCAGCTTCAGAAGGACATGGAGCTGCTGAAGTGAGTCCAGAGGAGGCCACGGAGATGCTTCAAGAACTGGAGCCCCTCTGCTCTGGAGACAAGCTGGGAGAGTTGGGAGTGTTTAGCCTCAAGAAAAGGTTTCAGGAAAGAGCTTAGGCCCCCTTCTAGTGCCTAAAGAGACTCCAAAAGAGCTGGAAAGGGACTTGTGAAAACAACATAGAATGACAGGACAAGGAGGAATGGCTTCAAACTGAGGGCAGGGTTAGATGGGATATTGGAGGCAATTCTTCCCTGTGGATGGTGAGGCCCTGGCACAGGCTGCCCAGAGAAGCTGTGGCTGCCCCATCCCTGGAAGTGTTCACAGCTAGGTGGGATGGGGCTTGGAGCAACCTGGTCTAGTGGAAGGTGTCCCTGCTCATGGCAAGGGACTGGAACTGGATGATGTTTAAGGGCCCCTTCTAACCCAAACCATTCTGTGATTCTATAGTCACCTGTGATTCTGTACTCATCTCATCATGAGATGGGACCACACACCTGGCAGAGATTGCCTGGAGAGAAGGACATGAAAGAGAGATCCTGGTCATGGAAGAAATTTTGGGGTGGAAAATGGATAACCTTTGGCTTGTAAAATCCAGAGAGAGTAAAGGAGGCCCTTCTAAGCCACTCCTTTTCAAAAGAAGTCCCAGTATTTGTGCTGGGTTACAAAACTATAGCATGTGCAAGAGAATTAAAAAACTCCAAAAATATGAAACCACCTAGTCTGCTCCAGTAGTAATGTCAACAAATCTATAACAGGACATATGCTGCTCAGCTCCACCACAGATGATATTTGTTTTTATTTTGAGGGGACTATATGGGAAACAGAGATTTCCAGCCTACTGAGAACCGATCTGATGAAACTGGGAAGGTGTCCAAAAATATCTGGCATGTCAATGGAGGGTGAAGAAGAAAGGCTGGGGAGATTTTGGCATGCAGAGATGGTAGAGCAAGATCTTCACACTGTTTGCTGGGTTATGTAGTGTAAGGCAGCACAACAGGCTCATGGCTTCTCCTACCTGCCTAGGACCTGGCAGCAGTGAATTTGATATCTCAGAAAGGATTTGATATAAAACCATGCAGGGTTTAAAAGTTAATGAGATAGTTGTCTAATCTTTCTGCAATATCAACTCATCAGAAACATATTGAGCAACCAGTAACAGATACGTATTCACATTTGTTCTTACAATCAAGATTAAATGTTTTCAAGAAACAGTTTGGGCGTAATCCTGAATTTCAGCATGTATTCAGACTGGGAACTGGTGATGCTCTGCTCTTCAGATAGGGAACATGGGTCATCCCATCTTGCCCCAAATGAGCGGGCTCAGCCTGTCATCTCTTCAGCTGAGAAGGAGGAGTGCACAGCAGATATTTGTTAAGTCCTCCAGACATGCAGCCTTTGAAAAGTGGCAGAGAGGAGATTCAGCCATTGAAAATCTTTGTCAGAGTCTCCCTGCAGATACCCAGAAACCTCCAGATGCCTTTGGATTGCCATCCTTTACCATGGAAAAGGCAAATGCAGTCAGTGGACTGTAAAGTCCCAATTTCTCCCTTTTTGTTTTTGTCAGGCCCACCAGACTTCTGGTTTGGAGCTGAAAGGGCTAAATTGAAAAGATGACACCCACAGTGGTATTTATGTCATTTACATCAACATGTAATCCCTGAAGTCAGATCTTCAGTCTTGCCCAAATATAATTGCATTCAATAACCTTGTAGTCCTTTAGACTGTGCAGGGCCTTTAACCAAAATTGGATCCTTTCCTGTATGTTTTCTTGTTTTCCACTTAAATAACATATACAATAATGAGTTTCTGATCTTTCAGCAAGTTTCTGCAGTGATGCCCTCATCTGATGAGCCCCTGTGTCTCAGAATCAAGAGGAATCACATTGGGTACCACCATCTCATCAAAACACTCAGGAATGTAATTCACTACCAACCTTTCATTTCAAGACCTACTTTTTATGCTTGTTCAAGAAGTAAAAAATAAAATCCCAAAGCCTATCTGCTCTTCCAATAAGCACTTCAAAATGTGATGGGTTTTATACTTTTACGTGGCACAGTGCAAAAGAGTCCCTGGAACACCTTTTCACCATTAAGGGGCTTTTCCAGAGCCACAGAAACATGCAACCCCAAAGGATTTAGAAATTCTGGAGCTGTATGGCTCCACAGCTCCTGCTAAAACGAGCCTGGCAAATGAGCTGCAGCAAATCCAGCAACATGTAGACACCCAAGGAATGCAGGGTGAGAAGAGAAGCTTAAGAGCTGGGGCACCTCTGGCCTTGGCTCCACAGCAGTCAGTTTGCCCAAGACATCAGATCCTAGAAGATGAGGACTCTTCTTGCAACCCACTAGGTGAAAAATGAAGCAGGATGAGGTAGACACATGCCAATTTTCCATCAATGTCTTGATGAAATTGAACTGTCTCTATGGTTCATTTAGCTGTGGGATCTATGGAGGTATTGCCATGGTGGAAGGTATGGATAAAACTGAGGAAAAACTCACAGTCTCCTGTAAGTAGAGGGGGAAAATCTTTTTGTGAGGAAAAACTCACAACTTACAGTCTCCTGTAAGTAGAGGGGGAAAATCTGATGTTTTAAAGGGAAACAATTAGTGCTGGATACAACCCAAGTAATTTATTTAAAGTCCCACACATCTCAGGGGCCTTCATCTGAAACATGTGCAGCTTTTTTTCTTTGTTCTGTTGTTTTAACCAGACTGAAGCAAGCCTACAAGACAAAGATTTGAGACACTAATAACTGTGGCTGATTTCTGCCTGGATTTGTTTCAGCCCTGTCTCTTAATGCTAACCAGGAAAATGAAAAATAATTAATAACAATCAAAGTCCTCCATGCTAAGTGCAAAGTGCCATTGTTTCCCTCACATTCCTGGTGCTGATTCTGCAGGGCCCCAACCCAACAAAGCAATCAAACACATGTGTAGCACTGACAGCCTGATTAGCAGCTTTGGCTCCAAGGAGATCAAGGCTTGTATTTACCAAAGAAATGGTGCTGAGCCATCAGCCAACAAACTATATGGACATCTTGAACAGGTTCTTGCCTTATTTTTGAGTATGACCACTTGTGACTCGATCTTTTGTGTGGGATTCCGTGTTTTCAAAGCTGGCCATGATAATCCAACCCTGAAGCTTTAGATGGGCTTCCAAAATAACTTCAATATTGGTTGATGCAGAAGGAGTTGTGTTTTCTGCCAAGTTTCTTTTCACCTGTGTCCATACAGGAAAATTAAAAGGCACCTGGGATTCTTTCCAGACATGAGAGCTCTCTTCTCCAGATGGTTTAATTTTTAGGATGCTCTTGGCTCCATTCAGGTCTGGACAGTCAGACTGTTCTATGCACACCTTCCAGACACAGCTCAGAAGGCAGCACAAACTCCAAACAGGCAGCTTGGGAGGAGAAGCCACTTGGTTTTGGATAGCAAGGAGGGACAACAATGTGGACACAACCCTCCTTTGCTGTTTGGCCTCAGGAGATCAGCACTGGGCACATTTAATTTACTGGTACAGATCCAGTGACTAAATCCCTCTCTTGACCTTTCTGTTGCCCAGTGGTAATGTATCATGTGGCAGAGATCTTTATAAACCTTCATCCATCTGGAAATTATTATCTCAAAATGAAGTTTATTTGAAGAAATGGTATTAAATGATTACATGTTATTTTTGCCTTGGCTAGGAAGCAAACTGCTGAGAGCCTCTCCTTGGTCCAGATTTGTTTTAGTTTTTTATCTAGACCATCAGCATCAGGCAGCTAATTTGGCTGCTCTGCTACAGTTGTCTGGTGATTGGACATAATTTATTAGGAGATTGACTATTTGTTTAGGTTTATCTGTTACTATTTCTCTTCTCCATCTTCTGTTAGGGCCTGTGTATCGCCCATCTGAATTGTCTCTTTATTTACTTTTTACTTTTCACTGTGAAGATTTGAAACACGTATTAAAGTCCAGAAAGAAACAGCTAAAAAACAACACATAGAAGTTGCCAAAATAGTATCACTTGTGTTGTGTACTTGGAAAAATCTGGACTGGACAGTTCTGGGGCTGATTCTTCACCCAGTGATAATTAAGTGAGGAAAAAAACCCAGGGAGACCCAAGGCAAAGCAGTGACCTTCAGCAAATGCATAGATTTGCAGACAAGACTTCTACAATGGTGCAATCTTACTGCAGATCTCTGTGACACTGATTGATAATTCATGACTGAACAACAGCTTTTATTTTGAAGGGAAAAATAACAATTGGGTTAAAATATGTTAACTAGTGGGGAGCCTGATCATTTCTGGCATTTGTGTTCAGTTCTGGCTCCTTGCCTTACACACACTGCCTCTGCAGCATGCCCCTTCCACTCCATCTGCACCCCCAAATCCTTGTGTGGGAACCTCTTTTCCTCTAATCCTGACAAATGCCATCCCATCCCGCTGCCATTCATCCTGAGTGCATCTTTGATCAAGTCTTCTCCTCCCCAAACAGCTCTCTTCAGACTCCCCATCTGTGCCACAGCCAGTGTGAGCTGCTCCTCCTGCTTCCATCAGGCCTTCCCTAATGCCAGGTTCTGCATCTGCTGCCCATTTCAGGCTTCTCAGATGTGTGCTCTCTCTTGGTCAGAGCCTGGATTCATCAAGTAAATGAAGTTCAGGAGACAGTGCTACTCAGTCTGGGTCCTTCCCCACCGCTCCTGGGTTGCACCTCAGGAGGATAAAAGGAAGAGCTTTTGGAGCCCATGATGAAAGGGGCATCTTAAGTGAGTGTGAGGTCCAAGACAGGAAACAGTTGTGAGGTGATTGACCTACCAGTAGTTAGAGGAAGTGTTAAACCATAATATATTTGTTTTCTGTGTACCATTTTTCTCCACTACTAATCTGGTCAGTATGGTTGTTTTGTAGCAGAGCTTTTAATTCCCCAAATCCTGGAAGATCCAGAAATATTTCTTTTTTCCCTGCATGTTACAAATTTCCCCCTGGGATGGTGTCACAGACCAGATTTACTGGTGTGCTTCCCTGTGACCAAGGGCCATATCCCTCTGCTGTATTTGCACAGCAGACAATCTCTACCATATAAAAGCAAACTAGAAATATTTGCTTTTATATCTTATGGCCACACTTCCACGTGCTCCATGGTGATTCCTTAACTCTTTAGTTAAATGCCTTTAACAAGCAGGATAAATGTCAGCCAGCTACTACTTCAAAGTTTCCAAGACTATCCTTATCAGTTTAATTTTTCTCTTTATTTCTCTTCCTAATGACATATCTAGAAAGGAATTCCATATTCTGGCAGGTTTAGAGGCATTTATTAATTACATCCTGCACTTTGTTTATTAATGACATTGGGTTCTCATTTTCCCCCGTTACAATTGTGGAGGGCTTTTATTCCCCTTTAGCCCTAGCACTCTTAACATTAGCTCATAAACATTTCCTTTCCTATGCCCAGAGATTTTCAGTGAAAGTTTAATTGAGCAGTGGTTCATCTCAAGGAGGGAACTGACTCATTGTGCTCTCCACAGCTGTCAGCAAATCAGGAGTGGATAACACAATTGCTGGGCCCAAGCCCAGGACAGCTTGAGAGACAGAGAAAAGGAAGTCAGGACTGGATTTCTCCAGCATATTTGTATAACTTCTGGCATGGTGTAGGCCAGAGCAGCCCCAAAGTTTCCAGGTGTTACCTCAACAATAATAAATAATAGTTATCATTAGCAATCAGCAATTATTATTAACAGCATGGAGTAACAAGAAATAATAGCAAATAGTATTAGTTATTTAATAATATGGGGGAGGTGATGTTTGAAAAAGATGGGGAATTATTTCCACAAAAACACATTCTAGATGCTTCCATTTTCCAAGAGTTCAAACGACCAATTTTCCACATGGCACTGCAAATTCTTCTAATGAAAATCCCAGTAGTACTTGAGAAACTAGTTCTCTGGTTTATAATAAATAAAAAAATGAATGAATAAATAAATAAGAAATGGTTAGTGGAGATGTCAGAACAAGGTCAGCATTGTTGGGATGGTGGGCACTGAAGGAGCTCTTGTGTGAATGCTGCAGATGAAAAGGGCCAGCATTGCCCTGGATCAGGACTCTCTTTGGTGGTCAGTAACCACAGGAGAGCAAAGCACTCTGCCCAGAACCCTGTGGGAGAGGAAACCAGCCACAAACTGACAATGAAGCCATTCCTTAAGACATCAGCAACCCATTCAAACATAGCAGAGGCACAGAATGCTTTTAATTGGAGCAGACCTTTAAAAGTCATCTAGTCCAACCCTCGTTTCCACTAGACCAAGTTTCTCTATCCCTATCCTACCTGGCCTTGAGCACTTCCAGGGATGAGGCAGACACAGCTGCTTTGGACAGCCTGTGCCACAGCCTCAACACACTCCCAGTCAAGAATTTCATTCCAATATCCAATCTTACCCTGTCCTCTGTCTGTGGGAAGCCATTCTCCTTTGTCCTGTCCTTCCAGCCCCTTGTCCAAAGTCCCTCTCCAGCTCTGTAGAGCCCCTTTAGGCACTGGAAGGAGCTCCAAGGTCTCCCCAGGTGAACACCCTCTGCTCTCCCAGCCTGCTTCCAGAGCAGAGGGGCTCCAGCTCTTGAAGGATCTCCATGGACTCATCTGGACTTGCTCCAAAATTCCACATCCTTCTTATTTTTGGAGCCACATAGCTGGGCACTTATGCCCTCTGTTAGTTGCCTTGGGGTAGTGGCATCCTTTAGCTTACAATTCCACATGCTCCAAAGGGCTTTGCTGATGCCAGAGATGTTGTGTCTTCATGTGGCATGAAACCATGAGCCCTGCCTTGGGCTCATCAGTGGGCTGGCATGGAGCTGTGCTTCCCTGCAGAAGGGTACAAAGCCTGAGCTTGATGCAACTCTCCATCCTCATCACCAGCAGGGGGACAATTTGGAACTCAGAGCCAGAGCTCGTGGTGCACCATCTGTGTTAGGGTTGGCTCTGTGTCCCTTCAAGGAGAGGTGAGTAAATGTGATCCTGTAGGAGACTGGGATGTTATCAGGGAGCTGATCTGGAGTTTTGAGGTCACAGAGAAAGAACAGATCTCTCTCCATAACAGATAACAGGTGATTCTGTCATCTGCCTTTGCCAGTTTCCCTCTTGGTCCTTCTTCTCCCTCTGGCCCTCTCCACATCCTTCTCATTGTGCTTCAGACCCAGAGAACAAGCTCCTGCACCGGATTCCGTCCAGTGACAGATTCAGCTGGCCCAAGAAAGCTCCTTATGCAGGCCAAAATGCCCTCAAATGCATCACAGGACCTTGGAGACCATCCCACACATCAGAGGAGACACAGCTCTATCAGATTTCCAGGCAACCTCTCAAAGGGAAGAATGATGAGGAGCAC
>JAHXMQ010012338.1:8532074-8653052 GCA_020466415.1 Ammodramus savannarum pratensis | reverse complement strand
ACCACCAAAAGATCCCAAGAGAAAGGCAGGAGCATTTTTATCATCTTCAAATGTCAGAGACCCTCTCTCTGTCCTCCTGCATTAGCCTTTTGCCTTTAAGCCTTCTCTTCCCTTAACAAGGACCCTGCACAAGAGCTGGCCCTCTTTAGGAGGTCACTGCTTTGAGGGGCAGAGCTGTTCCCAGCAGGCAGCTCTTGCTCAAGGGTCAGGAGTGCACAGCTGAGTAGGAGAGCTTGCAGGAAAACATTTCAGTAGTGTTTCTGTTCTGTGGGACTCACAGTTTGCATTTGTTCCCCCTTTCCCCTGTGTGAAAAAAAGAAAGTGTTGCAATGACTCTTGGAGACAGGAGTGATGTGTGGGTCTCTGGCACCTTCCTGTTGGATTCTTTCTGTGGAAGAGCCTGACCCTTCCTGGGGAGGAGGTTCATGCTGATGGTGCACACGATAGGAGGGGAGCATCTGCACCAAGGTGGCCTCCCTGCATGCAAGAACCACCCACAAAGTGTCTTCTCCCCTCACCTTCCCCAAGCACTGCCTCCCAAAGTCCATTTGGTGCTGTGGCTCCTTGCAAGCATTTATCTGTTATACAAGATTTGTCCCCACCACTCATCTCACAAACAAAAACTACTCACTCCAGTCATAAAAATCAAATCACAGAATATTTGCAACATGATGATCTGATAATAGAAGGGTTACAAGTGCTCCAAAAGCCAGTGTTTAAACCTAGGCAAAATCCAGGAGTAGTAATAATAAAATATTCATGACTTGCATGCAGTGGGTGAAGGATAACCAGTGCTGTGGTTATTATTTGGCCAGAGCTTCTTCAGCTGCATGCAGTGATCCATGGCTGCAAACCAAGAGGAGAAGCTGGGGCACAGATGAGATACCAAGGCATTTCCAACCATATCAGGCATTTTTTTGGACCTCAAATGAATGAAGAAACTCAGCAGCTTCCAACTTAGACAGGAATTTTCTCAAAAACAATGCCAAAAGAATTTCCCCCTGACATCTAGTGGCTGCTGAAAACAAGAAAGATAATGTGGCAGGAGAAAACAAACTGTGCTATAACCAAGAAGATTAATTGCAAGTGCAATAATATCCAGGCCTTCTGATGAAATATTTTACAGTATATTGCCCTCAAGAGAATGGTTTTTTTACTGATTTATTTTAACCTTCACATTACACAGATATGTTATAGATGTCTTCAGAGATGCCTTGGTGTTATTTTCCCCCTGACAGCAAATAATAAACTCTTTCTCAGCTATATAACATTTCTAAGGAAACCCTTGACAAGAACAGAAAAATATCAAGGACAATTAAGCCACATGGCACTCACAGCCCTGTGGGAACAGACTTGAGGTCTGCTCCAGCACTCAGAGAGCAGGAGAAACCCTGGTTCAAGTCAAGTAGCAACAGCCTTAGAGGCAGTAATTGTTAAAGATCTCCTGGGTAAAGATCCTCTGGGGTCTCTGTATTATTTTAATAATGGTTCAAGTGAACTTTACTGCTTGCAGAGGAACCTGGTACCACAAAGGCAGAAGGCCTCATCTCAAGGGAATGCAGTGAGGACATAATTTTGCACAGCAGGGAGAAAGGGAGTGTTGGTCACACATCTTTGGGAGTCCAGGTACACTTGATGTCTCCCTTGTAGGCCCAATTTTTAGCCTCACTGGATGGAGGGACATCATGGACAGAGGTTCCTGGGAGGTGGATGCCAGCATGGGGCTCCTATGGTTAAAACATGGTGAAGAGGATTCAGGCCGTTTGGGGAGAATTCCAATCATCTGATCTGCCAGCCCAGATGCCTTGCTTTGTCCCTGTCCTTGGTTCCTCCTGTGTAACCCTCTGTAATTAATGAGGCAGCCATTTCCCCTCATTGTGGTTGTATAACGCACTGTAATTAATAGGGCAGCCATTTCCCCTCGTTATGGCTGTACCAGCTTTGCTGTGTGGCAGCAGGGCCTGGCATTTGGCCGCAGAGCCTGGCTGAGCCCCCACTCCCTGTCACAGTTAGGAGAGGCCACTGAGAGCAGGTGAGGTGAGAAGGGTGACCAGACCCTGCTAATTGCACACTGACAGACCCTCAGCATTCCCTGGCGCCAGAGGAAGGAGGCTGAGCACCCCCGGGCCCAGAGCTGTGGCACACAGCACACAGTGTTGGCAGAATGCCCAGCACAGCTCCCCGGCTGATGCTTCCCACCCCTGCTTTGTTACAGACAGAGAATCCATCCATCCTCACACCACTGGTGTTTGCAGGGCGCTGGTATCAGTGCTCCTGCCACTCTGGGTGCCACCACACTTCTGAAGGCTCCTCCACACCAGCTGAGCATGAACCTGCCCTTCCCCTCCCTTGCAGTCTCCTCGTTCCACCCATACAGCAAAACCTCTCTTTAAATCCTTCGGTGACCTTCAAAGCACCTCAACAAGAGGGTCTCACCCCATCTGACCCTGACTCCACAATCAATTGCTCTTGTTGCTGTTACTGATGGCACAGGATTAACCCATATTAACCCTTTCTGCCGTGGGATTATGGAGTAAATCTTGGTTCTGAACATTCACCTTCTCCATTCCGCCCCTCAGGGGACCTACACCCCACAAGGAGGAAGAAATTAATTTCTAAAAATCCTAGCAAGTAATAATCACACCATAACTCCTGGGTACACCAGACCAGCCTGTGCTACATCATGAAGATAGCAGTTGTTACAGCAGCAGCTTGCATCCAGGTCTCACCTGAATTCATGGTGATTGGACGTCATTATTATTATTGTATCTTATTACAAGCAATTTGGGAGAAAATGGACCAAAGCAAAGTCTTGGTGGCCCAGAGGAACTGTGTGCCCACAAGGGAGGGAATAGCATCTAGAGTCATGTGTTTTTCTTCTTATCCACAAGGTCTCTGCAGCTTCTGGGCATGAGTCTGCTGGCTCTGTGCTCACAGGTGGTCATGGGTGAGGATAAACCTTCTGAGAAAATCCTAAAGGTGACCTGTGACTCTGGGTTTGGACTATTTCTAAAAACACTGAGCACTTGGAGCTTTTCATGCCCCAAAGAGAATGATGCATCCACTGTGGGTGTTGCCCAGCAAACACAAGGGCCCTCTACCAACACCACAGACTTGAAGGGCAGCTTGCACAGACCTCTGATGCCTTTGTATTTTCTCTCCCTCTTTCCAAGCCCTGTGGGACTGGAACAGATCCCTGTAAAACCACTCTGGTTGGAGAGCTGTTGTCAGGTCATTTTCAAAAGTTCACAACACTTTGCAAATTGTTCCTGCTGGAGGTTGTACAATAACAGGGTCATTACTCAATAAAAACATCCAAGAATGTTATGTTGGACATAGATCAGATCTCTTCACCCACAACAATATTCCATGGGAAAAAAAGAGGAAAATAAATTGTTCAACACAAGCTGGAGATGACAATGAAAAATTTACCCTTAATTACGTATATTTTTATAGAGAAAGGTTATCTATCCATCATCATATACTAGGACAGGAAAGAGCCTGTGACTATTTAGATATAAGCATCTTGCATGGGTAGTTAAAAAGAAAAAGTCATCCTAGAGAGACTGTTTCTACTCCCCCTGTCCTCTCCCTGTAGATGCCCATCATAGACACTGCATAAATATGTTGAAGCTGCTCACCTGACCTATTTTAATCATCTGTATTAGGAAGTAATGAGTAGGAGTGTCTGTTTCTCTCCAGAAACAATAAAGGGAGCAATTAGTCCAGATGTAAAAAACTCCATCACACCAGGCCAATCTCATGTATACATCTTGTTTTCTCCGTCTCTAAAGCAGAGATAGTAAACATGCCTTTGTCTCAAAAGCAGCTGAAGATCCTTGAGGGAAAAGGTAGTTGTGATACAGGGATGTTTCTCACACAAAAAAAAAAAACCACAAGAAGATTAACAACAAGGTCAGTAATGAGTTCTTATAGAAAACTTGCCATGGAATTACAAAAAGCCAAGGTTGCCCTCAGTTTGGAAAATCCAAGAATCAATGATTTGGGTTGGAAGGGACCTTTAAAGATCACCTAGTCCAACCCCTTGCAATAAACAGAGACACCTTCAACTAGATCATGTCTATTGTCTCCCCATAGCCGAAATTAGATGCTTCAAAAAGCATTCTTTTTCTTTCTTCAATTTTCAAATGACACATTAAAGAAGAAAGGTGTTTTTTTTCTAAGAGTCAGCCACTCAATGTTTCACAAAAGTTGTGTGATCACACTCAGTGCAATTACCATATTTTCCAGCATTTTGGCAAGTTGAAGGCAATAGTTTGACCACAACCTATACAAAAATTAGCGTATTTCTCTTTTCTAATTCCATTTTGACTGGTTTTTCCCATTTATGTTCTCCCTTGCGCCTCTGCTTGGATTCCTCAGCATTAATGAAATCCCTCACAGTGGAAGAGCAGCAGAGCCACCCCAGAGGGATTGTTTCTCCTGGGGCTCTTACACAGAGGATGCTGCTTCACCCCACCCTGTCTGGCCCTTGGCAAGCAGCTGGTGCCTTGAGCCCTCACCAAACCCAGGCTGCCTGTGCACTGCAGCATGAGCACAGGGATCTGGGGGGTGGCTGAGACTACAAGAGCTGGGACCTGAGGCCTGGAACAGCTGGAAAGAGATCCAGCCCTTGGAAAACCACCAGGTTTGGCTACTCAGGATGGAAGGTGCAAGAAGGAGGCAGGGTTTAGACACATCCCTGCATGTGCCTCAACCTCTGGGTTGGAGCCAGGACATCTGAAAATGCATGGCTGTAAGTGCATGTGCCCTGAAACAGGGTGAGACACCCCCTCCTATGCCCTTCCCTGAAAGACTCACTGTGACAGTGTTCACAGGGGTCTTTGGTTGAGGGAAGAGACGAGGACCTGATTCCATGTTTCAGAAGGCTGATTTATTATTTTATTATATACATTACATTAAAACTATACTAAAATAATAGAAGAAAGGATTTCATCAGAAGGCTAGCTAAGAATAGAATAGCAAAGAATGATAACAAAGGCTTCTGTCTCAGAGAGTCCAAACCAGCTGACTGTGATTGGCCATTAATTAGAAACAACTCTATGAGATCAATCACAGATCCACCTGTTGCATTCCACAGCAGCAGATAATTATTGTTTACATTTTGTTCCTGAGGCCTCTCAGCTTCTCAGGAGGAAAAATCCTAAAGAAAGGATTTTTCATGAAAGATGTCTGTGACAACTCACCAATGAGCAGGGCATGGGCAGCCTCTGTGGAACACTGGGATGGTCTTGAAGATGCCATGAGACCCCACAAAACCCATGATAATTATGAGAGACTCATTCTATCATCAGGGCAGGGAAACACCAGTGCTCAGACATCTGTTTGCCTTGTGCCCACACTTTGCATCAGCTCCTGCCCACTTTTAGTGTGTCAAAGTCTCTGCAAGGGGCTCTGTAAACCCGACACCTTGGATCGAGTGAAGTTTTGTCACCTCTCTGGGTCAGGTCACAATCACACCCTGGGTCTTCAGAGGAGCTTCTAAATTTCCACCAAGTTCTACACCATTAATTTCCTCTCAATCAGTTTTTCCCTCTCCACTGATTAGTCCTTTCTGCCTTTAATACATTTCCAGGCTCTGCAGACTCATAAAACTTCATGGGGGAACATATCTGTGTGGTTGGCGTGGGCAGGAAATTACTGTCATTTTTCACTTCTTCAGCCCGAGGAGGTGTTTACTGGGCCTGTCATCAGAGGGCATTTGCACGTTGGCCCTTCCAGCCCCATCCCCAGAGAGGTGTCAGCACCAGGAGCCAATGCAGGAAAGAATCCAAGCTCTTTATTTTGACTGGCTTGGGAAGGAAATCTGGGCATCTCAGCAACACAGCTTCTTCAGACAACCCCTCATCAGCATCTCAGCAGGGCATTGAAGGCTGAAGAAAAACTTCCTGGTCTCCACCAAAGGTTAGCAGCAACCCAAATTCTTCTGTTTATGGACATAGCACACCCTGCCCTGCTTCAGCTGATTGAGTGTGAGCACCCACATCCCTGGAAAATTTCCATTTTGAACCCTCTCTGATGGTGCCCCTGAGACTCCTCTGTGTCAGGAGACTTAACAGAGGAGCTTTGTGGCAGATCACAAATAAAAATTTGACTTGCAAATGTCCACCAAGCTTTGTCTTCTTCCCTAATTTTGATTAAGAGCTGGCTGGAAATGAACCTAGGGGTGCCCAAGTGGGCAAGGAGGCCGAGGGCACCGGGCCTGTACCAGCAGTGTGTGGCAGCAGCACCAGGGCAGGGTTCCAGGCACTGCTGAGGAACCTCCAGCCCTGGGGGCACTTCTGGGCCCTTCCCAACACCAAAGGGCACCAAAGGGCTGGAGCACGTCCAGGGAAGGAAACAAAGCTGGGGAAGAGGCTGCAGCACCAGGAGGGGCTGAGGGAGCTTGTGGGGCTCAAACAGAAGAAGAGCAGGCTCATTCTCCACAGCTCCCTGACAGGAAGGTGCAGCCATGGGGAGGTCAGGCTCTTCTCCCAGGGAACAAGGGACAGAACAAGAGAAAAGAGCCTCCAGTTGTGCCAGTAGAGGTTTAGGCTGGATATTGGGAAAATTCCTTCCCTGGAAATGTTGCCCAGGCCCTGCAAGAGCTGCCCAGGGCAGTGGTGGAGTCCCCATCCCTGGATGTGGCACTTGGGGACAAAGGTTAATGGTGGCCTTGGTAGTTTGTTGGGGATTAGTTGGACTTGATGATCTTAGAGGGTTTAAAAGCCCTCTAAACAAGCTCAATAATTCTGCGATTCACTATTTAAGAGGAGTAATGAAAGACAAAGACCAACGTGTTGGGTGAAGAGCTTCCTCCTCCACTTGCTAAATGCATGATTTTTTGGGTCTTGTGGCTGGAAAGACAGGGTTTGGATGATGCAGTTCTTGGGAAAAGCTACAGGATGTGTTGAACAGCTGGGGAAAGGTCCGTTCTCCTTGGCTGTACAGTAGTTCCTCACAGGATATTCAGGGAAGTATTTTATTCAGGAAAGCCTTCAAACTTCCACCTGATCAACTGCAACCCATTCTGTGGGAGAAAGACTGTGCAATGCTCAGTTATTCACACAAGATGAAAGGGGCAGAGCTGTGATCCAAGGTTGAGATTCCCATCCTGCATGGGATTTTTCTCATGCTCATTAGAAAGGGGGACAAGAGGAAACACTTTAGGTTGCAAAAAAACGTTCGAGAAATGTGCTTAGCACTAGGACTGTGGATTGATCTGCTGCAATTTAATGAGCTCCCCTTGAGAGCAGCACCAAAACCCTGTTCAGGAGCTGTGCATGGTTAGTGCCTCCACGTCCAGTCCCAGGCAGGAAGAGGTAGGATAAGACAAGGAAGGATAAGGCACCACTGGAGTGGGCTAAAGACAGTTTCACTTTGGCTCCAAAAATATTTTGGCATAGCTTGCTAACCTGAATTTTATCTGTAAAGGTTTTAAGTCTGATACCACTAGGAATCCTGATTTTTCCAACACTTACCAGCAGGAAATCCCTGAGCTGGAGGATTTAGCTGTAATGAACTTACTGTACATTCAAGTACTGAACGTCAATTTGGATCACAATGTCAAAAATAAGCTCTGAGAGAATGCAGCTGGACCCTGGGGTCACCTGTCAGGAGCTCCAGAGTGAAATTCACCAGATAAAGACTAGTATAGCCTTCATTTATATTGCAAATATAAATGTGCAAATATAACAGCTAAGACTGTACAGCTAAGACTGCACAAACATACTGTGTCTCATCCTCTCCCCAGCCCCTTTCCTACTTTGCACATGATTTCCTGGGCTGAGAAGGCTTCATTAGAAGCTGCCCAATGACTTCTGGTGTGTTCAGATATTCCTATTAGTGCCCATCTAAATCACAGCCACTTGTGTCACTCTGGGAGCCTGAAGTGCCAGATGCAATCACAATTCCCATCCTCCCAGACACGGGTGAGGACAAGACCCCAGCCCCCGTGCTAAAGGCACAAGAATTAATCTAGAGCATGGGATGCCAGAGGAGAGGTGCACAGGGGCAAGAGGGATAACACATCTTCCTTTCCAGGCACATTCAAGGGCTGGTGGCAGCTTGTGCTTGGGATTTTACCCACACTCCTGCATCAGCCTGGATTCATGTGGAAACAGGGAGGCTGGAAAACTGGGGAACTCCATTCATTCCTTATGCTCCATCCTGAGCACTCAGAAGTGAGAGCTAATTCTCTTCTGCCATCATTACTCACTGCACCCACTCAGCAGCAGCCAGGGGGCACACAGGGCAGGAAGCTCAGATCTACAGAGGGGTCACACCATCACACAGGGGTGGGAAAAGGTGCCCTACCAGGGGATGCTCAGAAGAACCTGAAATCCCAGGTACAAGACACATGCCAGATTTTAAAATGATTTCAAGCTAGATGAGAAGAATCCAATGCCAATCATAGGATATCCTGAGCTGGAAGGGGCCCACAAGGACCATCAAGACCAACCAAGGGCGCGAGAGTGTTGTCCAAACACACGCCGTCTCTAAATAAACTGTTTTGTTGAAGTTTCTATTCGGTAGGTGCTAATGTTATTATTATTGGTATTCTCCCTAATTAATGTCATATTCTCCAAAGTTTCCTTCTAAATTCTTCTCAGAGAGACTCATATTTTGTAGTTAGCTGGATGGAGAAAATACTTGGAGAAAAGAAAGGTGAAGTTTGGTTCTTCCAACCAAAAATCGTAGGACTGAAGTCTTACAAAAATTTAAACAAAACAAATAGAAACCTTTATTCATAACTCTACCCCATAATTCTCTTACCTGTTCATGGTGAATCTGGGGATAAGACCAGAACTTCATTTGCTTTGAGGGAGCATTGAAATTCTTCTGCCTTGCACATGCACACACACAACACTCTGGCACACCATGGCCATGCACCCCGTGAATTATCAAAGTCAGGAATGGCATTTGCAGGGCACCTGGAGCCTCTTTTCTTCCCTGCAAGCACTCAGCAGCATGAGGAGCTGGTCATCTCCATCCTCTGCCCACTCCTCCTTCTGGCTGCCAATCACTGGGAACAATCTTAGGCTAGAAGCATTTGTCCTAGCCAAGACATTGAAAATCACCCTTGGAAACTTCATGCTCCTCCTCCTCTCCTCTGTTCCAGTGACTGCTTGTGTGGTTCACATTCCTGAGCCTCTAATTTGCTCTACTTACACTAACTACACTAGCACCAAAATAAGAGTGAGGGACATTAGGTCAAACTTAAGTCACACTTGTTTCACAGTGATTTTGTCAGGGAAGAAGGTATTTCACAGAATCATTTTGGTCAGAAAAGATCACTAACGTGATCAACTCCAACCAATCCCACAGCATGCAAAACCCACCACCTTGTCCCCAAATGCCATAATCCACACAACTTTTAAATCTCTCCTGGGATGGGGACTTCATTACTGCCCTGGGCAGCCTGTACTGGGGCTGGACAAGCTTGTAATGAAACTGATGGAAATTTTGGGACTGATTTGTTTTGGCAGGTAGAGAATGATCACTGGTGTCTGTTTTGCTTGTTTATCCTATGCTGAAAATCACCGCTGAGGCACAACTTTCAAGATGCTCAGCCAAAGAGCATGAAAAATGTTCCTCTACTCCACCACTCTTCAGCTAAACAAACTCTGCTCAAGGCAGCAACGCTTTTCATTAAGGCTGCAAGCTTTGCTGCACAGAGCAAACCCACACACTCCAGCACCTGATATCTGGCTAACATCAGGGAGGATTAAACCTTCCCTCTTTGGCCCCTAAAGTTCCCAGCAGAGCTGACATCATCTTGGAATTATCACCCAGGACAAATCCTACCCCAATTTAGC
This sequence comes from Ammodramus savannarum pratensis, assembly GCA_020466415.1. Classification (NCBI taxonomy): domain Eukaryota; kingdom Metazoa; phylum Chordata; class Aves; order Passeriformes; family Passerellidae; genus Ammodramus; species Ammodramus savannarum. Next base: position 8,643,234 of record JAHXMQ010012338.1, on the reverse strand, counting down.
AAGCCTCCTCAATGGACAATAGGGTAGCCAAACTACTTTCTGTTGTCACACTATGCATTATTGACAAAGTTATCATTATAAAAACACTGAGCCAAGCCAGCCAGGGCTCTCCGCTCACTCCAGCATGAGAACATTTCCTGCTAGCTCAGGGAAAAAGGCTGTTAAAGGCACACTTGGAGGCAAAAGTAAAGAATGCTGCCACAGGTTGTGGACCTGCACTTGCCTTGTATCCGTGTTCAAAGTCCAAGGAAGGTGATCTGTGAAAGGAGGGGTCCATCTGGTAGATGAGGAAAATGAAATCCAAAGGTGAGATGTTAGAACAAAATCAGGTAAATGGTAAAAATGTGCAGCAGGAACATGGTTGAACATGCTTAAACTCACCAAGGAATGAAATGAGAAGATGCTGCAGTTTCAAGAATTTTTAGCTGCCCAAGTCAGTACTCTGAACAGACACAGAATCACGGAATCATTAAGGTGGGAAAAGCTCTCCATGATCCTCAAGTCCACTTGTTCCCCCAGTTCTGCCAAGGCCTCCACTAACCCAAGTGCCACATGTACACATCAGTTAAACCCCTCCAGGAATGGAGCCTCCACCATCGCCCTGGGCAGCCTGTGCTGGTGCTGGACAACAACTTTCGGGGGAAAAAGTTTCCCTGATATCAAATTTAAATCTCCTGTGGCACATATTGAGCCTGTTTTCTCTTGTCCTCTCACTTATTCCCTGAGAGAAGAGACCAACCCCCACACAGGACAAAGGGAGATGTGACAAACATCAGTAGGTGGAGAAGCCATACACAATCCATAGGGCAGTTGCCTTTCAAGGCCATCTGAAAAATATGTGAAGTTATCAATCTCTTTCCAAAACAAGTAATTTTTTTTGCAGTTACAAATGTAACAGAGAAACAGAAAATATGGAATGTTTTTAGAGAATTCCAGGTAACTTTCAGCCTGCCCAGAGGATTTTAAAGAAGTTGTTCCCAGACTGCAGAAAACCACCATACAATTGCTTTTGTCCTTCTCTTGCACAGGAACTGATGGTGTCCTGCCTGAGCACACAACACAACTGGCGCTGGAAAAAACAGACTCCTGAAATAAAAACCAGAAAAGCAAGGGCTGAAAAAAGAGACAGACGGTTTTCTGCAGCAGAGCTCCACCAAGGAAGGACAAGGAATCCTTTGGAGACACCCTGTAAGGAAAAGGAGATTTTCTTCCCAAAAAATGCCTTGCTTGTAGCATGTATAGATCTCAGATAAAAATAAATGTACTTAGCATTGGCAGTATTGGCAGCAATCAACTTGCCAACTGGATAATACCTTCCTGAAAGGAGAAGTCCAAAAAGACTCATAAGTAGAACAGTCAACAATAGATACTGCTGGGATTCAGATTTGGGTAGGGATAAATAACCCAGCTATCCATCATGATGTCACCATTTTGCCACCTTCTGTATGAAGCACAAAGAGAGAAATGTCTCCCCAGGAGCAGGAGTTCCTCTGCCTGCCCTGTCCACAAGGGACAACCTCACACCCTCGTGCCTGGCAGAAGCACAGTGCTTGGGCTGGCAGGTTTTCTACCTGTACCAACTCTGCACCTTCAAGGTTTACAGATTCTCATGCAGCTTAACTGACTGAGCTACCTTATTGCTGTATTTCAAAATAAATGCATTTTGCATGAAATTTTGAGGCAGGTAGGAGTGTTCTATGTTTGTACATCTGTTTTATATAAAGGTATGTATGGCAGTTCAGGAGTTGCCAGTTGGTTCTCATCCATGGTTTCCCTTAACACCTGAGATGAGACCATACAACCTGATTTGCAAACTCCCTTTTAACAGAGACATAAGAAACACACTACAGAAGGCAGCTGGCCAGATGGACCCATGGAAGTCCAGGCTCAGCTCACAGTCCAAGCACCATCAGCAAAAGATGCTCTGAGAGCTGGAGCAGCTCTGCCATGAGAAAAAATCAAGAGAAATAGCATTCTTCAGCCTGGAGAAGGCTCCAAGAAGACCTTAGAGCCCCTGCCAGTGCCTAAAGAGGCTCCAAAGGAGTTGGAGAGGAACTTGGAACAACAGGACCAGAGCGAATGGCTTTCCACTGCCAGAGATTATTAGGTGGAATATTGGGAAAAAAAATCCTTCCCTGTGAGGGTGGTGAGGCCCTGGCATAGGCTGCCCAGGAAAGCTGGGGCTGCCCCATCCCTGGAAGTGTTCAAGACCAGGATGGATGGGGCTCTGAGCAATCAGGTCTAGTAGGAGGTGTCCTGCCCATGGCAGGAGGTGGAACTGGATGATGTTGAACATTCCTTCTAAGCCTGTTCTCTGATTCTAATAAAGTAACCTAGTAAAGCAAGACTGAAGAGTCCTGCAGATTATCTGTTGAGCCAGTCAATGCAATACAATCAACACTAAATTGAGCAGCAGCAGACATGACACCTCACAGTTATTTAGGGCAAAAAAAGCTTTCATACTATTTAAGGAAAACTTGAAAACCAATTTTGCAATTTAGCATATACCAAAAGTTATATTAAAATAATGAGCAATTAAAATATTTGATTCATGAATGTTTTTTCCCATGGAAAATATTTTTTCACCTGGCATTAAGAACAGCTTGCCTGCAGACTGGAGGTGCTCATGGCTGCCCAGAGATACCAGCTATGCCACATCATTTCAGAGCAGACAGAGCACATTAAAACACTTCCACCTGGAAAAGGTCAAAATGCAGACAGCAAGCAGACATACCTTCTCTGGCATTTGAAAGGTGACAGAATGAGGCACAGAAGAGCCCAAGGTTTACCTAGATTAAGTCCACTCTTCCAGCAGCACCTCCACCTTATTCTTTCCACTTATTCTTCACTTTCAGGCAACTATATTTCAGCAATGCTGTTCAACACTGTAAGATAGCTTAAAGTAAAATTTCTCTCCTGTATTTTCCCACTTCAGCTCCTGGACTATACAGATGATAGTTTTTATTCTCTGCTGATAGACAGACTGGGCAGGAAGAAAAAAAACTAACCCAAAAAACCTCTTGATGCCTGGAGAGTCCCTGTAGCTCTTCACATGTCACTGCTTCCCACCAGACACTCATGAGCTGTGGACACACTCCTGCCAAGACTCACACAGCCGACTCCTGTTCAAGGTGCACATCAGCATTTTGGGCTGATTTTGTGTTGAGGATTAGCTGGAATCACATAAGGTGCTGGACAAGTAGCAGTGCTTCCTGGATATAGGAAGACAGTATTTCCACTACCCATAAATGTCTACAAATCCAGCTTAATCCCAGTCCCAATGCAGGCTGGAGCTATTTTTCTAGCTGCATGCCATCTTTTGGGGAGAAGCATGAAAAAGAAGTGCAGTACCAGCTCTTCTGAGACAGGATTTGGAGCCATCAAGGCAGTCAGTCCTTCAGGCAAAGCTTCTAGCCCAACCATTCACATTGGAAGCAATATTGATTTGATGAGCAATAAGCCAAGGAGTTTTGGGGCTGGGAAGGCCACTGGGGTTTAAACCATGCTCATAAAGAAAACAAACACAAAGGGCCCATTGAAGAAAACACACAAGTTGAGAGATACAAATCAATTTTATTTTATAAAGACAGATGAGCTTTCCTGCAATTGCCAACATAGTTTAAATGTGTAATTTATTATGCGATATTCTGGTCTCGCTTATTTTAAATACCTGGTCAAGCAAGGATAAACCAATGCTGTTGTGCTTGCTATAAAAATATAGTGGGATCTGATATTCCAAAACTAATATGCTCAAAAATCTTAAGGATTTCTAATGAGGGATTAGATTGAGATTGCAATGAAATGCTTTCTTAATTTGAAGACAGTTGCAGACTTTTAAGTGCCACAGCTGTGCAGGAACTGAAAGGCTCTTGAAAAGTGAACATACACTGTGATCCATTATGTCACCCTCAAACCTCCTGTTTGTTTCTCTTCCACTACACTATTTCCAAGTAATTTACAGAGGGTGAAAAAAATAAACACCAAAAGAAGAAAGCTATGACACAGCTGCAGTCTGTACAACCCCCTTCCTGACAGCCACAAGGAGCTGGTCAATGCTCCATCAGCCCTGTGATGCTGTCCCACCTCACACCACCTGCTACAAGGAAAGTGGTAGAAGTGGAAGAGAAACACAGGGATAATTTCAGGCTAACTAAAGATAATCCATAGAAAGCCCATCTGAGCAGCTTTGTGCAACAGATGCAAAAATCAACCATAGTGTTTAGCACATTACCAATTACAAGGGTTAAACAGGAACAGCAACACAACATTGGGGAGAAGAACTAGACTTCATTTGGTTTGTGCAACCTGAGAAATAACCAACTAATGGAAAAAAAAAGTCCCATTGATGCTGTACAAACCTAATTTCACATGTTGCTAAATTGCCATGTTCACCTACGAAATGCAGTGACTTCACAACTACTCTTTGGGTTGCTCTGAAAAGTCACCATCCCACACAAGCTTTTCTGTTATACAGGAACATGAGTGTGTGCACAAACAGGCCTGTGCTGCCTCGAGTATGCCAGACCCCATCCCACAGGGTGCAAAACTGACCTAAAGTTCCTGAATTTCACCTGAAATTGTACTGGTATCAGAAGATGGCACAGGGCCCAGGACAGGATACCTTACGCTCATCACTATGAAGTGCTGTTCTTTCAGGTGTTTATTTCTCCCTCTCTAGGCCAAAGGACAGCGAGAGCTTCCTACCCATTCCTTTCCAAAGATGATGGCAGTGCTTTCAGCTTCTGCAGCACTTCCTTTGGGGAAGTTTTCATGAGGTTTGAACAGAGGAGCTAATCTGGGGGAGAAGATATTCATGGATATGTCCAACTTTGTACTGAACATGAAATCATGTTCAGTGTCTTAAAATCAAGGTCTCCAAGTTCTCCCATCTAGCACACCATCCTGGGACAGACCAAAGCCAGCAAATTGCTGCAGAGAGGCTCTATCCAACCACTCAACTGTGGACACAACCATTAAAAGCTAACTGAAGAAATGTGAATATAGTTTTAATGCAATCATTAAGGCGTTACCTGGAAAAATGCATATTCTAGAACAGTGCCATTATGTATACTGATTCTCACAAACACATCTTGGTTTGACAACAGAAAGCTGAGATTATACATATCCATATTTTTTAAAAAAGTTAATTTCAGCTAGCCTTACAGTGAAGTTAGGAAAAGACTAGGTTGTGGGCTCAAAAGAAAACAAACCAGGGAGAGAAAAAAAGCCAGACAAGATGAAGTATTTTTATTCTGCTATATACTTTTATATTTCAGAGCTCCCAACTGAGCTCAGATTCTTGGGTATACAATATAGAAAGCAAGAGCAATGAAATCCAAACTGAAATACATACCAGGAATCACAAAGCAGGCTGCAAATTGCTTTCTCATTAGTGCAGCTGAACACATGTGGCAGTGGTAACCAACCCAAGAGCAAACTGCACCTCCAGCAAACCACTGGAAGTTTCTTCCCTCAACATACAGATGGTTAAAAAAATAAAAATTCAGATGAATAATGTTAAGTGCCTCCTTTTCACAGAGGATGGAGCAATTCCACACATTGACCTAATTCCAAAGTGCTTCATTCCCAGTCTGGGTTTTTTGGAAGATGCCTGAAGTGTCTCAGTGCACACTGTCCCCACTGCACACCTTGGAGGACAGCAGCTGAACCCCACGTTGCTACTGGGTTCATTAAGTCTCTACTAATGAGATCTGTGCCCAGCCTAAGTGGGGAATGGTCAGGCTGAGATTATTACACAGAACCTTAGAGGTGGTTTATTCCTCAAGGTTTCCACTGGTAGGAAGAGCAAGTTTGGAGGAAAAGAGGAGTGGAAAAACCCCCAAATGTCATTTCTGATTAACCAGGTGCAAGGAAACTGGAAAAAAAAAATCACACAGGTGCTCATTCTCTGGCAAGTTCACACTGCCAAGTGAAGACTCCTCAGTGCAAACTAGAACTTCAAAGGCTACAGAGCACAGCCAAAATAAAGTTGTCCAATTGTACCAAACTCATGGTATTTCTCTAATACTGACTACACTGCTCAAGCAAACACAGGAGTACATGGGAGAATGTAAAGACATCTTACCATAAAAATATATTAAATTAAAGGGTTTTTCTTCTGAAAAGATTAAAATAAATTTAACTCTAAATAATAATTAAGAACATAACAAACATTCATAGAAGGGGCTGATCATCACTAGAAGTTGTTTTCAGAAAAGCCTTTATAAATGGATTCCAATGCCCTAGAAAAAAAACCCCACAAAACCTTCAACAGATTATAAATACCAGACAGAAAAGGACTTAAAGCAGAATGAAGTTACCTGGGCTGTGAATACACCATGATCCTGTGTTATTGTGCTCAAGTCCATTTGTCTAACACCATAGGAACAACTTTAAGCTTTTTTATTTTCATAATTAATATAAAGAATAAGTGCAATTTTATTTCTATTCCAGATCACTGATTTCAGCTCAATGTCTGCTATCAAATCTCCGTGCGAGCTCACTTGTCCGAACTTTTGCGAGGTCTGCGGAAGCTGGACATGTTCTCATTCAGTGCACAGATCCTTCGAGAGAACTCCTCAAACTCCCCTAGGACTTGTTCATCACACTCAACTGCTACAGCATGTTCCACTGGGATGGAGGTAAAGTCTTCCAGCTGATCTCCTGTGCTGAACCCTGTTGCTTCCATACCCATGATCTCCTCTGCCTGCTCCACGGTGCAGCAGAGCACGGGGTTGAGCGGGGGCTGAAACTCACAGGGCTGCTTCTTGTTCATGGTGCCAGAGCACTCACCAGGCAGAAACGCCCCATTTATTGCACTAGAACGTCCTAGGAAAGGTTCCTGCCTGTCCTGGGTATTGTTTAGGCTTCCATTTTCTCCATTTAAACTACTGCACAAGTCCTGGCCTTTTTTGGTATTTCTTTTGGAGGAGTCCATAGAGGTGTCCAAGGAACAACATATGGGTCCAGGTTTTTTATCCAGCTCTCCCACACAGGCTGTGACAGCAACAGGCTGTGTTAAAGCAGAGTTGTAACTAGGAGGAGGAGTTTTGTACTGTAGTCTCTCGCTTCCTGTGTTGGCTCGTTTTCGGAGTCCTTTATCTGGAGAAGGAAGCCCGCTGGAAAAACCAATATCCAATCTGCCAAAGCTAGAGCTCTGTCTCTTTGGAACAGGAATTGCACTGGAAGTATGGTGTCGATCGCTGTAAAAGAAGGAAAGAACAGATCACACCCATCAGGCACGCTCATTAGCAATACAGATGTTCAACCAAAGGCTGAAGCAATTGTTTTATCACAACTCCAGGCTCCATTTGGCCAACAACTTCTATCCCAAAGTGCTAAAACCCCAAACATGCCATATGAACCACAGATGACAGCCCAGGGAACAGCTGTAGTGAAAAACAGGTTTTGTAGGAACACTTACACAGCTCTATGGTTTGGCAAGCCAATCACCCAAGAAACCATCACATTATGCTAATTCACACTGTTAACACCATTTTATAGGACTGAGCTGCACTTAAGGAATATTACTGCTGACCATATATTTACGTATTTATGGCTTGTATTGGGTCATCATAAACTCTTCAAAAGTGAGTAATAACATCTGAATTCTCTATGAGCAAAGAATCCAACAGCAGACTTCCCTGACAGCTGCACAAAGGAGAAAAACCACAACAACTTCACTATTTGCGGAGAGTTATTCTTGCCAGATCTTCTGCTTTTCTGTGCCAGTCATTCCAAAACTCTTTGGACAATTGCCAACCTCTATTTCTTAAGGAACATGAACCAATCAAGCCTAATTTACAAGTCTAACTTACTGTAGTACAGTTCTACAAGCTACTTTCACTGTCTCAAGCTCTGTAACGTGGAAAATCCACTTCACATCATCTCAGGTGGGTTATGAGAACTTTACTTCGTCAGCTCAATATTTATCCAACTATAATCACCACCCTATATATAAATAGCATACTATACATTAACATAAGCAGCTGGCTCATTTTCCTTCCAAATTAAAAAAAAAAAGTAAAAAAAAAACAGCTATTATTGATCTACTGAATATACAACACTAAGATTCAACCACTGTCAGGATGTCCTTCATGAACTTCATTTAAAAGAAACTCCTGCTCAAGGCCTGATACGTTTTGTCTGGCACAGGAAAATCTTGTGTCATGGTTTAAGAAGCAGCAGCAGCAGCCTTTCCTTTTTTTTTTTTTTTTTTTTTTATGCCTGTGATATATGTTATATAATAATTTGTGCTAAAGGAAATTATCTTGTGTACCAAGCCAGTTTTGGGCAACAAGCAGTAATAGGCTACGTGATAAAGAATGGAGATTCAAACACCAGGAGGACACTATCTACTGGGATGTATATTTCAAGGGATTTCTTTCCATCTGACAAGACCCCAGCAGGAGGCATTTGATAGGCATCATTAGAAGTTTATCCCAGAAAGTTTTCACCTGACAGGATTCCAGGAATTATCCACCGGTTCTCAGAAACGTGGTAGCAAGAAAGAAAAAACTAGGATAATATGCTAAAATATGCTAAAGAAGACCCCCCTTCCAGACCCCAAAAGACTGTATAAAACAGATCCCTTTGAAATGACATTTTGGAGACCCACAGGGACTTTGGTGCAATATAGGCCAAATCCAAAGTCTCTCCAACTCTAATTGCCTGTCTCAGAGTTGATTCACTTGTGGCTTTTTCCAAATTTATACTTTGATAATTTAATAGATTTCCTTAATAATTAAATTGGAGTATTCATTTATAACAGTGCCCCACATGAAGAGAAGACACAGGGTGGTGCCAGCAGCCAGCACGACTCGCACACTGTTGGTGAAGACTCCGCGACCAACAGAGAGGCACGGTGAGTGATTCCCCCAATGCAGAGAATGGATGAGATCAACCTTCCAGCACTGCAGAACTCTATACAAAACTGTTTCAGTTGATAAAGCTTGAGAACAAATGAACCTATGAAAACCAATTCTCTCCCAAATCAGGAAAAAGGATGAAGACACGTAGGGAAAACAACATGGGACACTGAGGTCAGTGAAGAAGCCAAATCCTAGATGCGAGGAGATTGAGGAGATCCCTTAGTCTTGGGCTGAAATTCTCTTGTAAGGCTATGGTTAAGATATAATTAATACATCAGACTCAAATTTTGTTCCTGTAACTCATGGAATGCATGGGGGGATGTAGCATTCTAGCCACAGCCATGAGCAGAAGCACCCGTGTTGAAGTAAGCAGGCACTGAAGTAGGTTGAACAGAACAAAATGAGAGAGATGAGAAACCCTGCCCCAGGAACAGAAGAAAACCTCTGTTTCCTAGAAATGGCTGAAGAGAACTTTTGCTTCTATGCTATAACAGCTCATCCTTAGTACCCTATAAGTTGACATGGCCCATGAAAGCAGCTGTGGGAAAACTGCAAGGCATGGGAGAGACTTTCACACTGTGAAGAGATTTTCCTTTATTGGGGGGTGATTCACTGTGACCTTAAACCCAAAGAGAACTCTTTCTTGTGGAGAAGTCTCCATGGCATGGCAAGAGAGACTCCTATCCCTAAGAGAACTGAAGAAGAGGTGACCAGGTTTTAAACTGCTGGAGAAATATGGGAGCAGAGTTCAGAACTCTGACCATTGCTACCAATAAATTTGAATAGGATGGGTTGAGCTTCAGTCAGGAATAAATACAGGGATAACATCCCAAATCTGAGAATGGAGGAATGAAGTCAATAGTACAGTTTATCTGCTTATCAAATATTATCCAAGGCATCTAGATAGAAGTAAATATGTCTAAAGGGTTTTGGAGATCAGCCATTGAAAAGTTCCACAGTCACTGGAGAAGAAAAATGAGAGAAGAGTGTTTATTCCCTTATTTGAGAGCCAGTTATTATCACTGGGAAAGTCATCTTCCCTGGATGCCTTTTCTTGATCACAGGGGCAACCTAGGCAACAAGCTCAGGCTAAGTGAGAAGTGTCTACAAGGCAAACATGAGAAGATAAATAGCTCTCTTTTAAGTAGAATAATGGTCATAGTCTGCAGGCAAGTAAAATAAATCCATAAGGACTCTGGGTACAGTGGATTAAATGTTTTTTCCTGTGCCATCGCCTCCCTCCAGGTGAGCATGGGAAGTCATGTAGAGGTTTTAGTTCAGAAGTAATGTTTACACAGAGGCACAGAGCTCAAAAATACAAGGCTGATTTTAATACCTATGAAAACAAGCAGCTGATGGAGGGTGTCTATTCCATTTGTGTTTTCCTTGAGGCTGTACTGTTACTAGAATTCACAGCACTGATATCAAGGTAACGTCCAGAGAAAGAATCCCAGAAGGGTATGGTTTGAAATCAACTTTCAAGACCATCTAGTTCTAATCCCCCTGCCATGGGCAGGGACACCTTCCACTAGCCCAAGTTGCTCCAAGCCCCATCCAACCCAGCCTTGAACACAGGCTTCCCCACCTTCACAGGGAAGAATTGCTTCAGAATTTCTAAACTAAACCCACTCTCCATCAGTTTAAAGACATTGTCCCTTGTCCTTTGAGCTTCACAGCTCATGAAATAAATAAAAATATATAAAAGTATATGAAAGAGAATAATTTTAGAAAACTCTCATCCAGTTACTCACACACTTTAGAGACTGTGAGGTATTGTCCCCAGTGAGAAGGGTTTGGCTTGCAGGAGCACAGCCCTTTACTCTAAGGCACAGCCTTGAGCTGAATTGCTCAGGTTGGGCTGATTCAGCTTCCAGCAACAATCCCTTGGTTGGTCTCCTGAGACACCAAACAGGTGTGGACATCTGTCCAAGAAGAATAGCCTGTGACTTGTGGAGATTAAAAACTGATTTCATTAACTGTCATTAGGGCCTGATGACTTTTAGTCTAGTGGATGACACTAGAACTGGTTACACATATGGGAATGTACAGTTCCTGTCAGAAAGCAGGATTTCTAAACTATTAAAAAAAAAAAAAAAAGCAATGAGAAGCCTCAGGTCACCAATTTCAATGTTTCAATTATATCCAAATCTCAAAAGCCAATTCTAACAGTCTGACTTCAATTCTAAGTTTTTCTGGCAGCAAAATGACAAAGTAGCTATTTTCTCCCAAAATACTAATTTTCGCTAGTTCCAAGTAGTCCCTTTGAGCATTCTTAGCCTTAAGGTGGAAGACACAGACTCCCCACTGTAAACAGGTGAGATAAAGTGACTGAAGTAAGACACAAACATTTCTGAAATTATCTTCTTAGCGAACATATTCTGGTTGCAGTTTTGATATAAGGTTTCTTCGGTCAGATTCACCTGTGATTATTCAATCTGTCTGCAAGTGGCTCAGAGAAACTGTAAAGCAATATGAGGGACAAAATACAATTTACAGGCTCAAATATGTATCTTTTCCTCCACACAAAATGTTTCCTGTGAGGAACATTACTGGATCACAGCTGGACAAAATACTAAATGTTGATTGCCTGGCCAAAAGCCAAAACCCACAGCTACAGCTCTTTGCTATAAGAATGCTTAAAATAACCCACAAAAACCTAAACACCATTTGATCTTTTTGTGTTGTAAACTATGGCCTCATGGCAGTAAGAACACTAAATGAAGGTGTTTTAGGATGTTTATAGCTATCTGAAATGCTTGAAACTCCATGAGCAGTTTAGAGGCGATATCATGTCAACTGTGCTAAAAAGCAGTGATAGTTTCTCACCTTCTTAGAGATTACTGGTAAAATAATGTATAATAGCAATAGGAAGGCTGCCAATATGAAGTTAAGATGAAAATGCATCTTTTGTCAGCTAAGAAATTCAGCAACACATTTTTAAAAAATGAAATCTTCATTAATCAAGCTATCAGAGTTTTCATAACTAAGAAGTTTTGAGCTTCTCTTGATTCTAGCAGTATATTAATCAAGACATAACCTCAAAACACAAATTTAAGCCTTGGCACTCAAGTATTTTTGAGGAAAGCCTTTAAATGCACCTCAAAAGGGCATCTCCCTGCCTACAGACAAGCCATTCAAAAGGGGTATAGTGTATTTAGATAAGTCTACTGTCTATTCGCTAAGAAAAAATCTTCTTGCTAGTCTGCTCAAGTTTGCAGCATGTTCTTTACTTTCTGTTAATCACAAATGCTATCCCTCGTAAGTTACAAAGTGAAAAAAAAGAAAAAAGCTGAAGAATAGGAGAGAAAATGAGTCAGAGTCTCTTGATTTAATGCAACTATAATCTAAAGAGCCTAAACTTGTGAAAGATAAATCTGAATCTGCAAAAAGAAATAAAACTATTTTAGTTAAAAATATTAAAAATGGACAGGCTACATAAAAGTGGGAATTTGAAGGGGACTTATGAAAAACAGGGAGAGCAACTTTTTAAAGAGGCAGAGAGAGGCAGGACAAGGGGGAATGGTTTTAAACTAAAAGACGGGAGATTTAGATTAGAGATTAGCAAGAAATTCTTGGCTATGAGGATGGTGATGGCACAGGTTGCCCAGAGAAGCTGTGGCTGCCCCATCCCTGGAAATGTTCAAGGCCAGGTTGGACAGGGCTTGGAGCAACCTGGTCTAGTGCAAGGTGTCCTGCCATGGTCAGGGAACCTCACATGCCTTTAAAGTCCCTTCCAATCCAAACCTTTCTATGATTTGGTCTCAAATGCTGGAGTAAACTGCCTGCTCACAAGAAAAAGGATTTAAGACAAAATCTGCATCCACAAAAGCTAACCTAAAAATCTGAGCTACTTCTCTGGAAGCCAGTGAAACTCCAGGACTAAAAAACTGGAAACAGAGAGAAGTATTCCCAAAAGGAAACAGAAAAGATTCGGGGGACAAAAGTAAACACAGCAAAATATTGGTACCAGGAGACGTATGAAGATTGAAACAGAGCTTGCAGATCTACAAGCTTGCTGCAATAAATCACACAAGTTGGGATGTGAAAATATGTATTAATCATTTAAATGTAATGCCTGAGAAACCAAGACAACACAAATCTCACCAGGCTCAGGGAACCAGCCACTAAGCCTTGATGGACAAACACTGGACTCTGCAGCCCTTCCAAAGGGCCAAAGGCTAGCCCAGAGCTCCAGGCAAAACAAGGGAACTCACAGAAGATTGAGGCAGACACTTTACAGCCAAATTTGCTCTAATGGATGTATGAAATAAGTGAGCTCTTCTACAAAAGCTATGGAGCATTTTTTGGGTTTACTTTTAATCTAAAATGGTAATGACTATGGTGGTGACAGAACTTAAATTCAGAAAAACCCAGCTGCAGTGCTCAGAAAGGAAACTGAAGATCAGCATGAGAACCAAACAAATCAGGCAGTACAAGTGAGTACGTGGATAAGAAAACCTCTTGTCTCCCTGCTCTTATCCTGCAAACAAAGAATAACCTGGAAATATTTTAGTGACAACACCTTGTCAGAGAGTATTAGATGACTCACAGTAACCTGAAAACAAAAATTCCTTCCAATATTCATTTTAACAGCTACTGGCTTGACTGCTTGTTTCTATGTTCATAAACAGGTATTATCCACAGGACAGTGGACGTCTGTATTCTACCCAATTATTAAAGTCTAGCCAGTTTTCCCCTCAAGACAGACTCCCTGTAAAGCCTCATTTCCATTTATATTATTAGGAAGCATTAAGAAGCATTGATTGGAATCATCAGTTTAAAAAAGAAATAAGTTAAAAATTAACAACTTCTGGACATGAGAAGGAAATGAGGCATAGACATCCATGGGGAGAAGGGAATGGAATACTCCAGAAGAATTATGCTTAATATTCCTACATGGAAATATTATCCAGCCAAAAAAAAAAGTGCTTTCTTTTATTAATGATTTTGCATCACCTATGAAAATCAACAACAGGACTGTATGGTGGCAAAAGCTCCGAAGCATAACTAAAGTTTCCAGATGAGTTCCTCAGAGACAGCACATGCCAGAAGGGAAGAACAGGTATCCACACTGAAAATAATTCCCATTTCATATGTTCCAGTGTCAACCCACTTCTGCTTATTCAAAACTGTAGCAGACACCAATGACCTGCACCCCTCCCACTCTACTGATGAGCAGAGAGAAGTGCTACAGATATCACAGTCTGGCCCTTCATTTTCAAATTTTCTGAGAGTACCACACATCATCTGAGGATTTTTACACTACTGTGATGGATACCACATGAAAACTCACTGTGATATTTTCCTAATGAAGAAGGCTTTTCTTGCTAGAGAAAAAACGAAAGCAGGGAGAATCTTTTCAGCTGTGTCTGAAATTACTTACAGAATAAAACTGCACAAGGGGCTGAGCTTCCTTTTCTCAGGACCTATTTACTTCCTCTGTTGGCTGAGCTGAATTTCCATCAGGCAACACTTTTTACAGTATTGCTGAAAGAGGAAATTTTTCCTACTCCTATATTTGCTTTCCCTTGCCAAGACTCCAAACAGCAACCTGGAGGTGAGGGTGTTCAGCCTGGTTGAAGAGAAGGCTCCAAATACCTTACAGCTCCTGCCAGTGGCTGAAGAGGGTCCATGTGAGCTGGAGAGGGACTTTGGACAAGAGCCTAGAATGACAGGACAAGAGGCCTTCCACTGCCAGAGGGAAGGGTTAGATGGAATATTGGGGAAAAAATTTTCTCAATGATGGTGGTGAGGCCCTGGCACAGGTTGCCCAGAGAAGCTGTGGCTGCCCCATCCCTGGAAGTGTTCAAGGCCAGGTTGGATGGGGTTGGAGCGACTTGATCTACTGGGAGGTGTCCTTGCCCATGGCAAGGTGTGGGAACTGGATGATCTTTAAGGTCCTTCCAGCACAAACCATTCTATGATTCCCTGTAACCTATTACAGTAGGATTCACACAAGTACTTTTCAACATCAAAATCAATTTTAAAAAGAGGAGAATGTAGGGAGATGAAATTGCTTTGCTCATGAGAGTTAAGAAGGCAGGAAAACAAAACCATTCTATGATTCTATGATCAGATGAGAATGCAGGACAGAACAATTGCTTAAAGCAAGAGACTGCATGAGTGCACACAATTCAAAGAGCATAAATTAAAACCATGTGAATACAAGCCATCACTTGTTGAAATCCACTGGGTAGTAAACTGTTCTTCACATTTAGTGAAGTTCACCTCCGTTTAAGGAGAACTGGTTAATCCTCCTGCTCAAACAACTGCTCCAAGATAAACCTAAACCAACTTTAGCCTTAGAACACAGAAACCTGTCTGATTTGATTTTCTGCAGACAGTGGAAGAAGATGAGTCTTAATCCTCTAGAGTGAATCAGAACAGAAGTACACGGGCTTTCCATGGAAGATACTATAACCTTCAGTTATTTATTAATGTAGCTTCTCATTTAGCAACAACAGTGAACATGCAACAGCTATTTTCATTAGCAGCAATTATATTACAGAGAGGTTGTGCTGCTTATCTTTTAGATTCCTGTGCAGCTCACTTGAATTACACAGTCAGGGACTGCCCAGGCTACGACTTGTTCTGCTTGAGCAGTTTGGTACAGAAGGAGTACCTGCTACCAAAGATTAAATACAGTCTTATGACAACAATTAATGCACCTCCCTCCAGTGAAGAATATTGTTTTTTCAAACAGGATTCCCTTGCTAAATCAACCTCTGAGAAGGGTTGTGGGCCCATCATATGGAAGAACTTGTAAGAGCATAAGAAAACAGTAGAAAGTTGTGGACAGAGTCTGTATTTTGGGAAGGTCATAATCTCACCAAGCATTCTCAGCTTGTGAAGAGGAACTGCTTGTCTGAGACAAATCCTTACCTTCCATTTTTTTTTTTTTTGTAGTACCCACCTTTTTCTTATAAATTACAAAAAATACTTACCACCTAACCATCAGTCCAAGCTCCATGAAGTTTTTCAGGTTAGGAAGAGTTTGCCTTAGATCTGGAGTACTCAGCCCATGCTGGTATCTAAGCTACAAAACCAGAAAAAAAAAATCCTAAAATTAGCACAGCTTTCCAAATGCCAAAGAATACATCATTGTGGTCAGTTAAGTCACTAGGTTTTTAGAAAGTTTAGGATGATTATCCAGCAGTTCCAAGATATTTATTCCCCTTAAGAAAACGGTCTATTTACTACATGTATTAGGAAACCTACCCAAGAACAGGAACAAAATAATCAGTCAACCTGACTCTTAAACCTCCTTACACTTTCTCCATTTACTATCTGTAACAGGAGAGCAGGCTCACAGCTCAATAAAAAAACCAGCCAGTATGGGAAGACGCCAAATTCCATCACAATGTTCTGTATCCATGAATTCCAAATATTTATTTGTGTGTACCTGTCAGTCTGAGTGTATCAGTGTATATTGGAATCAATAATGGAATTATTATAGTGACATCAGTGAGTAAAAATACATATTGTCACACACCTCATCAATATCTGTGATCCTCACACAGTTTGTATCAGCAGTTAAACACCTGTTATCAGTATCATAATTAAATCCAGCACCCAAATCAGATGCTACTTAGTGAAGGGAAAGGCTTTAAACACGGACATACTTTAACCTGAATATTGACTCCTACAAGGTGTTCTTACGTCGTCCACGTGACATAACTGTCACTGGTGAGAATTATAAACTCCATGTTTAACAAGTCACCTAATTAAAAACACCTCTGAAGAGAACAGCACATGGAAGGGAAAAAGCCTGTCTTTCAACTTTGAAACTCAAAATTTCAGGGAAATTTTGCAGAGAAATGTATCCCTTGTGTAGTTAAAATATGAAAAAAGACACCAACACTCTACATTCCAGTATCTCTAAGGCTACTGGAATGATGCACTACCAATTTAATAAGCAGTTCTCAGCATACATTAACACACTTCAGAAGTCTCTGCTGGACTCCAGCACAGGCACACACAGTAACTGCACAAATTTAGTGCTGATAGAGCTACTTGCTGAAACACGAACAGTCTCACTCAAAGTTAAATTTCTTTTGTTTAGAATCACACACCTGTTTCCATAATTCCTGACAGCAAGATGCAGGAAAGTATCATAGGTTTCAAAAATTTTTGACTTCTACCAAAGAATCAGTTTTGCAGAGAAAATGACTCCTGAAATTGGAAATCGTTTTTGTGCTTGTCTGAGTTTCAGAAAGAATAATTACTTTGGAAGAAAATCACCCTCAGTACTGCATTGTACAACAGCTGGCCATTTATTACAGTTTATTATTTCCATATGGACAAAGCCAAATCATATGGTGGGCTTGGGCTCATATTTTCTGGTACAATGACAGAACCTGGATTAAGACAACCATACAATATAAATTACAAAACCATCACCACATTCTCCTGATGGGATTATAGTGGAATTTGTTAACTGGAGAATTAGCCTGGAGCAAAAGAAATAAAGAAGAAAAAACCCACCAACTCAAAAACTTTACATTTGTTCCTCCTCCAACAATGAAAAGTTCATGGAATACCCTTTTTTATAGTCATCCTTACATTTTAAGGTTTCAGAGCACAAAAATAAGGTGGATTAAGGGATCTCTTCAACAGCCAAGATTAGAAGAATTCATGGGAGACCCCAGTATCCAAACATGAGCAAAACCACTGCTTCTACTAAAAGACATTTTCATATTTCCAATAGTAGAGATACATATTAAGTAAAGTTAGGATGCAAGTTCCATGAAACCCCTAGGAAAAGTTATTATTTAACTTCATATACTGCATACGATTTAGCTTTGTAATTGATTAAAAGCAAAGCATCAATACAAGCTGCTGCTGATGTATTTACAAACCCAGAAATCAGTGGAAAACTCATCTGCCTTCTAGGAACAGAAAAAACATTCAAAAATCAGCTGATGAATTGGGTTTTAGTCTGGATTCAAAATTATCACTCCATGAATGCAGCAAAGGTTAAGTCCTGCTGGGCATAATTCTGTAGTGGTCTCACATATCCTGACAAAGAAATCTCTGCTTTGCTGCATGATGCAGGCCACTACAGGTACAACAACAAATACAAACAAGGAGGTGGAGGGAGCTTAAAAACAACTTTTACTTAAAAGATCAGAATTCCTCTTCCTCCTCTCCTCAACCTCTGACAATGTAAAATAAGAAATATTAGTAAAGACTGTTTTTTTCCCCAATCCATACGGCATGTCCCATACACCTTCCCTTAAGTTTAATTTTTTTAACATCCAATACCACACATGCAGGGCTAGTTAATCCACCTCATCCAATACATAGTAAGACTCTGAACAACAGTCATAAGGACTGAATCCAGAGGAGGCCATGGAGATACACCAAGGGTTGCTGAGCCCCTCTGCTCTGGAGACAGGCTGGGAGAGCTGGGGGTGTTCAGCCTGGAGTAGAGAAGGCATTAGGGAGACCTTAGAGCCCCTTCCACTGCTTAAAGGGGCTCCAAGAGCTGGAGAGGGACTTTGGACAAGGCCCTGAAATGACAGGACAAGGGGGGATTAATTCAAAGTAACAGAGGACAGGGTTAGATGGAATACTGGGAGGAGATTCTTGGCTGTGAGGGTGGCAAGGCCCTGGCATGGGCTGCACAGAGAAACTGGGGCTGCCTCAGGTTTGGAAGGATGGATCCTCAAGGCCAGGTTGGACAGGGCTTGGAGAAACCTGATCTAGAGGGGGTTTCCCAGCCCATGCCAGGAGAGTGGAATTGGATGATCTTTAAGGTCTGCTCCAGTCCAAACCATTCTATAAGTCCCTGTGACTTGTTACAGTAGGATTCACACAAGTACTTCTTAACATCAAAATCAATTTTAAAAAGAGAAAAATGTAGGGAGAAGCTGCTTTGCTCATAAGAATTAAGAGGGCAGGAAAACAAGAGCACACAGAGGTAACCATGTGCTGCCTTGATTCTCCTAAGAAACTGTTCAAATGTCAATTGTCACTATTAAAAGTTGCCCATCTCCACACTAAGTTTCCACTGCAATAATTTTCAAAATAGTTTTCAAAAGCAGCATTTTATTCAAGATTTTAAAGATCTGATTCAGGATATTACAGACCCAGCCATCCAAAGAAATGTGCCTGTTTTAATTGGAATGAAGAGGTGTCCCAGATTTGTGTTCACATAGAACACCACGTATTCTCCACAGAACTCTAAGTAAATCATTAATGATATTCTAGTGATAAAATATTAATTCTGATTTCTACACCAATATTTAGCTCCTATGCACAGCTTTGTTTTCCCAAGTGCTGCTCTCATGTTTGTTACTAACAACCCTTACTCCACAGAAACAAGTTATAGGAGACAAGCTGCATCGTATTTTATGAACAGTACAAGGCAGAAGAATTTCAAGAATTATCTGAACAGAGAAATCTCAAGAAACAGGATAATACACTTACTTCAAGGCCAACTTCTCTACAGAAAACCAGCTAATCATACCAGTGAGTATTTTGTATTATACCTATATATTCCAACATCACAGAAAACCATAAATGTTAAAATAAGCTGCATTTAAAACAGCGGTTCTCAGAGCAAATGGTAGGTTTATTCTTAAAAAACCTGTATTAGCTTTCTAAAAAAGTGCTTAAAGACTAAATTTCCTTAAAAAACTAATACCAACAAAATCACAGCATTAGCTGTAGGTGAAGCATGACAAACTGCAGTTAAATTGTAACAAAATAGGCATAATTATTCTACACTCTAAAATGAGAAAAATAATATTCCGTTCCTCCAGTTTCTAAATGTATTTCCTTCTCTGCAATGGTCTGAACTTACACTGGAAGGTGAGTGAGTGACCAGCAGTGAACAGCTCCAATCTGAGCATCTCTACTCCACTGCCAACCAAACAGCTTCCAAGGATTCATTTCATCAGCTGGATTGTTAGACTTAAAAATCATGACCTAAAATCATGTCAGACAACAGAAAAACTTACTGCCTTCCTAAAGGTAACAATTCCACAGCAAAATGTACATTCATCAAACCTACCAGTAGAGATACATCATTTGTTAACTAACTAAAATACAAATCTGCAAAAGTTCAGTTACTTTCCTATGAAGTCTGTAAGAAGTACTAGGACTACTGAAGTCTTTCAATCAAGTTGGCTTTAAAAGAAACCATTTAATTATCTTTCTATTACTGGGTAATTGCAGGTTACACCCAAGATTGAAATTAGGAGGTTTGCCACTCTATATGCCTGCTCTTAAGAAAAACAATGATGTCCTGCATTTACGTGCAAAAAAACAACTGTCCATTTCCTATCCTAACTGTTGCAGCAGTATTTCATGACTAATGGTATACAAGCATATACATGTACTTCCAGCCAGAAACCACAGAGTACCTGGGCTCAATTATCTTTTTTTGGGGGGGGAGTGCAGAACTGACTCCAATTCTAACCTCATCTGTTCATCATTTCTCACATTGTTTCCCCAGCCATATTCATCTTGTTTTAAGCCATGTGGAAGTTGTCTAACAGCCAGAATATGTTACTAAAGCTCAAAATAGCAGCCCCTTTAGTACATATTGTGCATAATATTCAAGTCTATGCCAAAATCTGCTGTATTTTGGACTTCCTTTAGTCCCCATTGCAGGCAACTGGTTCTTGATGTTGTAGCAGTACCTGTACCTACACAACAAGTGGACTCAACCCATTATTACACTATGCAAAGATCTTGCAGTATTAAGGCAGACAAATTCAATTTTGAATTATTTTCAGCTATATGAGGAGTTTCTCTTGATAGCATCAAGAATTTCAAGAAAACATCTGCTCCACAAATGTGAAAATCTATAGAGAAAAATAGAAGCAAAACTATTGTTTCAATCAAATTTGCAGAGCTGGTCACAAGCCAAGCATTTTCACAAGGTTTTCAGAGAATGTCAAACACTGAAATATTAAGAATGTCAAACAGAAATATTAAGTTTTAGAACTTTTAATAAAATGACATAGTTAATTGTTTTACAAGATCCTGGGTGACTTTGGCAGAGTAGGACAGAACACTGGCAGAGATTCAGATTACTAAGCACTGCAATAAAGAAAATGGGAAGCATTGTTATAATGCTGTTGCTATATAAACAACTATGGGGGATCACTGAAATAAGGCCTGCTGCTATATAAACAGTTGTGTGTGTTTATATCTTTTGGGAGCAATTATAACATTTTTGCTTGCCTTTGTTTTATTGAGTCTGGCTAGTTGTTCTAGCTCTGAATGCCTAGGTGGGTTTACTGAAAAACCCTTAAGCCACAACATTACTGAAACATATTGTGGTATCAACAGCTCTTTAGATAATGTACCTCCAAACTAAGCACCTAAAAATCATTTTCCTTGCTACGTCAAAAGACTATCAGTAAGCATCAATTACAGCTTGGAAGTAAACATAACAAAAGGGTTTTTAAAACTTTTTTAAGATTCTTGAGGAAGTAGGAGCTGAAAAAAGAAAAATAACCACTGTGATTATAACAAGTCTTGAAGTTCTCAATCTTGCTTCCAGAGGGAGCAAACAGAGGACTGCTACAGTAATGACAGCCCTCATCCAAGCAAGAAGTGCTCAAATATAACAGCTATTTCAATAGATATGACTTATCTTTATATGCCTGTGTCCATCTCCCAGAGTTACACCTGAAAAGTAGATGTTTACTTTGCAACTCATTCAAGAGAATTAAACTAACAAAAAAGCAAGTTACATCCGTATCCTTGAGGACCCATGTCCTTCATTAATCCATTGAGCATACTCTTTCAAATTCTACAAGCCAACCCAGCGTGCCTAAAGCCTTCACTAAAACCATCTTAAAAGACTCCCACCACAATTTTGATATAGAAATAGCAAATAAGGCACACAAGCAGCAACCGAAGCAGTAAAAGGAGATAACTGCATTTTATGCTACATCATTGAAGGATAATTACAATAATTTTAAAAGTATGCTTAGTCTGAACTAACCTGATTTGTCCCACATTTACAAGGGACATGCTGATTTCAATAAGGTAATTTCCAGGTATCACAAAATCCTAGAATGGTTTGGGTTAGAAAGGACTTTTAAGCTCATCCAGTCCTAACCCCACCACCATGGGCCTGGATACCTTCCACCAGAGCAGGCTGCTCCAAGACCTGTCCAGCCTGGCCTCGAACACTTCCAGGGGTGGGGCAGCCACAGCTTCTGTGGGCAACCTGTGCCAGGGCCTCACCACCCTCACAGCCAAGAATTTCTGCCCGATATCCCATCTAACCCTGCCCTCTGGCAGTGGGAACACATTCTTCCTTGTCCTGTCATTCCAGACCTTCCTCTGGTCTCTTAGAGCCCCTTTAGGCACTGGAAGGGGCTTTGAGGTCCCCCTGGAGCCTTCTCTTCTCCAGGCTGAATCCCCAACTCTCCTGGCTGTCTCCAGAGCAAAGGGACTCCAGCCCTTGGAGCACCTCTGTGGCCTCCACAGGACTTGCCCTAACAGGTCCATGTCCTTGTGATGCTGAGGGCCACCCACTCTCTCACTCTGACCTGAAACAGTGGTAACTAACACTGGAGATGCTACACAGTCCCTGGACCAAGGCAGTCACTAGAACAGTTCAGAAATGTTCATTTCTACCTAAGAGAAAAATGTCCTCAGAGAGCTCTGGCTGATTCAGCTCTCACAAACTGCATCAAATTGAGATGGAAACTTTTTCTCACCACTGGTTCTTCCTGCCCCAAGAACAGCCTGTCTCCTTTCCTCTCCTCTTAGCCTGGAGAATTTTAATTCATTTCCATCTGAAAGGCAGGGGAAATTCATGCATGAAATCTACATACAGGAATGGTTCAGAAGTGATCAGGGAAACTATATTCTCATCTGATAACAGACCTAATTCCTTTTTTATTTTCTTTGATTTGTCCTGGAATTACATTAAGCTGCTTCTTCCTCTTGCATTCACCAAAACACGAAGTCTGATCTTTATTCAAAGACAGCAGCAGCCTCAACTCTAAATGCACAGCAACTTTTACTATTCTGCCAAACATTTATGAACCAGTTTTCTTCTTATTCTTAAAATTTCAGCAATATTTAATATTGGATTTTGGTTTCACAGCAATAGTGTTTACTGGAGACAGACCTCAAGAAAATAAGGAAATAAGAGTATGTGTTTGAGTACACTGTAGAACTGAACATTTAGGTAAGCCAAAAAGCTGCATTTCCTCAAGATCTCTCTCACTGCTATATATAAAACTCTCCTTGAGAGTAAACACAAGAGAAGTTTATTCTCCCTCCAGAGAGGTCTCAAACATTAACCTTCATGGTTTCAGTCTGGTGTCCAGTAAGGGGAACCATTGTCAAAGACAGGCTGGGAGCCACTCATATAAGTAAAGTATTCCTGTAAAACTTAGCAGTTATTGGGCTTGTTACAAAAACCAACATATATGGGCCCCCATGCCTATAAAGGTACACCTCATATGCCATGACTGTTTCATAAAAGAACATTTAAAAAGGCAATTTAGAAGATAGAGCAGTTACCAGCCTCCAAAAAGCTTCCCCCACTCCCCAGTGAAGCACTCAATAACTAAAACCATGTTTACTGCAGTCTTGCTGTATTTATAGCTTGATGAGATGAAACAATAGAGCACATAACCTTTACAGATTCAGGTCAGAGCTTCTCAAAAGGCTTCAGTATCACCAATTGATGTTCACTGGAAATTGATGTTCACTGTTTATAGGAAATGGGTACGCTTAATTTCCTATTACTTCATTCATGCTGAGCTTTTGTATTAAAAATCATTACATCGGGCACAGAACAACAAGAGGTCAGACATGCAAAAGTCAAAAGGGGAAAGATAAGTAACATTCTGTGCCTCCATCTTCAACGTTAAATTTTCTGCATGTGTTTAGCTCCCCAAATGTAATTTGTATACGTGAAGTTTGCTTTTTACCTACATATGAACCTATGGATACCAGAAGGGCAATATTCTCAGGGAATACCCAGGTATGTACAGAGAACTCTTCCATCCTGTCCTGGATGGAAACCAGAGAAAATGTATGGTTAGGGTTATAGTGCTACACACTCCTCCTCCACTTCTCTGTTACTTTCACATTGCAATAAATCCACTCCAAAACCAGGTAATTTTCACAAATAACATCAGTCCAGCTCTACTTTCTACCTTAATATGTTACAGGAAAGGAACCCACAGAATTATTTCAGTGGGCAAACAATGAGCTCCATTAGATGTTGTAAAATCTTTCAGCTATTTGCTCTTTCATGCTGTGTTGGGAAAGCCCTTGTTTTAAAATGGGTGATATTGAGCTTCTGGCCATTCATTCATCCAGGTTTGTGATCCCAGCTCTTTCAGGTGAAATGGCTTTTGCTTCAAGAAAGCTTTACTCAAAGAGCAAGGGATTCAGCCCATGACACAGAGCTTAAATGCAAGAAGAATTTGGGGATTGTCTGCTCCCAGCCACATCTTGCATTTCAGCTGAACTGCTTTCCAGGTATCTATTACATTATTGCCAGTGAACAAAAGAGACTGATTTCTAAAAAAAGATAGATTGTGAATCAAATGGAAAGCCATCTCATTTGAGGAGTACAGAATGAAAAGTTTAACCTATGAAAGCCTTGCTTCCTATCAGGGTAACACCAGCATTCAGTGAACTCCACTTGGCAGTAAGACACACCAACACTGGAAATGGTTTCCCATATGATGGATGATATTTCAAACTTAAAAGCTGAGGTCAGAGAGGACAGTTCAGCACTGGTCTTCCTGAAAACATCAATCTATACGTGTTAAACTGAAGCAGAGCTTGGTTTTTTCCTAATTACACAATATTATCTCCATGAATTACACACAAGACCAGCAAAGAGAAATGCAATAACCTCTTCAGTATTTCCAGTCTCTTGAAAAACAAAACACTTTAAAGTTCTGGATTTCCAAACATTATGGACTGACCAAAAAGTGAATGAGCCCATACATATCAGAGCCTTTTATTCCACTTGTTGGAGAACAACTTGCTCTAAACTTCAACCCCAGTTTATAAAAAACCTGAAAGGCATTTAGGGATGATTAAGTAGCTGACATACCAAAAGTATTCAAAATAGGTTTTGTGCCCTGATGTGCTAAATCTTATGCACAGAAGTATGAGACCAACCCTGACCAAGGAGGACAAAACATACATATTAAACTATACAACAGAAGAACACAGAATGTGGGGGAAAATGTGAAATTAACAGAGGCTCAGGGAAAAAAAAATCTGAACCCCACAAGTCACAGATTGTCACTTGCTTGCAAATAAGAGATAAGAAGAATTTTTATGCATTAAAACAAGTGAAGTTCTAATAAATTAGGTGCATTTTACCATAATTTCTCTTTCCCATTAAGAAATGGGCCACATGGCAGAAAGAGAGAAGGCTCTGAAGGAAGAAACAGGCCTACCAAGCAGGACCTGGAATTCCACAGATGTGAACACTTTATATTTGAATATCCAGCTTTGCCTCCAGTGCACACACCAAGCTTGTTAAGAAAATCTATACACTGCAGCTTTTTCCTACACCGATACATTGTGCCAGGGCTTGATAACAGATTTTCTACCTCCCTATCTCTTTCAATTTTGTAACATATACACTACAAAGCAGCTGAACCTGGCAGACATGTGTTTATGTCAGATTAACTATATCAGGAATCCATTTGCATTTTGTATACTCAATTTTGGTTCTATTTAAAAAACATACTCATTTTTTTAGGCATTCTTTTAGTCTGAAGAGCTAATGCACAGAGATGATGACAGCTACACAGTACAAAAGCTATGTAATACACAGAAAATACCTGCAAGGCTCGTCCCACAAAATCATTTTGTAGAACTGACTCCACAGCTGGTGATGCCTCTCCTATCCATAGAAACCCAGAACAGTTTGGGTTAGAAAGGACTTTTAAGCTCATCCAGTCCTACCCTCCCCCACTATGGGCCTAGATGCCTTCCACTAGACCACTGCTCCAAGATCTGTCCAGCCTGGCCTCAAACACTTCCAGGGGTGGGGCAGCCACAGCTTCTGCAGACAACCTGTGCCTGGGCCTCACCACTCTCACAACCACGAATTTCTGCCTGATATCCCATTTAATCCTGCCTTATGGCAGTGTAAAGCAATTCTCCCTTGTCCTTTAATTCCAGGCTCTTGTCCAAAGTTCCTCTCCTGGTCTCTTGGAGCCCCTTCGGGCATTGGAAGGGGCTCTGAGGTCTTCCTAAAGCCATCTCTTCTCCACTCTGAACAACCCAAGCTCTCCCAGCCTGTCCATACATGAGCAGTGCTTCATCCCTCCAGTCACCCAACCACACTGGTCATCCCACCACAGCTGCAGGAGCCTCCAGCACTGCCTGGGCTTAGGCTGCAGGTGCCAAGATCTGTATGGGTTGAACATCCAAGACTTGCTCCTTCATAGAGCAAGTTCATATTGGTATTTGCCTACAGACAAGGATAGGCAGGCTTTCAGCTGAATGAAAGCCAGGACTTCAGTTACAGCTAATCCAGCCTCATTTCAACCTATTTTTTCTTGGCATGGGTGATAGGAAAGGAAAAAAGAAAGCCTTTCCAAAAAGTTTGCAAAAAACATATATAAATTCCCCAATTCGAAATGATCTGGCTAAGTATCAGCTCACTGTTACCCTAGGAAAGTTTGAGGAATGAAACCTCTCCTAGGAGCTTTTGGCTCTACACAGCTGGAGAAGGTACTTTGTGGTGTTTCAGGTGCAGTCCTTCCTCTTAGTTTTGAAAGGAAAGCCTGGCACTTGACAAGACAAGGACTAGACTCTGGCTTCAACCTATGCCCTTTCAAGAACACTTTTCCGTATGTAGCTGAACTGGCCTTGGATTCAGACATTGCATTCTTTCTGAACTGTGTTTTATGATCTTAGTTTAGGGGCCTCATAAAAGATGTTGAGTGCAAGTCACAGTATCCTGCACTCAAAGGGCCATAACCACTGCATGTACACCACTACTCACAGGATTCTTTAAAGACACTTCTACTCCTCAGTGTTCATTGCAAAAACAAATTTCTAGGCCTAACATTTCTGTTGTTCAACTTCCCATGGAAAAGCTTTTAGTTTGTGTTATAGAGCTGATTTTCTCTCATGTTTGATAGTCTAACAGAACCAGAAACTGAACCTCTTGCTTCATTTCATGTTTAACAGCTGAGTTTCACTTCAGCCTCTCACATATGGTAATAAA
The DNA here is from genome assembly GCA_020466415.1 of Ammodramus savannarum pratensis. Classification (NCBI taxonomy): domain Eukaryota; kingdom Metazoa; phylum Chordata; class Aves; order Passeriformes; family Passerellidae; genus Ammodramus; species Ammodramus savannarum. The sequence goes on along the minus strand of JAHXMQ010012338.1, from coordinate 8,616,168 downwards.
TAATACTAATACATAAGTATTCAACTTTAATTCCATGCAGGTATTAGGAAGATGGCACTTTAACTATACCTATAATATAACAAGAATTTTGGTTTTCTTCCATGGTTCTGTGAATGTTACTTTGTGCATCAGACAAGCAACTCACCCACAAAGCAGCATTCCCAGGAAAGCAGCACTGGCTGCTCAGCTTCTCAAGCAGATTACACAAAGCATGTAAATGCCACCTGCCACCACGTGGACATGGTGGCCAAGGACACACAAGAGGAGGGCCAGACATTACTTACCTGGATCTGTACTCTATTGGTGAGAAAAAGAACCTTGGGGGAGCTGACAAGAGAGTGTTTTGGTTTTTTTCATATCAAATTGCAAAGTTCATGTGTTGCTAATGACTGTCAGATGAAAGCAGAACTATTCTGAGGGCTGAGCAAGTGATGCCAAAGTGAAAAGGAGTATCAGTCTAACACAACACAATAATGGTATGACAAAACAAATGAGGATGAGAAAAGAAGCCTTCCCTATGAAACAATCCCGACCACAGCATTCAGGCTGAACAGAAGAAAACAATCTTTTTTTTTTCAGTGTTAACAAATTCCACAGGTTTCACTAAACTTGGAAGTCATGCTCTGTCTGACACCATATGCTAACTCTGCTAACAAACACAACTATGAACTTTTTACATGGATAGACAGGGATAGGAAAAGGAGAAGAAATTTAAACTAGAAGAGGGCAGATTTAGATTAGATACTAGAAATAAATTCTTTACTCAGAAGGTGGTGAGGCCCTGGCACAGGTTGTCCCATCCCTGGAAGTGTTCAGGACAGGGCTTGGAGCAACCTGGTCGAGGGTTGGTGTAAGGAAGGTGTTGGTCTAGGGAAGGGTTTCCTCCCCATGAGCAAGATGCTCTTCAAATTCCCTTCCAACTCAAACTGTTGTATGATTCTATGAACTGAGGTTAAATTAGACACATTCACTCCTTGGGTTGGCTGTAGGAAAACAAAGAGTTGTAAAATGGTCCAAATTATTTGACACCTGGTTTTACAAGCCTACTTTTCAAGAGCCAAATTATTTAGACAAGGACAGAACACCACCGCTCCTGAGGCCATGTTAAATAAAGCCAGATGGAGATAGTGACCAAGGTCACAGCAAAAGAATAAAAGGGGTCTCACAACAGTTATACAGATGGCCTCTGGTTCTGTGGTAAAGCTGAGATAAGACTTTGAATAAGATATCCAGAAGATTAAGAGGCAAATTAATTTGATGTCCTTCAGTGGCTGACTGAAATAGCAAATCATGTGACACTTAGAGTGAAAATAACTTCACTGCTCTGTGCAAGAAAATAGCTGCAGAAAACTCCCTTCTCACTGGTACCTAAAGAAACCAGCTTTACAGCTCTATTGAAATTATGTCCTCTACAAGCGGTCTGGTAACTGGACAAGAAATAATGCCTGTCAAGTATCATGCAAGAGACAACCTCTGGAATACCTAAAGAAATTGGAACTTAGATGAACAAGATGGACATGCTCTCCTCAATGACTACACATCATAAATGTATGCATTAGACATAATGACCAATACAGGACAGAAATCATTTAATATAGAATTACAGAATCGTTTGGGTTGGAAGGGACCTTCAAGCTCATCTCATTCCAAGCCCCTGCCATGGGCAGGAACACCTTCCACTAGACCAGGCTGCTCCAAGCCCCATCCAACCTGGCCTTGGCCACCTCCAGAGATCAGGCAGCCACAGCTTCTCTGAGCAACCTGTGCCAGGGCCTCACCACCCTCAACTTTCTGGGAATACAATTTGGGCAAGTTATTCTCCCACAGTAACACTGTGTGTGCTCACTAGGGACTCACTCACCTCAGGGAGGATAGTCACTAAATTAAAATCAACTCATCATACGTAATGAAGAACCTACACTGAAGTCAGGCCAAAGCAACTAAGGCTCTGGGAACGAAGGAGAGAGACAGCAAAGCAGCCAGTAAAGCAGCAATAAAGATGCTTTCTTTTTACAGACCTGAGACTCAAAACTCAAAGCCACTGCACTCTCAATAACCCCTACTTGAAAGTTTAAAAAAATTAATTAAATTATTGAGATGAAAAAACCTAGAGCAGCAAGACCATGGCTTGAGTACTTGTGAGAGCTCAGATTCACAAGGTCCATGTCTCTGCCCCAGCAGAACTGGGTCCCACCCACAGTTCAAGACAAAGAGAACTCAGAGATGCAATTTGGACACTGTTCTGTGTTCACTAATCACCCACAAAAAACCTCACCAAACTTCAGGGATTTCCCAATATTCATCTATCATAACAAGAGGTTTTCATGGTGTAATCTCAATTACTCCACTGTGAATACCAGGACGAGAGTTCACTTCTTTCTCCTACTAAAGCCTCAGCTTCCTCAGATACTCCATTCACATCCCTAACTTAGGAGCTACAGGGTTTATGGGGCTAGTACTTGCTGAATGCTCTCAGCTATCTAATGCTTTGGAGAGCTGTGCAATTAACTCCCATTTTAGCAACTCTATTGTACTTCACCTTTGATAATTATAATGATTTTTTGTAGGTATTATTAGACATAAGTGACTAATTTATCTTTGAAAAAAACCCTGCATTTCTATGCTAGTGAGAGTCAAACAGCTGAAATCTTATATGGAAATTTACAGCCTTAGATAATGTTATCCAACTCAAAAAGCTCCTCTGTGAACTTTGTCAGGGATGCAATTTTACAAACAGAAAATATGGGTATTGAAACAATTCGTGCTCACATACAGATGGAAGTTATTATGAACTCTTAGAATTAACACACATTGTTTCAACTTTGGAATGTAACAGCAAAGCAAGTTTCTCCAAAAAAAACTCTACCAAGCCAGCACTAGGCTGCTTCTAATTCCAGCTGAATTCTCCTGAGTGCAAGATGTGGTTTCCAGTGTTATTATCCTGCTGTTTTACAAAACAGTACCCCTTTATCTCCAGAAGAGTTTTTATGTCAGTAATTTTATATCAATCCCATCTCACTTCTGCCACACTCACATTTCTCCTTGCTGTCAGAATTCTAAGTAATTGTAAAAGGAAAAAAAAAATCTGTGAAATCAGGTGAGCTTATACAAATAATTTCAAACTATTTCTTGTTGAAGTTGATTGAATTTTTCTGGGCTCTTGTTTGTCACAGGGTTCAAAACTTGCATGAATTATTCAAGTGAGGTGATAGAGACCCAGGCTCCTGTTTCCATGCTCCAGTGAAGTCACCACTACTCTTCCCAGAGCACAGAGGGAATTAAGCAACTGATTTACATTTATTCCTGACCAAGAGGACTGGTTCTCTGAATCAAGGTAAACACCTTTGGGTGAAGGTCTGGAGATAAGAGAGAGGCAGCTGCTCATTCTCTGTCCAAAATTTATTTTTCACACATTCACAAGAACTAAGCATATCTGAACACTTCTCTGAAAGCAGCCATAAGGTCTGCTAAAAGCTATGTAAATTCAACAGTTTCAGCATCCCAAGAAACATACAAGAACTCAGACAATCTTGGGTTTTTAAGTCAAGTCAGCCCCAGAGCACAGAGGTTTTATGATGCATTTCTGCACATTACCTACCTGCTCTGCTTTCAGAGTGGAATTTCCCCTTGGCAGAACTATATAAAGCAGCAATATTTGACCAAGGACATCAAAACAAAGGCGACTACAACAGTTTATGTGGACATTATAACACTTTCATGATTAACTAAGTAGTAGAAGCATCCCCAGAAACTCCAATTTACTTTTATTATGTTTTTATGTCCAACAGCATACAATCTCAAGCATTAACATGTGAACCACTAGTGTTCTACTAACCACTTTGAAGTTTGGCCACTGACTGGCTTGCACCAGCACCAATGACCTCAAGTAGAGCTGGAAACTCTTTTTATACCAATACATACTTAAAGCCTTCATTTACTTTTATAAGTTCGAACATATGCCAGTGATTTCAGAAACCAACTGCAAGGAATTGGAAAGCAACATGGGTGAGTGATCATGTGTTCAACCACTCGGTGTCCTTCAGAAACAGGACAAGAAAATCAGAATGAGAGGTTTCAGTAGGTGTAAGAATGGTAACATCTTAAAGGCGACAAGTCAAGGAGATAAGCAGGAAAACAAGTGAAGTGGTGACAGTTTCTATAAAAAAATACTACAGGCACAAGTGTCAAGTAACCCAAACTACACAAACAGGAAAGACAACCACCCTGGCCTCAATGAAGAATTCATTTCGATGAAAAAAATGACAGAGCTTCTTGCTTGCATCACATAACTGAATGACAAACTCCAAAATAAGGTAAAGACAAAGAAGGGCTGAAAGGCAAAGCAAGCAGCATCACACTCACAAGTTACAGAATGAACTAGCACACAGAGATTAAGGAAAGCATTGTTTTGATAGCAATGAAGAGCAAAGCATTTAAGGGAAAGACTAATCCCTTTTTCTCACTAATTTTCCCTTTGGAGGTCAAGTGTGAACAGCTGGCTGCCATTACCAATACCACCAGCAAGGAAGTGTAGTCTAAGATACATTAACAGCCTGGCTAAGCCAATTTCCAAGATTAGTAGGACTCTATTAACTTTGTCTTAAGATATTTTAGCCTTTAAGTAATTTCAGAGGTTATTGTCCAAAATACACTAAGCATGGGCAAGTCTGGAAAATGGTAAATGCAATCCAAGCTTAAAAAACAAACAACACAGAAAGACTCAGAAGCTTTACTTCAATTTGGGATAAGGAATGGCAAAAAATGATGGAAGAGAAAACTGGAAAAACAAACAAGAATAGCAGAAACTAAGCATAAAAAGGTCAGATTTTTCAGGAATAAAACTGTAAGACTAATGTAATTTCAAACAGGTTAGAAACAAATGTCATATTTCTCTTGGAATTTAAATCTCTTGGCATTTTCTGCTATAATATGCTCACAAGCATGCTGGGGAAATGGTATATTGATGAAATACAAGTGAATACAGAGAAAGTACTCTTTGGGTGTAATAAAGAATGGCTCATGACTACAACTGAAGTGCTGGCAAAATGGGACTCCACCTGGAATAACAGAACCTCAGTTCTATCCAATATTTTAATTAGGTAATCTGGATAGGGCATAGGCTCAGATGCAGCCAGCATAAAGCTGAGACTGAGTTCTCAGCTTCTTTTTTTTTTTTTTTTTGCCACCAAAGCATAAACATGATTAAGAACAAGAAAGTTCTTTAAGAATAAATTCAAGGTACAGCATATAAAATGTGAATTAAACAAATCACTTGCTGTGACAGCTGCAGCTGGTCTGAAGCTGCACAGATAAATTTGGCCATAACAGACCCCAACTTGACCAGCCTAGCTCATTAAGGAGTAAAAGTAAACAAGTCCCCAGGAAAACAATGTTGGATTTGAACTCCAACAGGGGAGCCCAGCCAATCCCATTCAATCCTGAATGCAGGCACCAGCTGCCCAGTGAGCTGGGTGGTGTTGAGACCTCAACCACTCAGGTGTTCAAGCATGGGAAATTTGAGCCCCCTATAAAAGAGAGTGTCCATCAATAAACATTGGGTGTTATCACTTGAACTTGGTGTGTTCAGTCGTGTGCCTGTCTCCAGAACTGCAACAAACGTAACAACCTGCACAAATGCAGAATGGACTGTTGTGTTGCTGTGCAGGAGATACCTCGGGCTGTTGGTTGCACAGAATCATAAGATTTACTCTGCTAGGCTTTTAAGAGTACAAACCTATTAGAACCCAATGAACTGGAAATAAAAGGACAAGACTTGGGAAGCATTTCTCCCATCCCACTCAATGTTTTGAAAGCAACAGTTGCTCACTATATCCAGTTTTGGGCATTGCATTTCAAGAAAAATGTGGATTCAGATGGGAGAATCTGAGACAAGAGAAGTGTTGAAAAGTGGTTTTTCAATGCATAAAAGTCTGCAAAATGGAAGAGACTTAAATGGATCAGATTATTATAATATATAAACAAAGGCAAGACAGGTTTGGACCCAATGTCAGAAATTAGCTGTCTTTAGTGGCCAAGACAGTCAAGCACTGGAACTAAGCAGCACTTAGATCACAGGTTTTTCTTCACAGAACATCACCAGGGACAGCAGAAAAGCAGCTGACCCTGTCCTAGGACTACATACCAATTGAAACAGCCAGGCCTCTTTAAGATCAGCTTTCTGAACATTCTCTGAATTCCAAACCAAATGTGTTAGCTGCAGGTATTGCTGCCATCTCAAATACAAGTATGCAAAGTCTCTTCCATTTTTCAGAGTAATAGATGTTAGGTTTTTGGTTTTTTTAGTACATTAAAAACAAGGAAGTAAGGTTGCTTAGAGAACTTTTGAAATGAAAGTTACACATTTGCAATACTTCATATTTTACATGTATTGTGTTTTCTTATAAGGGTAGAATACTAGTTGAAGTAACAATACAGCAAAATTAAAGACACGTGAGCAAGAATTACATGAATAGATCTTCAAGTATGACAATAAAAAAAACTGAGAATATTTACAGTTTTCAAAACAGTGTGAAGTCTACAGACTCATAGAATGTACTATTTGAAAAAGAAAAGATTCATTATTATGTGGTAAGTCCTTCTCTAAGCACCACAGAAGAAAATCTCAAGCACAAAGCTGAAGATAAGTCAAAATTATGCTTTCAAGGATAATTTTCTTATATCAGGTTCACAGGTTTTCACCACAGAGAGGAGCATCACAGGACAACACATGCACATTCACACCATATTGACACCAAGCAGAGAATACATATAAATAATAATAAAAAGTAATCTCAAGTGTACCAACCTGTGCTATATTTTTGTTGAGAAGATAAACTCCATATTCAAATTGAAGCTTCTCCCCTCCTTTTGCATATAAAGGAAATCTGATGGGAAAAAAAAAGAGGGGGGGGGAGTATTTAAGGTGAAATTATTCAGATGGTTATGTAAACTTCAGAAAGCCCCAGATTCCTTTTCTGAGAAAATAAAAATTTAAAAAGCTTCCTTTGCTGACTTCTCCCAGGAACCCCTCCATAGGATGTATTTAGGAACCCCCTGCAACTCCAGTCAATAAGCATTTAACAACTGATGCCAAAAGTCAGCTAGGGAATTCCATTTTTTAAAGTATTTGAGGTTTTTAAAAGACACTTTATGATTCTCCCAGGGCTGCAACATCCCTCTCACCTATCAAAGTGTAATTTCAGAAGCACACAGCACAATTCCAGATCCCACATTATCCCTCTGCATTCATTCAGTCACACTTGGTTAGCTCATTTCCAAACAGAAAGAATATTTTTAAAAAGTTGTTCTCTTTTGATCATTATCCTGTGATTGACAGAGCACAAAGCCCTTTATACAGAGAAGAAATCTGCAGGCTCACTTACCAGAACAACATTCAGAAATGATCCCTTTCAACAACCTTCACACATGCACCAAAGGCTTGAATCACAGCATCATAGGTCACTATAGCCCTTGCAAACATTTTATTACTGATCTTTATTTTTCCTATGAAATAAATATTGCTCACCATTTTAAATGCAAATTTGCTATTACATTTATATATGCAAATGTATCAAATAGTTTGTAAGAACATAGCATGGCACTGCTGCATTAGACAGAAGAACTAAAACATTAGTCCCTTAAATATTGAAACTCTTTGACAGTTTCTGCATTAAAGGATATAGTTTTATATGTCAGCTTAAAGAATCTCTGCTTAAGTGAAGCAGCTCTCAAACAGCTTTAACAGCTGTACACTGCACTTCTAAGGACTCCTCAGCACCAGAGGTTATGAGGTCATCATGGTCAATTCAGAAATCTTAGCACAAACTAAAATTTATTTTTATGGGAAATACAGCATGAATCAAGTTTTTGCCTTTTCATGAACTATGTCCTGCAGCTCCTAGTCAAGATGCTGCATGAAGTATCCACATACGCCCCACCCTACAGCAAAAACTAAGGTCTCTTAAATATAACAAATACAGGAGATCAATATCAACTAGAAACAACACACATTCTGGAGAGGTGATTAGGCAAAGTGAATTTTATCATCCATCAGCCCCACAGTAGAGTACATTTGTAATTTTAAGAATTATACAGTGTCATTAAAGCTAAAGGTTAACAATCACAGCAGATCAAACTGTCAGCTTCAGGTTTTCTGCTTCTACTTTCAAACTTGCTAGGTCTCTTTAAGCTGAGGAACATTAAAACCTCTGTGAATACTATATATCTAGCTAACCTCACTTAATAGATCTATAAATTGAACTAGTTCCCCATGCAAGAAAATGAAACTTTCTCAAATGCTACAAAAATTCTGCAACACATTATTCTAAGTGTAAAATACAAAGCAAGAGGAATTAATTTCACTATCTCCAATTACACTACCCAAACAGAGCAAAGGTTAGATTTAAAGAATAACTTTACAATTAACAGTCTACAACTGATCCATTTTTTAATAAAAGCACTATTAGCAACACAAACCATGGTTCCCTAGAAAGCAGCATTTCATGAAGTCACTGGTAACAGGAACCATGCATTCTATTATTAGACACAGAGCTCTTTGATCCATGCAGTATAGAAAGGGGGCAAAAACTGGTTTATGGTGCTCACTGACACCTCCCACACACAGATTCTTTTGAAAGGGAAAATCAGGATTTTCTGCTTCTCACGTTGATCCTGCTTCTTTGCCAATATCCAGATTTCTATCCTCTAACTTCCACTAATTAATCTTGAAAAGCTTTAAACCATGTACATCCTCAGGTCAGCTTTCACAACATAATCACTTAAATTAAATTCCTGAAAACTGCCAGTGGATGTCTCTGCATATACACATTTATGACTCAAAAGAAAAATATCACTAGGTTTTATGCCTCTCTCTCTCTGTGTTTTATCTTGCTTGCCCATTAAGCCTGATCACAAGCAATAAACTCAAGGAACTCAATCATTTTATACAGTGCTTCAGTGAATATAATTGAATCCAACTTGAACTGCTGCCTCCCTGTGTGAAATTCTTGTTGCCCACTCCACAGAAAAGCATCGACTGTAAGCTCAATCCCTCCCTTTGGCATGCTGCAAAAATCTGAGTCTGCTGGGTAAGGATTTAGTTATACTTAATACTTTTGAAAAACACTATTTTAGTGTTTTTATAATCACAAAATGCATAATAAAATTCAAAATGGCATCTGCCTAACTATTCTACTCCAAGATGCACCCTCCTTCTTTCCATTCTTGCTGATATATTTGGGGGAAAAAATCACTAAGCTCCTTGAAAGCAAAAAACAGATACTTATTCTGAGATAAAAAATTTGAACAAGTGTGATATGTTCACTGGAAAGAATCAAAAAACACAAGCTATAGGTACCCTTTCTACAATCAACAGAAAAGATTATCTGAGAGAAGTTATCAAGTGCTGGAAATTTGTTCTCAGCCCAGAACAGAGCTCAGAAGTTGAGCTCTGGTCCTCCTCAGAGCAGTACTTACACACTCTAGGAAACCATGCATCTGCCATGTGAACAGTCAGGAATTATGAACAAAACAGCTTCAGCTCAGTGAGGGTCAACATGTGCCTTTGTAAAAATATGTTGTCATTTACATACAGCTAGGCAATATGACATTTCAATAGCATGCAGACTTCTTAAAATACAGTGCTAACACACCCTGAGTTTACAGAAAATGATCTATTTCTGTATATAAAGACAGGCAATGTAGCAATAGTAGTTTTAATAGTGATTTGTAAAGCAAATCCTGGTTTAGAGAAGATTAACCTGATGCAAGAAAAAAATCCACCATGTTTAGTAACTTGTAACAGGTTTACTCCATTTGGAACTGTTTCTGTATCTGGTATTCCCACTGCTTTCAAGACATGTCAGCAAAGGAGGAGCCTGTACTGGGGAAAAGCAACAAGAACTAGGAGTGATTAAGGGAATAATCAGCCAGCAGGCATGCATAAAGGTGGCTTTAGGATCTAAGAGAATTGTGCCAAAGATGCTGAAATTAAACAAGCCCCACTGTGAATTCAGAAGGTGGAGGAGAACTCTGGATCAGACTGATCCAAACTGCACACTGGACTGATTTGAACCACATGGTCAATATGTACTTTGAAGGTTTAAGGTAACATAAAGAAAATTCTTAATCTTAAAAGCTTACATTTGTTTTGGGAGTCTCATGTTTTGCTTATTTGATCCTATAGGACTGTGACAAACACTAAGTTTTTACTAATGTTTTCTGAGTCATGTCCTGTTTTATAGGGCTCACTGGGATACAAGTCAGATGACCAGTGTTACCCAACTGTACCATAATGCACATCTACAATTAACCACAAAACACTTGCAGGACATTTTTAGGCACACAGCTCACATCCCCTTCCATGGCATATCACTTTGGACAAAACCTGTGTTTTTCTATGGTGGTGCCACCATGACTGAACAGTCTCTCCCCTGGTGAACCAACACTATTGTATTCAAGACTCAAGCATTCCCAATCCCACAGAAGAAGCAGTTTTGATTGTCATTTCTCACAGATGACTAAAAAATTTAAATAAACATAAAACAGCAGAAGCAGATAAAATACACTTTTAATTATCTCTGAAAAACTTCATTTTAGTGGAGCTTAAAATAGAGAGGACAGAAATCATATGCCCTAACTTTACCTCTCATCCTCACCTACTTGACCTCCCTCCCATCTCTCCTGTTTGGAAGGTTCCCAAGAATAAGCCCCTCCTCTCTACCTGCAATCTTAATTTCAGCAAGTCATTATCCACTGCTTTATTTTGATCCATTCCCTATTAATTCCTGCCACACTTCCTAAGCAGACATCAGCTACTGGATAAAGAACTCTTCAGCTTGAAACTTGTTTTTCTATCAAAATCACATAATATTCAAATATTTAAACCCACAGAGATCTGCTGATATGCAATGAATAAGGAAACAAGTGTGAGCAGGTCAAGGCTCAATAGAGTTGTGAAAAAGAAAAAGCAAGGCAGAGGTTACATGCTTACAGTTACCCTGATGGTTCAACATCAAGTCAGACTTTTAAACAAAAAACAGGGCTGAAACTCTACCTGTAATCCACACTGAAACTACAAAACCAGCACGGTACTATCAACAACAGAATTAAGCTTTGAGTTCAAGGACCTCACAACACTCCACAAATGCTAAGTTTTTAAAGAGTTAGTTTGAATATTTGCATTAAAAATATCATTCTGATAGGTATAAAGTTTAAATGTACCCAACTACACCATCAACAGGACTCTCAGGGAGTGTTATTTTGCTTAGTCTAATTAGACTCTATTCTACCATGGTATTTAATCAAGTAGAAAGCTCTGTAGACATAAGAAACACATGTAACTCTAAGAAACTTAAAAGCAAACTATAATAATAATAATTACAGTAAATCACATCAAGGTTACAAAGACTAGACAGGATACTAATTCATCCACTCTGGTTTAAAAGTCTTTCTATTAAAAAAGATAAACCCACTATATGTTTCCAGTCAATATGAAAAACCAATGGCGCCTGGTTGTCAGCATTTCCACTCCAGCTGACTCATGCACATGCAAACAGCTGAACAGAAATCTCAGTGTCAAACCAAGGCAAATTCCAATTTTCAGTTGAAGGAGGATTCCTGAGTATGTCTAAACACATTCATGGTCTGGTGGCAGTACAGGAACAGCAGACATGATTCCAGATGAACACTTTTGCCAGTTGTTCTTGTCTAGGGGCCTAAAGGCATTTCTGCTAAAAGTCAGCTCTGTAATTCTATGGGGTCCCTGCAGGAATCTGATCCAGAGGCTGCAGCCCACCCCATGAGGCCACAAGCCACTGCTCTGTGTTGCTGTTCATCCAGATACAAGGAGATCATCCTGTTATCACAAAGCTACAGGCACAAAGAAGCCTCATGTATCATCTCTAAGGCAAGTTCAAGCCACCCTGTACACTCAGCTATCATAACAGCTTCCTCTAAAACATCATCCTTCCCAGGGGTAGGAAGGTTGTTTAAGTCACCTTCCATTGATAATTCAAGTCTTTTCCATGATTCAAGATGTAATGAAGACTGTGCTCACGTGGTGCTGAAAGTAAAACCAAGAAATTTCATGCACAGACAGAGAAAAAGCCTCTTGCAAGGATTTTTCATTTTCATATTTAGAGTTTGAGGTGTAATGCCTGCAGTTCATATCTATTCTGGTGAGGTTTTTTTCCTCATTGACTTCTTAACAAAAGAAAGGGTTGCAACCCTTCTCTTACCTACTTTTAAAACCCCTGGCTTTGGTAAGAGCATAGGCAACAATTTGCTAATGTGGTGTCTTCAACCAAAACTGCTCACTAATACTGATGTATCCAGAAAACTGACTACAGAAAAAGAGATCTTTTAAAGTTGCCCACAGATCTTACTCTGGAGAATCAGAGGCCTGTTTCAAAGTTTCAACAATGATTAGACTACTTGTGGTGTTTTAAGCATTAGACCATTCTTACAACTCAAATAAATTGTGCTAAGTGTTCTACTCTAATCAATAAAAACTCTTCACTGTCCTTCTTTTTCCAGCTGACCCTCAACAAGTTCTCATCAGCCATCAAGATCTCATTTAGTTTCATTTCGTTAGCTGTTTTAAATAGCCACTTTGGTGCTTGATGAACACTCAAGTAAATCACTACAGGATTCTTGGCTCAGGCAGATGGCAAATGTTAGGAAAAGTTGAAAGAATCCTTATTCCATACATTTATTTCAGACCTCAAGCATCTCTTATGAATTCAAGTCCAAATAAATTTACTGTTGTGTTCTGTGATTTATGAATTCTGCATCCACAAATATCACATATGTCCCAATATACTGATGGCCCATTTTTATTGTCTATAACCACCTGCCTTTAACACAAACTATTTTTAAAGCTTATGAAATTGCTTCATTTTTAACTGCTTTCACCTGCTTCTACTTTGGTAATACACCATATGTTTTAGATCTTCTATTCTCTCTTCAGTTCAGACCTCTGCCATATCCCAAATTATATTAAAGTCTCAAAGTTTAATCTGTACTTCAGAAAGCTCTTAAGGGAAGAAGTCAGTAAAATAATGGTTTTTACACATCACATCCAACTGTCTTGCACAGGCCGAAGTCTGGCACAATTTAAATATCATATTACATCTCATTTGGCAAATCCAAGTAAAATTCCAAATTTAGTTTGGAATTATGTTACATAGCCTTAACTTTCCAAGTGATTCAAAACTTTAAGGACCAGTAATATTTGCAGCTTTATAAGCTACATTAGGACACTTATGTTTTAAGAACACCTTATTATCACAAAATGGTTTGTGTTGGAAGGGACCTGAAAATTCATCTTGTTCCAACCTCCTGCCATGGGCAGGGACAGCTCCCACTAGACCGGGTTTCCCCACGCCCTGTCTTACCTGCCCCTGCACATTTCCAGGGATGGGGCAGCCACTGCTTCTCTGGGCAACCTCTGCCAGGGCCTCCCCATCCTCACAGGGAAAAATTATTCCCAAAATTCCATCTAACCCTGCCCTCTGGCAGTGGGAAGCCATCCTCCCTTGTCCCATATCTCCAGGCCCTTGCCTAAAATGCTTCTGTAGCTCTCTTGGAGCCCCTTTATGCCCTGGAAAAAGCTCTTAGGTCTCCATGGAACCTTCTGTTTTTGAGGCTGCCTCCAGAGCAGAGGGGCTCCAGCCCTTGGAGCACCTCTGTGTCCTCCTCTGGATTCATTCCAGCAGCTCCACGTCCTTCTGATGTTGGAGCCCAGAGCTGGAGGCAGCTCTGCAGGTGGGGTCTCACCAGAGCAGGACAGAGGAGCAGAATTCCCCCTTCTCTGCTGCCCATGCCATGGGATCAGCCCAGCACACGGGCACTTCCAGGTGCCAGCACACATGGCCAGGGTATGTCCAGCTTCTCATTCAGCCATCTTCCCAAGCTGTCCTTCTCCTCAGAGCTGCTCTCAATCCATTCTCTACCCAGCCTGAACTTGTGCTTGGGACTGCTACGATGTGCAGCACCTTGCACTTGGCCTGGTTGAACTTCACAAGGCTGGCACAGGCCCAATTCTTCAGCCTGTCCAGGTTCCTCTGCCATCCCTTCCCTCTAGCACCACACAGCTTGGTGCCACTGGCAAACTCCATCTCACTGTCCATGCCATTTTAGAAGATAAACAGTGCTGGTCACAATTCCAAATCATGAGAACATCAATCATCACTGCTGTCCATTTTGACATCAAGACATTACCCAGTAGTTAAGTGCAGACTGAAATCTTAATCCAAAGATTAAATGAAGCTGACACCACTGCACTTTCACATGACTGTATTTACACTATCTTTGATACTTCCTGCCCAATTGTGTCCAATTTATCAGAGAACAAACTCAATCTGGCTTTTTCTTTCACTTCTCATTTTCAAGGACAGTAAGCAGAATGACTGCAGAGAGGTGGCTGCAGCACAGACTTGCAGAATGCACAGAATGCAGCTGAAACCCAGTTATTCATTACCATACAGATAAAGAACTGATGTCATTTCTGTGACTGTAAGTCACTTGTGTCATAGCAGAGTCATCTACCAAATCTGGGGGAACAATTGTGTCTCACACAACGCTACTAAAAATGGGTCAGTTAAGAAAAAAAAAAGTTTTAAACTTTAGACCACAGATAGGACACTCTATACGAGGATAGGACTAAATAGCACAATCCAGGTAAGATAATGGCCTGAAAAAGCCACAAGTTCTTGTTTGATATGTCTGAAGTATGAGGAATGTAGAAGAAAAGGTTTAAATATTTACTGAAGTTTGAGTTATTTCAGCTTCACCCCCTTTTGGGGTCTGCAAGGGGGGCAGGCAGGGGAGGAAAGAAGTAGTGTTTTCTCTCCAACCTCACCACACCTTGTTTGCTCACTGTAATGGAATGTCCTATTCAAAGGAGGAAGCTTGTGTGATTTAAAAGTCCTGGGGCTTCTCTGAACCAGAAGAAATTAAACCCTGAAAGCCTTTTAAGTCAGAAGGACCACACTGTCCAGACAGCTCACTTGAAATCACAATTTCTCAGGACACTTCAAATCAAATACTAGGACAAATAAACTGCTCAAGAGCCACAAGCACCAAAATATCCAGCATTCCTAACATCTTAGCACTCCACCTGAAGATCAAGGCACAAGAAGCTTTGGCTGCACACCTTTAAAACCAGTCTCCTTCTCAGATAAGCTGCACCACAACTCTATCAGCTTCAGAGCAGAGACTGCACAGATCTCCTGCAGAAGAGCCAAATTAAATGAAAAGACAGAAGAAAGGATTACAAGCATGCATTTTGCTTGTAATTACAGATTAAGATATAAATATGTGTTACAAATCACAAGCAAATTCAGACTGGATTACTATATGGTTTTGAGTCCCTACTTAACAAAAAAAGCTACACTTGTAAAACAAATATGATGACAAAAATACAGACTGCCATGAAGAAAAAGCATATCCCCATTCAAGCTTTATACAATAAATAAAGAATTAGTTTACTGGGGAAATAAAACATTAGTTTAACTTTATGAAATGTTTTTTCAAAATGCATTTCTGAACTGTTCAGATGATGATAATCAAAAGCAGAAGCATCTTTCTGTGCTAAGTGTAACTGCTGAGACCTTGCTCTTGGGGAATGCACAATAGCTTCAGTATGTACAGACTGTGGAAAGAAAATAAAAGCCAAGATCCAAATTATGAAAGTCAGGCAGTTCCTGACAAGACAGTCACCACTTTGCACCAGAGGGTATCCTTCTATTGCTTCAGCAAATGATTTCAAACACCTCAAAATCACAGCAAAGACTCTATGGAGACAATGGCACTGACGGCTTTTTGTAAATTGGGCATTTCTGTGACATATTTCAGCTTGGATTCAAGGCTTGCACCATACAAGCCATGATGAATGTCACCATACATGGACTATCTGTAAGGACAGAGCAGACAACCTTGCTATCAGAACTTTAAATCTCACTACCATTGAAGAATCATTTTTAACTAGAAGACACTCTATACAGGTCAAGTCCTGGCTTATTTTAAAAAATGAACTAATGTTTTGGAAAAAAAAAAATCTCAACAGGAGTATAGTGTTCCAATGGGAGTAGATTAAGACTAGTATGTCTTCACAGAAACATTTCTCAGCTGGTCTCAGATGTCTGGGGTCAGTGGTCTCATATACTGCTGTAAACAAAATCTGCTTTCTCAGACTGGCCAGGAGCATGTTAAAACTTCTAGTTCCCAGAAACAGTGTTAACATTATCTAAATTCATTAAACAACACCTGATCTAATTCTTTATCTATACACAGCAATATGTGCTGACTCAATGAAGGCAAAAGTATTGTTTTGCTAATCAAGAATCAAATAAGCCAGGATTCTAGCTAAATATCCTCAAGAATTGTAGAATGTAAAAATACAGTTCAAGACAAGTTCATGGCAAAAAGCATTCTTTGAGCAATACAGTTGAACCCTTAACACACACTCAATCTGCCCCAAAGAATCAACTTTTCTTTGATAGCTATTAGATTTCTCAAGCAACCATCTCCCTCCATCTAAGTTTGCCAAGATTTCTTCCCAAAGCTGCCATTTCATTACCTCAGCCAAAGTACCAATTATGATTAAAGATGTGTCAATTGAGTTGGAAAATCTTAACGTCAGTGAAAAGTTATTCTTCACATGCTCGTGTTCTGATTTTTCAGACTGCTTTGTTTGCAAGTGACTTATCTGTTACCAGGCACAGAGCAATAACAACTTTAGTGGTGTTGTACTAAGTCTACTGCAGCTGAAATTCTTGTTTTCCCATTCTTCCAAACTGGAGTAAGGCCACAATAAGGAGGATCACTTACAGATTATGCTCATTCAACAAGTGGATTGCAAATGCTCCAAAATTATCCATAGGCCAGTTCAGCAACACTTATCTCCATTTACCTGCAAATCCAGCTAACCACACTTCAAAGAAATTAAAGATAATACATCGAGACGGATAATTTGGAAGCATTTTTTGGAGCAGAACTGGCAAGGAATCCCATATGTTTGCTTTATTCATATTTTATCCTGAAAAGAAACTTTTACCTCAGAAATTCACTTTCTTTCCATGATTTAACACTGTGTGAACCACACACAACATACCAGTTTTTCTGAGCAGTGCAAATGAGTAGGTCTAAAATACAACACCGATACACCAAAATAATTGCTTGAGTATGTGTAGATTCAAAATATGTCCTGCCTGATTTACTTAATCTTCTCTGAAATTTGGTTTCCTAAACTAATGAAAAGCACCCCAAACTGGCCTAGTCCAGTCTGCTGGGGTTTGACTTCAAGGTTCAGTCAACAAACTGTGGAGATACATCAACATTCCCCACATGCAAAGGTGCTGCAGACCTTGCTCATCAACTCAGATAAACTTACTCAGTGCTTTGCATCCTTAAGGAATCCAGAATCACTCTGAAGACCCAAGAAGGGCATCTCTGATTCATGCTTTATGCACCCTTCAGTTGCAACAAGCCTGCACCACCCCAGTGGAGGGTGACCTCATTTTTTTATTTAGACATTTGCCCTTCCCACAAGGGCTACAGCAATGAATTCAAACTGGCCTTCAAAGTATCAGCACCTAGAGAAATCAAACATCAAAACAAAAACTCTGCCTATCACTGCAATCTTCTGGCTTGCTTGAGGTTTTCAATAATCATCAAGGTGAGCTGCATAAAAAGACAAATTTGAGGTGTAACTCCAACTCAGAAAAATAGTTTCCAGGAAATTACTTCAGGAACAAACCTATCCCTTTCAGCTGTATTTTGCTATTTATTATTTAGCTGTATTTTGATTCTGTTTTCTGTGAAGGTCCAGTATTACAATAGACAGACGTTTCCTACTTCAATGACAACAAAAGGAATTTAGACAGGACAAGTAACCCACGGTAGCATCCCTAATTTCACTCCCCCTTAGACCATTTCATACATCTTTTGGTACCTGAAGTACATCAAAGTCATAAAACAACTGCAGAGATGTCAGATGCCTCAAGGTACATGCCCAAGACTTGCATGGTAGCTGTCTGAATCCTTTGTCACACACAATGGAAGAAAAAAAATTAGTCTTTTTCTAAATTACGAAATACCAAGGAAACCTTTACAGTTTTTTACTGTTATCTCAGATCAACTAAAGCCAAATATTCCTGCAAAAATGCACCAGACTAGATCAGGTTTCTTCCATTACTGTCTGTGTCCTGTTTGCTTATCTTTAAATTTTATACATATTTTTGGCCTTTATAACACTGAATACCAACAAGTTCAATATTTAAACATATGAAAAAAAAAAAAAAGCCCTTCTTAGATATCAGACAACTCCAGCAGTTGTGCTTGCAAACGACAATGTTCTTTCTACCTTTTAAATGCAAAACCTTTTTAGGCATTGATGCCATTTTTTACCTCTTCATTTTTTCCCCAACTTGAAGTATGACACTGAGGTGGCAACTTTCTTCCTACTGCTCCTACTAGTCCTCCCTTAACACATTTTGTTGGGAAGAAGGTGCAGCATCCATCAGATTGTGTGTACTATTTGATTTCTCTGTACTATTATTACAGAGAAATAATGTTAGTAAAACTATTTCTTGAAATAGTTTCCAGTTCCAAGTCAGGGAAGAGCTCTTGAAAATCTTTAAGAGAAATAGTAGGAGAGATAGCTCAAAAATTCAATATAAATAATTCATCTGAATGTGCATTTCACTTGTCCAGATATACAAAGCAAACCAGAAAGGTGATTAAACTTTAAAAAACCCTATTTTTCCTCTTAGAGGAATATATATATTTCCAAGCTCTTTATACTCAAAAATACTGTAACACGAGCAGCGACACCAACACAGGGAATGTCACAATGTGTCTCACTCCAGCCACAACAATCCTTATTTTGCCCTAAGCTGGGAGCCATTCTTTATTAAAAATGTGAGAGCAGACTAACAGAAGCATTAAATACAGGGCTTGAGAAACACAGTCTCAGAACATATCAGAAATAGTTTCATCTTAGCATTCTCACCCTGTTATTGAGGATGTGATGAAGTGTTAGGTTTCAGTTCCACCACAACATTGCCAAGGAATTTAGGTGATTTATTCTGCAAGCAAACTTGTTCATCACTGGAGAGAGGAACATGCTGCTGTCTAAGTAGCTTCAATTTGGGAGTTACATACCCATAGAATCACAGAATCATTAAAGTTCTTAGATCTTTAAGAACATTCCAAATCCAACCACTCACCCAGCACTGCCAAGGCCACCACTAATCCATGTTTCAAGTGCCACATCCACATGGCTTTTAAACCCCTCCAGGGATGTTGACTCCACCACTGTACCAGACTGGACCAGGGCTGGACAACATTTTCAGGGAAGAAATGTTTCCTAATATCCAACCTAAAACTTCTCTGGCACAACTTGAGGCTGCTTACTCTCATCCTGTCACTTGTTACCCGGGAACAGAAACCCCCCTACGTGGCTCCACTCTCCTGTGGAGTTGTAGAAAGTGAAAAGGTCCCCTCTGAGAAGGGTGGGAGCCTCCTCTTCTCCAGCCTGAGCTCTGCCAACTCTTTCAGTTTCTCCTGGTGCACCAGACCCTTCCTCAACTCCATCCCCATCTCTGGCCATGCTCCAGGCTCCTCAATGTCTGTCTTGCTGAGAGACAGGGAGGATTGGAAGTGCCTCATCAGTGCCCAGCACAGGGGGACAGTCACTGCCCTGGGCCTGTGCCATATCATTACTGGGACAGGCCAGGTGCCATTGGCCTCCTGATCACCTGGGCACACCTGGGCTCATGTTCAGCCATGGCTGATCAGCACCTCCAGGGCCCTTCCCAGCTTTCCAGCCACTCTGCCCCAAGCCTGCAGCATTCCATGGGGTTGTGGTGACCCAAGGGTAGGATACAACCCTTGGCCTTGTTGAACCTCATACAACTGGCCTTGTCCCATCAATGCAGCCTGTCCAGATCCTTCTGCAGTTTTTCTGCCCCCTCCAGCAGGTCAACACGCCTGCCAAACATGGCGTCTGTTGGGGAAGATGGAACAGGAAAGCCTTATAAATATGATTGCCTGGCAAAAGATTTTGAGAATATAGAAACTATAAGCAAGACTGAAATGAAAGCAAGCTTTGAGATACCTTAGTTACTGAACAACTGGAAAACAATGGTATGGCTGGCTGAAGGTAATCCCCTTTTGATGAAACAATACCCTCTGCCTGCAGACAGGTCCAAGGCTAAGAGCAGACCCTACTACCTTGGCAGAAGGGGTCCAAAGAATAGTTTTTAGGGTTTAAAATGTAACATAGTATGGTGATGTAATGATTCTTACAGGCTGTATGTAAATGCTATAGGATTTGTATATTGTACTAGATTAGTTAGTGAGAATTAGAATATTCAACACAAAAGATTTATTGCATTGTAACAGGAACCTCACTCTCTTACCCCTTTTACTCCCTTACTCTCTCATCCTCTCTCCCCCTCTCTTCTCTGGGGCCTGCTCTGAGCTGTGGCTGGCAGCTCCCAGCAGGGCCCTGCACCCAGGCCCTTTGCAATAAACCCCAAGTTCCACGACCTGGCTGCAGACATCTCTCGTGTCCGTCCGTCCTGACCATCCTACCCCCTGACGCTCCAACAGGCGTCCTCTGCAAACTGACTCAAAGTGCACTCATTGCTTTGAAATCCTTCAGACTCCAGAACTTCTGAGAATTTTTTCTTCCTACATTTTGCATGCACTCTGGAGATGCTGAAAGGGACCACTGAAGAAGTGAGTTAATGAGAAATTTTGTTAAAATCAGATTCTTGCCTTAACATCGTACTTCAAAGAGTCATAAAAGTAGACATCATAGGAGAAAACTCAGAGCTTTTTGGCAGTACCAAAATCAGGTTTTGGAATACAAGAAAGGAGCAGTTATTAAGCAGATTACAAACACTAATATCTCTACAATTACAAGGCTGACCATATACTAAATGCTACCGGTAGTCACTCTGTACTTCATTCTAAGTTCAGTACTATGGCCAGACAAGAGCTAATTTCTCACCACAACCTCCTACTTCAAAGTCCCAATGTAACAGTTATTGTAACAGAAAAAAAATTGTAAAATTCTCAAGATCCTCACAGAAGTGACCTGGATCATGCAAGTAAACCAATCTGAAGCAGAAGAATTTCCCAGAAGTTACTTACATTCTGAAAGCTCTCAAAATATTTAAGCAGCTCAACAGGAGGGTTTAGAAAAGTCAGTAAAGAAACTTGAAAGTGTATTAACATCTTTATACAGTATGACTTTAAAAACAAACACCTGTACTTATGAATTTGCTCTTGAGCAAAAATCTCAGCTATTTCCCCCAACAAACAATTTCTAGAAACTCCTAGATTTCTTTAGGATCTCAGAGAAACCCTGTGTCTTGGCTTAAAGGACAAGTGCCTGCCAAGGAAAGTGGGAACCTTACAGGGATGGAAAACATGAACCCCTTCCCTCCAAATTATGGTGACTTTGAAATTACAGGGCTTTCAGGCTAAGATATGGGAAAAAGAATAACAGGGCTTTACAAATATATATATGTATAACAAGACAAACAAACAACAACAAAATAAAAACAGAAACAGAATCACAGCCTTCCCTTGGCCATTGAGCACCTTCCCCTTCAGTGCAGTTACTGCCACAGCCAGCAGCACAAGCCTGCTCTTGAGAGAGAGAATGAGAGCTGAGCCCAGCCCCTAATTCCCAGCCAATTCTCTCAGTACCCCTGCATTTTCCAAGAGAAAACCTCCCAGCTAAGAGACAGAAGCAAACTATGCCCCATCCCAGCCCTGGCCACATCTTTTGTCTCTCTTAAGTATCTGTCCTTCCCATTTCTTAAGACAAGAAATGGGAGAAAAATTTCCTGAGAAAGGAAAAAAAAAAAAAAAAAAACAGGAAAAATCCTAACCTCCAACACCCTGCAATGAAAAAAAAGAAATTAAAGTCAAGTATGTAAGTATAAGCTAGTCAATAATGAGTATGCTATGTGTTATAGTAAAGATTAAATATAGTGATTACATCACAGCAATTACTCAACAATTTATGGAGTTTGAAAAGCTGCTAAAGGACAGGTAACTGAAATTCAAAAATCTAATAATGTATGTTAACTGCTGTGCTCAACACAATTAGGAGCAAGGGAGAAACATGATCTATTACTTTAAAAAGAAAACTGCAACTTAAGACATTTGACATAAAACCTTGGAGGTGGTTTTTATTGGAGGACTGTTTCTCCAATAGCTGGGAAGAGAAGATCTCCAGCAGGAGCTAATTCTGAAAAAATCTTGCACAACACAGGTAAATAGTTCAACAGGGATTAATTTACTTAGATAAAATCTCTCTTTTTCAAAAATCTGTTGTGAAATCAAGTATTAACTCACAAGAGTTTGGAAGGCTGTAGCATGAAGGACTAAACCTTCTAATCTGTATGAGAGAACAGGAAACGGAATTAATCATTACACACCCACACACAGGGAGCTCTACTACTCAGAAATTTGTTTTCAAGATACAAATGTTCTAGTTTGCAACCCTTCTCAAAGTGTTGTACAGGAAGAAGTAGGATCATCTGCTTCAAGAACTACACTGAGGCAAAACAGGTCAAAGTTCTATTAAGGTACCCAGAAGTGTGTTCAGTCAAGTTATTAAAATGGTATCAAAATTACTTTGCAAGATATAATTACATAGTTGTGTTTTGTGGTGTCACAACAGGAAGACAAGTTTAAATCTTAAGGCAAATTATCTTGCCCAAATTACCTTCAAAGAGAAATCAGACACTTTCAAACATCCAAATTCTGTCAACTAGGCAAAATAAAACCCTTGCATCTTAATTCAATTATGAGGAATTAGTTTTAAATTGTTGTAATACTTTGACTGCATATTTCCAAAGAGAAGAATTTGTTTTTTCACAGCCTCTTGTCAATAGAGTCAGCTACTCTCCCCAAGTTCATTTCCTTTGCTCCCTTTTCAAACTATTGTGGAAAAATGAAGTTATTGATGCTGCAAGCCTGACTGCAGCCATCCATACACACATCCAGGGTCACAGAATTCCTGAGCTGTAAGGGACTTCAAGCTCATCTCATTCCAGCCACCTGCCAGGGCAGGGACACCTTCAGCTAGACCAGGTTGCTCCAAGCCCAATCCAACCTGGCCTTGAAAACTTCCAGGGATGGGTCCATAAAGCCTCTGGGCAAACTTTGCCAGTGCCCAGAATCTGAACAGAGCAGTTGGCTTTCCACCAATGGTCAGTGCTGCATTCCTGGCAGTTCAGTGGTTTCAGGCTACAAAGGGAACCTTAACCAGTAATTGTCATTAATTTCATGTTAGAGCACACAGGTGCCAAGACAGTGGGAAAATAAAGTTCCAAAACACAGGAGAAGACATTCAGAGAGTGAATTTAAAGACAGAAAGACAGTTTCCTAGAGGGAGAACAGTAACAGTGTAGCTATATGTTCAAAGACAATGAAACAAATGAAAAGCTCTACATTGAATATTCAGTTGATTTATGGTAGGTGGCAGGTTACTGTGCTTTTTTAATTGATTAAAAAACTCTCTGTTAAAACAAAGCAACTTGTTTTCCCCTATTTATCAACCACTATTAGGGCACTGGCAGCACCTCCCCAGTGAAACTACACCTGCTATCTGAAGTTTATTCCCATAGCCAGCAGCAAAACATAAAAGACAAGTTTTCCAAATAGAAACCAAAACTCATGAAACACTAAGAAACACTATTTCAGTTTTTCTAGCATTACTGGATGCCAAATCAAAGCCATATATGTGGCAACAGACCCAGAATAACAAAGCTGAATTACTCTATTGTATCCAAAAATTCCAACAAGAGAAACCCAATGACTATTCCACAGCTACGGAAAGCAGTAACAAGTAACTTCAAATTCCTTATCACCTCAGACTGCCCCAAACTGTTTAAGATGGGGTTTTTTGGTGTTGATTTGTTGAAGACAGTAGATCAGTGTATTCACAATATACTCACTCTCGCTCTTTTTCCGTCAGCTTGTCATTTATATTGTCTTTGATTGTAGACCGGGAGCCCTTGTGAATGATGGGATACCTGAGTGGCACTTGTAAGAAGAAGGAGATCATGGAAATTAGGTGAGCAGTATAGCCCAGGGCAACAGCAATGCTTCCATCATCTTTTGCTGTCAATGACAAAAAGATGCTATTATTAATTGGATCCATTGAATCCTCATATTCATCTTTATTGCTCAATACAATATTCATCAATATTGCTCAGAACAACAATTACTGTAGCTCTCAGAAGTCAGAATTCAAGGACAGAAGGAGACCTGGTGTCATTCTGGAGAGCTTTACAAGTGTTTGCACTTCACTGTCTTGTGTTTGCCTCTTGCAATGAGGCACAGAAAACTGGTGATGGCTTGTTCTCCAGCAAATTTTACTTTCAAAGCTGCACTGGCAGGGTGGAGGAGGGAGGAGGAGAGATGGGAAAAGTGAAACAAAATTCACAAGTCAAAACTCAAGTACTAAGATTTCTGCATTTCTCTAGATGGAGCTGACACGTGTGAGTGGGATCAGGAGAAAGCTGCATTCCTCCTCAACTTTATTCACAAGTGAGATCAGTTGGAAAGACACTGACCCCAAGCTATGAACTCTGTTCTCTGCCAATAACTGGAAAAACTTAGATTAACCCATTGCTTTCAAGTATCATTTTCAATTTGACCATTAAAGTTTCAACCTTAAAGCTTCACCTGCTAGGAATACACATAGATCTTGCAATTGAAACTACATCTTTTAGCCATATAAAGGCTTTTCCTTTCTCTTTGCTCTATTTTAATTCTTTTTAAGGGATACAGACAGCACAATAGTTATCCCTTCTGATGCATCTATGAAACCAGCTGAACAGAGGACCTTCAACAAAGCTTATAATGATATTCAACAACCATACTGAGCTCTATCAAAACCTGTCATGATTTATGTATTTAAGTTACACCCCTGACAAAAAGGATTGGATTTTGTAGAAAAGGTTCAAAATTTGCAGCAAAACTGGTTTTCTGGATTTTTTTTGACACCTACTTTTTTAAAAGATAATATCTACTGAGTCTGAGATAAGATCCATGCCAGACAGCTGGGTTTCAAATTTAACTGCCTATTTCACTAAATTTAATGCTTAGGACTTCTTCCTCACAATACAATTCTTCTAAAGACTTGGATAAAGAATTAGTAATTCTTTTGCAATGAATTAATACCAAGAAACCAAAAATGGGCCAGAAGATGGCACACACCACTCATTCTTCAGGAGTCAGCAAACTGAGTTCATTACCATATTTAGTGCAATCAGGGAATCAAAACAGACTGATTTTTGTCCTACTGACAAATTAATTTGTTTTTAAGATTACTCCTCCAATATTCAAGCATCTAATATACATATTATTAGTACAAGTTAATTACTATGGGGTGGCTTTAAAGAGTCAGACAATTGATGGAGGTTTCCAAAGTGAACAGGTACTGGAGGCAAGAAATCCTCAAGCAGATTTTAGTGAACCTCCAGTTCACGTCAAACATTTGTAGATGAATGCATGCAGTTACCTGTACAACTGTTATACAGGTAGGTATATGATATATTTGTTTCTGGAATAGGATGAGGGTTGACAGTTGAAGTAGAAGGTCACTTGTAAAGTACTCCATACTGTCAAAGATGTTCAAAGTCTTTTTTTGCAAGGTATTTATTTGGCAAGTTCACCAGTAACTACAGCAAACCAAATGGGGATTCATGCGTGTTGCCCCACTGAGACCTATGGACTAAAAGTAGCCCCAGTGGAATTCTAGGTCAGACACCAATGTTTTCCAGAATCACTGAGTTTGGAAGGCACTTCACCCCTGGCTCAGAGCACGTTCTTCCCCGGATTGTGTCCAGCTGGGTTATGAGCATTCCCCAGAATGGAGATTTCACTGCCTCTCTGAGCAACCTGTTCCAGTGTTTCAATATGCAGTCTTAGAACACAGAGGTACTTTACTAAGAGCCAAAAGGAACCTCCTTTGTTTTAGCTAGGATGCACCAACAAATAATTAGTCAGTTTTTTTCTAGTCTATATCTTTCTAGACAAAAATTTGGACCCCAAGCTATTGCTACCAGTTTTCTAATTTTACAAAGTTTAGAAGCAGTGTTAACTGTAACAACTACATTAAGAATATGCAGCTACCTTGAAAGTCTTCAGAATTAGGAAGCTTGACTCCACAAACAAAGTAATCCTTTTGGTTGTTCTGTAAATTTAACATCAAGAGTGGAAAGTGAGCATGAAACAATAACATCCAGAACACCAAAACCTGCATAAAACACGACAACAAGGCTAACAAACAATAAAATGAAAATAAAAAAACTAAATATTCAACTAAACTTACAGTGACTGACACAGTATTTTAGTATCTCACACAGTTCGGAAAATAAATGCAACTTTTTTAAAGAGTGAAGAACTTCATATTAATTCATTATATAGAAGATTTTTAATCCCAACATTTTAACATGTTTCTGTGCACTCAGCTAGCCTACTGTCAGGGTTACTTTATGCAATTGTACACAAAATGGAAGACACCCATTAAATTACAGCTATTCTATTTTCATAGAGGACACTGTGTAAGAGGTGCTGGCCTAAGTTCCCTCCCTGAAAGTCTGTAATTGAAAGACCAAATGTAAGGAAAAGCTGAAATAAACAGAATGAGCAAAGAGCAGATTCTGTCACAAGTAAAGCATAATATTTGTTTGCAGTGTAATAAATAAGAACCACATTTCCCATTGAGCAGATTGTCAGGATGTTGAAAACATACCAAATCAATGGGGTAGATGTAGGATAGCTCCGACAGCAACTGCTTGCATCGAATAGTCTGCTGGGCATTTATCTTCAAAAACTGTTCTCTTTGGGGAAAGAGATTCCAAAACTATTATTTTCTTCAAAAGCTCCAAATAAAGGTATCAAGTTGTCATATCTGCAGCTTTCCAATTTTCATCTCCTATCCTCCAAAAAGTTATGTAAATCCACCCAAAAAAAATACAGCACGCAAAGCTAATTTCTGTTTTCATACATACCATACACTATTAACATATTTTGACTACAAGAATCAAGTATTACAAAGCTGTGTTACACTAAAACACACAGGAAATTCCTATCAGAGTCTACACATATAACCAAGCTTTAGTTTTCTTCTCTTCTAGACTTGCCGCTGGTAATCACTTTAGATATCTACAAATTGTAGCAGGGATATCTTAACAGAAGTTTTAGGGCAACATGAGAAGAATTTGGTGCCAGAAGTCCCATTTTCAATGGCTTGCTCTCAAGCTTATCTTTTTTTTCCAGTTACAGAACAAACATAGGTCCTTTTACCTCTTAGCAGTGCATTCCTTTCTTGATTCATATAGAGATTCATTATGCTCTTCAAGTTTCTGGTATTCAGTCCCAAATGCATTTTCTAACCAACAGGAGAAATCAGGAAAAAAAAATAGTATAAATATTTTCTTAGTTATCCAAAGTTTTAAAAGTAGATACTGACAAAATGTTGGCAATAATCCTCCACTTATTCTTACCCTTCCATTTTCCATTTTATGCTCCCAAACTAGAGAATGTCAGACAGCACAGGAGGAATACCTGTCTTCATTCACCAGCCAAATACAACCCATCAGATTTCATCTTCCTTTAATACCTGTTCCTCTTACAACGACACAGTGGAGTAATCCAATGATGGGATCTCAATACTTGCATAGCCAGAAAAAAGTACATGGTAAAAACCATCCTTTTTAGTAGTAACTAATTATTTTAGACTCAACTAAGTATTGAAACAAAATTCCTGCAAAAAAATCAAGTATGGGTATTGTTTGATCTTGGGGAGCTCCAAAGAGACAATGATACAGCGTTTCACTATAGGAGACTTGCCTGGTAAAGGATGATACCAAGATGACTTGTACGACAGAGTATTTAATCTGTCACTTACATATTGAAATATTAAGAGGGATTTTTGTCTTCTAATACTTTACTGAATCCAAATCACAGGTACAGCAACTTCCCTTGTGACATGAAGTCCCTTTATGATGGCAATGTTTACTGTACTATACTGCAGTTCTTCTAAAGTTCTCAAAAAATGTCAATTAAACACAGATTTAAGATTGCTTTGGAGAAATGTCATAGTAAGAAGTTATTTAGAGACAAGATACCAGAAACTGCTGTATAAAACTCAGTATAACATATAGTGAAGAAATTACACCTGGCTGCAAATTTCAGATAAAAAAAAACACAAGCAGCACATTACAGCCAGACAATGAAAACAGAAAAGAAACCAGCACTTTCATTCTGGTCATAAACTAGGCTAAGGTTTCTACACTCACCTCTGTCAAGCAAAGTACTTTTTTGCTTGCGCAACAAGGCTACTTCTTGACCAAGGGCCTTCTTCTGTCGCTCCAGTTCATTACGCAGCACCAGGATCTTCAACTGTAAACATTCACTCTCCTTTTTCTATGGGAAGAAATACAGATTTAAAAAAAAAAAAAAAAAGTTTCTCTGCACAGAAGCAGTTCCATAAAAAGGTGGTAGGAGAGAATGAAAAAAAAAAAACAGGACAAGACTAGCACCTGCCTAAGAACGAAGTTCATAGATTACCACAGGCAACAGATTCCCAATGACTAATAATTTTGCTGCTTTGGAAGGAAAGCAATGCAGCTGTGTGTCACAGTGCTTGATCCTCCTGTGGGATGCATCTCTCTTGAGCCCAGACCAAAAATTAGGAACAGTGCTTCACCAGGACAAAAACTGACAGCACAGCACTAGCAGCAGGATGAGCATTCATTCCTGGCAAAGGGCTCACCAGCAAGAGGCAAGGTGAACAGTAAGAAGTCTATACAAAGTGAAGGCAGGAGCTGGAAAAAGGCTGGAGATATTAAAGCTGCACCATTAGATTCAATTCCCAGCTCCAGGACGATCAGAGTAAGAGGATACAAAGAAAAAGCTGAGAGAGTGTTCAGCCTGGAGAACAGACAATGCTCCAGAGAGACCTTCGAGCCCCAGTTGTCCAAAAGAGCCAGAGAGGGAGGGTCTGAAAGGGCCTGAAATTACAGGACAAGGGGAAATGGCTTCCCACTGCCAGAGAGTAGTGTTAGATGGGATGTTGGGAACAAAATTCTTGGCAGTGAGGGTGAGGAGGCCCTGACACAAGTTGCCCACAGAAACTGTGGCTGCCCTGTGCCTGTAAGTGTTCAAGGCCAGGTTGGACAGGGCTTGGAACAGCCTTGTCTAATGGAAGGTCTGCCTGCCTATGGCAGGGGTTTGGAACTGGATGAGCTTTAAGGTTCTTTCCAACCAAAAACATACTAGTATTATTTGATATAGTTTTGGTCTCAGATATTTAAAAATTAAGAGCCTTTGTAAGGAGGAATGAGCATATCCATAACTGAAAAAGTAATGGTTAAGCAGTCAAGATACCAGAAGGCAAAGAAGGTCTGGGTTGGAATGCTTCACAAGAGATTTTATACTGCCCGTATGGAAGGTGACTTCTTCACCTCTTCATCTACAATGTAACCCCTGTAATTACAGAGGGTAAACAATCTCCCATTTTTCCCATTTTGTCAAATCCTTGAACCAGTTTGACACTTTTGGAACTTAGCTGAGTACTCTCAACTCAGAATCTGCTTTACAGCAATAAATTAACATCACACTGCAAACATGTCCTTTACAAGGCACCAAACACATATCACTGAATACCAACATAATGAAGGCATCACAAACCACTCCTGTCAACTCATCTTTGAGCCAAGATCAGCTTTCATGGGCAGAAAGCAGGAACTAATGTCAACAGACTTCTCTGGGGAGGGGAGGGGAGGGGAGGGGAGGAGACCAGGCAAAACCAAATGTCAAAAGCCATTGTAAGATCTAGTACAGTTTCTGTTTAAAATGAATATGTCACTTGAATGACAGCATTTGCATGAACTCTGTTCATCCAAAGGGAGTCAGGGTGCAAGAAGATACAGCCAATAGACTCACCTCACTCTAAATCCACCACAGGTTCCTGTCAAGTTTCATATAAATCATTAAAAGTTTGTTTTTTGTGAAAGACCTCTTTTGTGCAATGTTTATGCTTTGATAGCATGATTGTACAAAATAAAGGTAAAAACAGAATAACTGATTTATCAATCCATCTGAGTAACTCACAACTCAAACTGATGATATTACACAGCTCTCAGATGAGCTCCCATTTAAAATGGCAGGTGTAAAGAAAGATTCCAAGTACAAGTATTAAAAAAAAGCTTTCAGTCAAGACATCAGTCAGATTCGTCAGCAAGCCCATAAAATAAGGTTTTAATAAATCAAACATACCAGTTCATTCCTTGTAGATGTACATCTCAGCTTTTCTTCAATCTCCCTTCCTATTTTCTGAACAGTTACCTGAGTCTGTTTAATTGCACACTGAGCTCTGTGGAGCCTGCAAGGAAAAAGTTACAGCTGTGATAAAGGTTCCCCACATGTGCAAACACCTCAAAACCAGCAACAGGAATGCAAACTCAGACTGTCACCTTCCATTTCAAAATACCAAATAGGAAGCATAAGGAAGGCAGGGCTAGATGGGACATTGGGCAGAAATTGCTCCCTGTGAGAGTGGTGAGGCCCTGGAACAGGCTGCCCAGAAAAGCTGTGGCTGTTCCATCCTTGGAAGTGCTCAAGACCAGGCTGGACAGGGCTTGGAGCCGCCTGGTCTTGTGCAAGGTGCTGGAACTGGATGAGCTTTAAGGTCCCACAACTCCAAACCATTCTGTGACAACCTGCATAGTTTACGAAGAAAACTGCCAAGGCTTTAAATTCAATGAAATATCAAAATCTCCTCTTCAGTTTTTCAATTCAACAGACACTGACCTGGCTGCAGGTAACAGGTAATTACAGGTACCTCACTTAAGTTAAATCACCATTAACGTGAAAATAGATACACACAAGCATTGTTAACACAGGCCAGCTTTAGAAAAAGTGCAAGTGTCCTTTATCTAACACACAGCTACCCAGCCAAGAACATGAAACATTCTTCAGTATCTCCCACTATACTATGGGTCCTTCTGTAGCAAAAACATAGATTTCTTAATTGAATCACGTTTGAAACAATAAAAGATTATGATGATGTGTTACTGATTGTTAGCCTTGGCTTCCAGGTGAAGAGAGAAAACCAATTATTTGCCATATTTATTAGGGAAAAAAAAAACAGGCAGAGGAAAAAGATGGCAAAAACAGGTCTAAGAGAGACATTAACATCTTTCTTAAAATTAACTCAGAGTAGAAATCATTGTATTTATTAGAAAAAGGAGTTGTACATGGAAACAAACAGTGCTAGTAATATTAATAAACAAGGTCTTGTGATTTAGAACTTTTACATGTTACAGTTCTAAATGAATACACTTATGCCTTTAGTTCCTTCACACTGTTGCTTCTCCTAAACACCATAATAGCATAATTTAAAGGAAAAGTCAAAGTAACTTCTTTGGTTTCTCTTGAGTTTTTCAAACTGCCATAGCACCAGCAGCCACAGAGCTGTTGAGGGGCCATCCAAGATGAAGAAACACTGCTCTGCTGGCTGAGGGGGTGGGATGGGGCTAAGACTGCTCAGACCAACAGTGCTGCATCACCCAAGGGCTTGATCTAAACACACCTAATGCGGAACTGAGACCTCCTGGAAACCCTGATCCTACTGGGAACTACTTCTTACACCTCCCATCTCTGTGAATGCATCCCAAGGCTGTTGGCTACGGAACATGTGGTTACACAGGTCAAAGCCAAGGTTTGCTGACCATCCTGAACATCACTCAGAGCTCTGCTGCCATGTCATCCACTTCCACACCTTCCAATTTGTCTCTTTCCAAAAGTCTGGAGTGTTTTCCTTCTACATATAAGAAAGCCTTACCCAAGATAAAACTTTTTGGTAAAGAGTAATAACTGAATGATATTTCCTCTTCCTCTTTATGTAGTTTAACACTAGAAGAACATTCCTGATTTAGTCCATTATGTGATCATGAGACAGTCTTACAAGTTTTCACAGCCCTCCATTTAGGCAGCAAAACCTCCTGGAATGTGTTCCACTTGTTGAAAGAGTACTTACATAATGGAGAAATTATTAGAAAGGTCATTTGCCATGTGAGTTACTCACAGTGATTTGACCAACACTCATCAACAACCTAGCAGTTGTGTAGTAACTAAGTTCTCCTATGCATGCTCAAAGTACAAGGAACAAACATTTACAGAGACTGACTTCTCAAAACAATACATATAGTCAAATACTTGTTCAACTGGTGAATCAGTATCTAAATACAAATTTCTGACATATAAAAACTGCTACAGAAAATAATTCAGCAATAAAATCTGGTTTTAATAAGAAGTGTATTTCTTTTTAAGCCAAGCATCATCCACTTATTCCTTTCACAGTTAAACTTTGCTGCCTTGATGCCAAATAGGGCCATTTACACTGCAAGACAGAAAAATTACTGATATTGGTTGACTCAATCCCAGTACATCCACTGTTGTTCCAAGAACTTCAAAATGGTAACATAACCACATCCAAAGTTAAATCTTACAAGATTAAAATTTTAGGGACTTCATGTCACAAAAGCAGCAACCATCAACAGAATTTTTTTCTCAAAAAAAAGCCTCTATATGGAAATCTTTGGTCATCCAACAAGGGGAATACAAACTAAGCTATTAAGAATAGCAACATGGAAATTTTGTGTATCACTTCAGCACAAGCAGACTTAGGTGGAAGCAATTATGATTGCACAATGGAGATCAGCAAGTTGAGGCCATAAATCTGGATTAAAACGTTTACAGAATAAACAGAGAGAAACTTCAACCCTAACTGACCACATCTTGTTTCCATTTCTAGGCTAAATGCAGGTCCAATGCTACAGCTTAGTCAGCACAAGCTGTGCTTTGAGCACAATCCTGCTTGGTTTAATAACTGTCAACCATAAGCCAATTGATTACATCACCTACATGCCATCAGCCAACCTGGGATTCTTCCTACGTTGTCCAAGACTTAATTTTTTAAAGTACTTTATTAAAAATAGCACTTCCATAGCATTTTAAAAGCTAATTGAGGACTTGAAGAGGCCACTGGCCTGCTACCAAATTTCCTCCAGCAATTGGGAAAACCAGGCCAGTTACAGCAGAAACTCCAGCCTTTTTAAAGGGATAGTTCAGCCAACAGTGTTGTCACTCAGTGTCTGCAGCAGCTCACAGCCATTGTCAGCCAGGAGCAGAGCAACTGGAACGTGATGACTGACAGATTTACTGCTGTTGCTTGGGGCCCTGAGAGCTGCTCTGCAATTGTCCAGCATCAGGCCAGGTCCATGCTGCTGCCTGGGAAAGACCGGAAAGCAAAGCAGACATTTCAATTCTCGAGCATCCTGACTGATGGAAGGTGGAGATCCACAAGGCTGCTGTTCTACCTCCACTTCTACAGCACCAGCTTTCTGAGATGGGAGAGATAAGGAAGACACAAAACACTCCCCCTTCCTTTGAACAGTTTAGAAAACAGTTGGATACACTAAAAGTGCAATCCATGTATTGTAAGCTAAGACTAACACAAGCTGCATCCCTACTTGGTGCCAGCCAACTGTAAGATTTTTTTCATAACCTCTTAAAGCACCATTTGCTACATCTGCTTTCCCACAAGAAAAAAATCCTAATTTATAATCATATACTCCCTTTCCAATTTCTTAAGATACCTATACCTACAATTTATCAAAAACAGATGTAGGTCAAGAAAAGACAGTAGGGAGTAAGAAAACAATAAAATACAAGACTGACTTAATAATTTGTGACATCAAACCTCTACAAGAGCCAATGCTGTAAGAAACTCATGTGATAGATGAGTAATGTGATGGTTGACTCTCACCATTAAAAGGCAAATATCATGTCTATATGTTAAGAGAAGTTTCATAGATTTATAGTTCTGTTTTACCCCCCCCCCCTTGTGTTATTATCAGGGGGTGGCCTGGGTTTGGGACATTTGGGATGGTCAGCTTGTTACTATGGCAGCACCTGACCTCCAATCCAGATTTAAGGAAGTGAACTCCACCACTGGACAGCAAAGGAGGAGTCAATGGAGAGAACTTTGGGAGGGGGTCAAGAGTTAAAAGGTGAAACCTCCATTGTGTGGATAAGCACATGCTGGGAGAGAGCCTCTGCTCCTGGCACTGTAATATTTTCACAATTCAATCTTCTGATATTTTTTTGTTTTTTTGATAATGTTTTAATAAACCTTTCAAAGATTTTGAAAGCAAGTATCATTTCTCACACCCAGACAAGTGAGTGACACAGCACAGACAACTTTCCATCATTCACTCAAATAGTTCTGAGTCCTACACATGCAAATCACTTACAAGTATGCCTTATGTTTACATTAGAGAGTCTACACTTAAGCCTTACACATTTAAGACTCAAATTAAGCTTTAAAATAATTAAGTCCATGTGGATTTGTGGTCTGCAACAGCAAATGCTTTGAGCTATTTGGAAACAGAGAAGAGAAGGAAAAAACACATCTTTCAAATGGGCAGGTTCCAGCCTCCAGTCTGAGGAATACTTAAGGAAGCTAGCTAGGATACAGATCACCTTCAATACTCACAGGGCATGAATGGAAGAGGAGAGCCTTAACATGAAACCCAGTTTTTTTGAGAAATTAAGCAACAAATGTGAGATGTCTCTAGTTCCAACTCCAATTCACAGATTTAACGCCAGTTAAATGGATGGATTTATGGGTTAGTTTTTTTTAATTCAAAAAACAAATGTGGCAAATTAGAAAGGAAGTTTCTTTTTGTTCTTTCTCAGTTTGTGATTACAGAAACCTTGCTGCCAGGGCACACAATCATATTCAAGACACTGTATTTAGTTTAAAAGGTAAATTAAATGCAAATCAAATTTCTAAAGGGCATAAACACATCAAGATGACTCCTGCCAGGTGGACAGTAACACCAGAATAACTCAACAGGCATTTCCTTACAAATCTTCACATAAGTTTCAACTCTCACTCTGAGACCGTAAGCAAGCCTAAGACAGGGATTCACCAAACAACTGAAAAGGAAGCTGCACAAATTCAGACTGAATGTGTTCCAGGCTCCACCCAAAAAGAGACCAGGTGCTCTCCACTTGGTTGTGTTCTTCCACTCAAGGCCACACAACTGACAAAGTGCTTGTGACAGCAGAGCACAGGCTTATGGAATGCAGGAAGGAGGTGAAACACCAGCCAATATTCAGGGGACTCATCTTTCAAAGCTGCATACTGCTGCACTCTTCCTCCTGGAAGCCACCTCCCAATTCAAATCTGAGTCTTCTTCCACGGGAAGAAGAATTCTGCAGCTATAGTAGTGAAAATTCCCACCTAACAGGGATGGTCACAATGCTTTCCTGAGAGTTCTGCAGCTTCTTGGACATTTCTGCACTTCCTGTCTTGCCCTGCTTCAATGAGCAAATTTATTAGAGCATTTTACCCACGACAAGATCTTTAATTCTGTTTAATTTGTTCTCAGTCAAAATTTTGCCTTGACTTTCCCTGGTGTGGTTGGATAGTTCTGAGGATTTTAGAGACATGATTGCATTCACCGAGATCTTTGCCCAGGCTGAGAGAGAAAGCAACTCACAGCACCATTCTCATGGCCACATCTAGGACAAAGGTGTAAAAAAATAAACAGTCCTGATGTTCACACAGTTCTCCTTCTTAACAACTTTCAGGTATCCATCAGTAAATATTTAGATTCTCCTTTGGTGGAGATAGCACTAAATAGCACTTTGCTATTTAGATTAATGATAAGTAAGACATTTTCTACAATGAGGATGGTGAAACAACAGCATAGATTGTTAAAGGTGGTAGTAGGTGCCCCATCCCTGGAAGTGTTCAAGGCCAGGTTGGATGGGACTTGGAGCAACCTGGTCTGCCATGGCAGGCAGGCAGGATGATCTTTAAAGGTCCCTCTGAACCCAAACTATTGAACGATTCTACAACATGCTGGTTTTCATCCAGAGCCAGAA
This sequence comes from Ammodramus savannarum pratensis, assembly GCA_020466415.1. Classification (NCBI taxonomy): domain Eukaryota; kingdom Metazoa; phylum Chordata; class Aves; order Passeriformes; family Passerellidae; genus Ammodramus; species Ammodramus savannarum. The sequence continues at coordinate 8,580,165 of JAHXMQ010012338.1, read as the reverse complement.
AAAGGACTGGGTTCTGACTTCTCAGTATTGCTTCATTAATATCATCTTTTACACACTGTCATAAATAAAGAGGCAGAATAAAGCTACTTTTTTTAAGCCCTGCACAACTTTGTGTAATTCCTCTCAAAAGTGCTTTGAAACAAAATTTGACCAAGAGCTAGCAATATATCAAAGCTAAAAATGTGCCACTGCAGGAGTAGCTTATTGCATATGGCATATTAGGAAAATTGAAGATCAGAGAAGCAGCAGACTTAACAAACACGTGCTGCTCTTATGCTTTATGCACTGTTTCAACTTGCTATGACCCATGCTACTCTCTGCTACAGATTTTGGCAAAAGGCAGGCTTGTAAGTTTATTGTTCTAATGGCTGAATAGCCTCAGTTCCCATACAGCTCAGCACCATAGAGGTAAAATGCATGGGAAGAGACTTGTCCAGAAGTCTGATGCCACCAATAAAAATCCCTAAGGAACCTATCAAGAGAGAAAAAAAAATCAGATCCGAATTTTTATCTCCATTGCTACTTTTCAGGAAGCCCCCACAGCACAACTCCAACCCACTAAGTTTTCAGGCCAAGAAGAATCACACTTGTTAAACTGTTCATCCATTTCAGTACTGCTTAATTAAGCATACAGAGGCACTCTAGAGGTCTGATTCCAGCTCCTATTTATTCATCTTGGCCTTAGGCCTCCTGGATTTGCCTGTCCAAAGCCAAGGGGGGATGCCTGCCTGGTCTTGGCTGCCTGTTAGGTACAAAGTGCCAAGTCTTCCAGGTGCAAATCTTTCCTGTTTAGAAACATCAAACCTGGCCATCACAAAATCCCCCCCGACATTTATCACTAGTAAAGGGATGTTCTAGCAGAGGAACTTGGTGATTTAAGAGCAAGTAAGAGGAATCCTACAACCTTTTTCACACTTAAGATGGTGTATTTCTGCATCAACTAGGGGAAGATGATGGCAGCAGCAGTAGCAACACTGAAGTCCAAAAGTCTGCAATGTGATTGCCAAGATACTCTCAGAAAAAGCTATGGCAAGGCACTGCAAGAGTATCAGGTTAGTTATTAGTGATCACCTTTCCTGAGCCATTCACATGCTACAAAAAGATGGTGACTGTTCCACCGTGTGAACATCCGTAACTGCAATGTTTAGAGAGGTTTTGGTCACAGCTGAGTTGGGACCCTTCTCAAGTAAAGGACAGCAAAGAGAAAAGCTAGAAACAGGAGACTTAATTATCAGTGCATCTTCTAAAATTTAACTAGATCTTTTCTGCCTGTCCTTATCTCTATGCAGCTACCAGCATGCCACAAAGAATAGGGCAGCAAAAAGCAACTCTTTTCCATGTAGTCCCATCCACTTCCTAGCTTCATTGGGTTCACTTCTTTCATGGAGATGAAGATAGAAATAGAGGAACTTCAGGGAAGTTCAAAAGGCAGTATAGCTTTGCATGGCTCACATCTGCATTTATCAGATGCTGTGCAACTCTTTCAAGTCAGACCAGCCAGTGATGAGAACATGTCTTCTTCCTACCTTCCCTCCTTTTCACCCTACTAAACAACTGGAAGCCTAAAGTTTGGAACTGCTACTTAAATCAACCATACAATAGCAAAGTCTGGAGGAACTCCTGTCAGACAGGACACTGACCCTGTTCAAGATGGGCCAGTTTACACAAAACAAGTCAATGTACCTGAGATACACCTCAGCACTGAGCAGCTCAGGCCCACAAAGCCCTTGTGCTGCTCTACCATTCCCTACTCAGAGCTTATGAAAAACAGTTTCACTTTCAGCATTATTTCCATGTGTTAAAAATAGCTGCACAAAGGTATTACATATAGATTTGGCATATGCAATCCCAGGGACTGCAGTCTCAGAGAAATTGAGGAGCTACTAATAAGTTTTTCAGCTCCACAGCAGCCTACATTGACCATATATTTTGTCTTAATTTCTAGGTTCAAAGATTAAGTTCTGTTTGTTCAATAAAACTGTTAATAAAGATGGAAGATTTTAAACAAAAGCAAAATAGCTATTTAAAAACATCTTCCCTAAATTAAGCAGAGCTAAACAAAAGGTGATTTTATATCATGTCAACATGGTTTAGCCATGGTCACTAGAAGGTGATTTTATGAATATCTCAGTTTCAGATCACACACAAACACTACCAACTTTGTATTCTTAAATAATATCTCTTCAGTGATGAGACATGCACTCTTCTTTAAGTGAACAGTTATATTACAGATGGCAAACCCTGAAGCAAACTCTGTCACTTGAAGCATACCCCTGCCCTATAAGAGATAAATACCCAGAAGTATCATTCAAACCAAATTCTGCCAGATTAGACACTAATAATATTAAGCAGCTGCCTGGAGCGAGTCCTTTTACCCAGCCCAGCACTCAAATGATGCCAATGTCAGATTCTGTTGTTGGTTTTGTTATAAAAGAACACTTTTTTAAAGCAAAAACATAAGCAAAATGTCTCCAATCTGCACTAAGTGGCTGACTAAACACCACAAACACACCATGCCATCTGCTAAAGAACAGTTAAGCCATAGAAACAGCAGTTCTGAGTGGAGGAATAAAAACTGCTGGAAGCAAAACTCCAGAGGGGTAGATCTTCACCAGTTCTTAGAGTCCTCTTTGTCTTCAGGAAGAATATGGGAGGATTTCAGGTATCCACATACTTAGAGACACAAACCAATTGCTGTGTCACAACAAAACAAAAAAGCAGTTGCAGAATACAGTATATTAATTTTTGTATTTAGACATTGAAGTAAAATTTTATTACAAGCATTTTAAGCCCTTTCTTTAGTGATATCTCATCTTCCCAACACCACTTAACACTAAATGTCTATTTTCAAAGCTTTAGGAAAAGAAAGGCTAGAAAACCAAGAGAATCCTAAATATAAACCTATTCCCATTAGTGCTGCAAACGTGCTCAGAACTTGATCATTGAGACATGTCCAGAACATGACCTCAGATGAATTTGGCCCATCCTGAGTGCTGTGTGGAAGGTGTTACTGTATAACCTATTACTATCAGCAACATAATGTTTAGAAAGTCTTCAAATTATCTTTTTTCAGGAAATATGACAAGAAACAAAAACCTCAGAATTCGAGCTTTCCAGTTGATGTGGTGAATTCTTGTTAGTTAGGCCTTTTAAAGCAAATGGCTGGAAGAACATTTGTTACTTTCTTATGGCAAACACCTTCCAAGCAGCACCATGTTTGCCTGAGGATATTGTCCCTGGTCCCAGAACAAGAAGGGTCATGAGCTGCAGAGGTGCTGAAATGTTCTTTGGATAAGAGGAGCTGGCTGAACATTTAACTTTTTCTTCCTGTTTAACTGACTTATAAATCCACGTAACTCAGCATCTGAACACAAGCACTACTTTAATCCAATACACAAAAAAAATTCTATTGTTCACACACTCTGTCATTCCCAATTAATTTTATTAATCAATTTGAGCCAAGCATACACTTTTCATTAAGGTCAATTCACAAGCTTCATAAATTTGAACTATTCACTTCTGAGGAAAAAAACTACAGCACATCTTCCCCCAAAAGCAATTCTGAAACACAGATCAATCACAGAAGTTCTCACAGCACAGCCAAGAGTTAAGGGATGAGCCAGAACCAGTTCTCTCCATTTTGGCTATCAGTGGCTTTGCCACATCTGGCAGCATAGTATCACCACAACTGGGACTCAGATCCCACTGTCACCAAGATTTGCTTCCTTTTGTAAAAGTTTAAATAAAGCCAGTACAGGCTGTTCTTAATATCCACATTTATTGTGAAAACATTAGGAAACCACATGTGCAGCCTGTGAATTTTTATTACAAACAAATATCTTGTCATGAGAAACTCTTCAAAACATGGGATTTATGTGACCAGATGCAAATCTTTATGGTGTGGACACCTCAGTATTCTCTTTACAGCCAATGGACAGAAGAAGGAAGAGAGCAGCTCATTTCCTCCTGTCTTAGGTTGCAAATGCAAGATGTGGCTGGGGGTGTGTATTCTATTGCCGTCTGTTAGATGTGGGGCAGTTTCTGCTGTTAATTGGGCCACCTGTTAAAACCAGGTGGGGCAGTGTTTCATTATCTCTTCCACTACCAATCCTCCCTCTGGGAGGTATCTTCTGTAAATGGGCCATTGAGTGTCACTGCATGACTGATAAAATTACAGCATCCCATTGTGAGATGCTCCACCCAGGGGGAGGAGCCAAGCATTCCTACCTGGATATAATCTGAGACTTGGAACACCACAAGCAACCTTTTTCCACTGGATTCCCAGAGGAAGACCAGGCCCATCTACACCACCACTGGACCTTCAGAGGAAGACTACACCCTCCTACAGGATCACTGCTTCTACAGAACCACATCTGCCACTCCAGGAGGACTGCTACCAACACCCTGACCAACAGGGTGTCAGGTCATATTCTGACTCTGTCAGTGTTGTTTTGTATTACTGCATTTTTATTTTTTCTTTTGATTTTTTAATTTTTTCCTAGTAAGTAACTCTTATTCACTCCCATATCTTTGTCTAAGATCCCCTTAATTTCACAATTATAATAATTTGGAGGGAGAAGGTTTGCATTTTCTGTTTCAAGCAAGGCTCCTGCCTTCCTTACCAGACATCTGTCTTTTCAAACCAAAACGCCTCTCAAGACATTAGACACATCCTGTCTAAGGAATTGTAACTCAAATTATGCCCATCTCTCTCTTCTGTTCAAAGAGGAACATGCTCATACAAACTGTTTTTAGGAAGAGTTCATGGGCTGGCTATTTAAGCATGGACTCCTGGAGGAGGTGGCAAACCAAACTGCTTGGGAGGAGAAAAAGGACGCCTAACAAAAAGTGACTCGAGATTTTAAACAAACACCATCACCAGGCTTTTCAGCTTGATATCAAAGCTAAGCAGCAGTATAGAAAATGCACCTGTAAATAAGCAGAGTTAATGTGAGAAGGAATAGAAAGGATTCTAAACTACACAGAGGACTCTGCTTAGTTCCTGATGAACTTTCCTAACTACAGAGAAATCAGACAAAGATGACACCTAGGCAGAGTCACAAATTACAGCTTCTAACTTCTGCTGGAACTAAACAATGCAATGTAAACCCCTTGATATGGTATGCAGAATCCACTAAAACACAGTAAGCAGCTGGCCTGGTTCTGAGACTTGGAAAACACACTGTTCCTTTTGGGACAAAATAGAAAAGGAGAATTTCTCAGCTCAGAGACAAAACTTCATAGAAATTAAACTCAACAGCATGCCTAGGCACTATGAGAGACTTGAGCCTGGACTCTCACATCCCCAAAACAGAGAGAAGCTCCTGTAGTCAGGGCTCAAAACAGCACTGGTCATTCAACAAGGTGAACTTTATCACAGCTGACATCTTAACTTGTTGTCAGCCTGAGGAAAAACAGTCAGCCAAGCTCAGAAGAAGGATTACAGATCAATTACACAGAGCTAGACAGGGTCAAGCTCATGACCATAGTGAGGTTTTTTCTGCAACATACCTCATACTGCATTGACATGTACACAAAATTTGAAAAACCCTCCTGAATAAAGTTATCAGTGTACACTGCACATGTTTCCCTTTTTCTGTCTAACAAAGAGTTAATGTCAGGTAGTACAAGTTCTCTTCTAGTGGACTGTGCCAGAATGTAATCAGAATTTCCTAATACGCCCCCTGGTTGATTCCCACTAAAAGCACAGAAAATAAACATTTAGAAAGCAGCCTTCAGTTTAAATATGCTTTACAGAATCAAGAAAGAGAACAGAGAAATTTTAAGAGAGCTTAAATAAGGACATCTGAATAGGCAACCTAAGCTGACTTTTCCTCTCTCTTCAGACAGGCAACACTGACACCTACTGTCAACACTGTCAAATGGATTTAACTTGCACAACTGATTTAAAAAGTCAAATCTTTACATAGACTTTTGAAAGCATATTAAACATTACCTATTCAAAGGTTTCCTTCATAGCACATTTACTGCCTTTACTGCAGAACCGAAGTTATTAGCCTGTCATGTAAAATACCATTTAAATAGAGATTCCTCAAAACCAACTTCCTGATAGTGGTGGACCACAATTATACTTTTTCATAACTAATATTTTTGAACTATTATAATTAAAGCAGATTTGAAAAAGGACATGCTGTTTAACTTAATACTAGCACTTGATGTTATCACCACAGACATTTAATTAGCCACCCAAAAGCAAAAAACACACTGTACCTTCCTTAGTCCACATCTGTGTTGGAGTAACTGGGTCTTGACTGTGTTCTCATGTATTCAAAAAAAGTTTATTGCTGTAGTGAACAGAGTAGAGACTTTCCACAGAAACTTTCCAACAAAGAATCTCCATGATTTTGACATTCACAAGGCATGTCCAGCTCCACTGTCAGTCCTAGTTCAGAGCACTAAAGCATCTACACAACAGAAGTCCAGCAACCACCACTGAACACATATACACCACAGCCCAGCTCCTCACCACATGAGTATATTGGCACAACCTGGATATCTCCTTTGCACATTCCATACCAGAATGTTGGGGGTTTTTAATATTTGAAAAGATTCCTCCCACACAGACACTACAGAAGTTACAATAGCTACACAAAATATTATCAAAAACCTTACCTAAGCAAAGAGAAAACGTCATAAGAGTTACGAACACAGTTCTGATCCACCTGGAGAAGACTGCTCTTCAGGGTACCTGAGTGATCCTTAAAGAAAAGAAGGAATATTACTTTAAAAATTTAAAACAACCATCTTGAGTAAGAGCATGCACTTTTAGTAGAATAAATGATATTGCATTTAATGTATTTCAAATCTGTCTTTACACATGTTTTATCTATGGTAGGTAGAAACAATTTAAGGTGGCAATAATACCACTTACCTATAAAGTTATAAAAGACCTATCAGTTTATCTTTGTTCTAGACACATAGTGCATTTTCCTGAACTTTATAATCCACAACTGTCTGAATTTTATGCATAGAAACACTGAAAAATGCAACTGACAGCACTGCCATTCTTCAACTTCAGATCTGAGAGCCCACTCAGTCATGTGCAAGAGAATTACATGAACATGAGATAAAGCTCCATCCTTTATCTGTGCTGTAACACATTAAAAGATCAAAGTAATCTTAGTTTTGAGTGAACAAGTTTCTGGAAGTTACAAAGTAAGAATGAGGTAAGGTTGTTCTTTTAAGAGAACAGTGTATCCATTCTGCTCAAAAGGTATCAAAACAGTAAGAGAAAACCAGCAATTCCTAATGCTGCAAATGTCAGATATTGAGCTTTTCCATATCAGGCAGTGTCATACAAATTCCCAGAAAAGCTGCAAACTTAGAAGTGTTGCTTTACATGATAAAGTAAATTTTAAGCAGGTCAAGTCACCGTCAGCACTGTCAGAAAGATTATGGATTGCAGGGAAAAAAGGCACTTTAGAATAAAAAGCAGCCCTATCTCATACCTGTGATCAGGCAGCTTTCCAACAGACAGAGATGGATTCTGAGTACCACAATCCCTACCTAAAGATCTTTCCTGCCCCAACAAAAGTCTGTCTCCATACAGAAGATGTTGAAATTCAGAGGTAAACATCAACATCTCCTGACACCATAGGCCACACAGCAGACATTCCTTTCCACCAAAAATATGGTTCCATCTAAATAATCTAAATAATCCTGAGATCTACACACTGTGTAGCACCATCCTACTGCTGCAGAGGCACCATCCCAGCAGCTCTCTCAGCTCCTCATTTTCATACCCAAGACACTGGATGCTAAATGCTGAAATCCAGACATCTCTCCATTAAAGAAATACCAAAGTAAAAACATCTTAATGTCTGTCTGAAAGAACAAGGATGGTGGAAAACTGAAAATGCACAAGTTACCATCATCACCCTGCCCTAGCCCTGGAAATGTTCAAGGCCATGTTGGATGGGGCTTGGAGCAACCTGATCCAGTGGGAGGTGTCCCTGCCCATGGCAGGGGGGCTGAAATGAGCTGGTCTTGAAGATCCCTTGCAACCCAAACAATTCTATTATATGATTCTATGACCAAAACCAAGAAGTACCTTTAAACCTTATGAGCTAGGGAACAAGTCCTGACAACAATGAGAAAAAGAAGACAATGTTCCCATCTCTGAATTCAGGCCCACGCTGTCAGTACTGAAATCTTGAAAAAAAAACCGCATCCTGCTTCAGGAAAACTGAATGCAGAAACTGCAGCTGTGTGACAAGGAGTCAATTCCTCTCCAACCACACAACCTATCTGGACCACAGTACTGCCACCAACAATTGAGGATTAAAAAAAAAAAAACTGTCAGAGGCACTATTTACAACAGGTAAGTTTAAAATTCCTCATCATCAATGAGGTAACAATCAGAGACAATATTAGATGGAGAGGCAAAAATACTACAGTGGATTCTTGAAGAAAAAACCCATGAGGTAAAACAGGTGCAGCATGAGCAAATAAATAGCATCCCATTAAAGACCTAGAAACTCCAGGCTTCAGACTGATAACCAAAGCTTTGTGGCTTTATACATGCCATGAAAATGAGTCTTAACAACCACATCACTTTCAATATGTCCTATGTCTGAAAGACATGTCTGCCTCAAAGAATACAGTCAAAACTTATTTTCAGTAACCAGAGGGTTTTTGGACCCTAAATGCTACACTTCAAGTCTTTTCAAAACATCACAGATATCCACGTAACCAAGGCAAGATATTAGCTTGTATCTGTCATGTCAAAAAACTATTCCTTCTCAAAACAAAGCATTTTAATGTTATGAGCATCCAAATGTGAAAAATCAATCTCACAGGTTGAATTTCAGTTTGTCACCAATACCAAAAAATCAGAACATACACACCCTTACCTTCTGTTCAAATGAAGCTCCATAATAACCATCATTGAGACCAAAAATAATCTCATTTGGGTTTCTTGCATGGATCTGTAGGGAAGGAAGAAAACAAATCAGTTTACAGCCAGCTTACGGCAAATTTCCACATCAAATGAGCACAAATTGCTTCAAGAGTCTAAGGCAGTTTTTCAACACTTGTAATTCTAAAAGTACACAAAAACTTACAGAAAACTGAATTTAACATGGAAAATCTGTTTGCTTCACAGCTTTAGCAACAGTCACCATGCTCAGCCATTCTACTTTGAACTCAGAAACCCCAGACAGAGCATCTTTCCTATTACTGCATTTCCAGGTGACAAAAATAAATTAAGATAGCTGGAAACTAAACAGAGGTAAGACTCAAGAGGTTGGTGTGAAGAACAGAAGGCTCCAGGGAGACCTTAAAGCCCCTGCCAGTGGCTCAAGGAGCTCCAAGAGAGCTGGAGAGGGACCTTGGACAAGGGGGAATGACTGGTCCCTGCCAGAGGGCAGGGGTAGATGTGACATTGGAAGAAATTCTTCCCTGTGAGGGTGGTGAGGTCCTGGCTCAGGATGCCCACAGAAGATGTGACTGCCCCATGCCTGGAAGGGGGCCATGATGGGCAGGGCTTGGAGCAACCTGGTCTGGTGGAAGATGTCCCCACCCACAGCAGGGGGTGGAACTGGATGATATTTAAGCTATCTTCCAATCCCAACCATTATATTATTTTATGATTTAAAGCTCTGATGTAAGCTAATTGTAATCAAACTCTAAAATACAATCTTTAAACATATTCATTTCCTTTCTCAGCATTCTATATATTAATTAATCCAGATGTTTTGTTTCCTGAAGCAAAAAGTTGAGAAAAATATTTTCATATTACCTGCTGGCCCAAGTACTTTAATCCATCTAAATTGACCTTCCATTCAATCAAAAGCTGAAAATGTTCCTTCTTGCCACCCCAGATCCTCACAACAAAACAAGAGACAGAGGTATCAAGATGATCAGGCATTATTCCAAAGTCCAGACTCCTCCATGTTGGATTCTAAGTATTCAAAGAAGGATAAATACAGTTAAAAAAAGATGAAACTAGTCCATAAATTGACAATTCAGAAAGCAGGAAAGCCTACCTCAAAGATTTTTAAAAATGTTAAGAATTAGGAACAACAGCCATTTCAAGCTCTGCTGCTTCCTTACATGGTTTGCTAGAGAGAATTCCTCAGTTAAAAGGTACATGCTGTGAAGTACTTCAGAAACTGTGAATGGGTTTTGCTTCCTTCCATTACAGGACATCAAAGAATTTACTTCAGAAATTACTAATTCAGTTTAACCAAATCAGGAACTTTCAAAATGGAAGTTATGTTCCTTTCACAGTTGAAATTCAGCTTCTGAAAACCAGACTATAGCATGTATTCCTAAAGTTAAATGCTGATATATTCCCCAATAATTAAATTTGCAGAACTTGCTGACATATTTGTTCACATTCTTCTCCGCTTGACTGATGCTCAGTCCTGAAATGCTGTCCCTAAAAGCTCATCTTTACTCCACGAGATCAGACTTGTACCTGGAGCTTTTCAGAACCAGCACACATTAAGCTAAACTGCAAATTCCACCAGAACTCAGACTTACAAAGATTCCAAGAATTTTTCCACTCATCTCTAACATCTAAAGAACTGACCCAAGCTGTAACAAAACCAAGTCAATCCAACATTACTAGTGCCAAGAGACAAGAGGGTGTCCAAAAGCAGAAATGGGAAAGTGCTTTTATTTATATTTATTTCTCTCCCTCCTCTGCTGAACACAGAAACAGTAGCTCCTACAAAACAAAAGGTAGAAACCCACCACCCCAAGAAAGAACCTGCCTTCCCTTCTAGTGCTTAAGCAGCTTGGAAAAGGCCAAGCATCCCTGAACTGGAATGAGTCAATTTGAAATAGAATGCCTCTGAAAAGAAGGGAGAGGCAAAGATACCTAGTAAGGATTACAGAAGAAATGCATTAATCAAGTCCTCCTAACAAGAAGGAATATTTCATAGCTCTTCAGGCATAAAAATACCAGGTCATTCAAATACCCATAGGTTATATACAGGATGTCCTCAAGACATCTTTTACTTAGATTTTTGCTATTCCACCTCTTATATCCTGTGGTTAGTCTCCCTTTTCATTTTTCCTTTTCCTGATTTAAAATAGAACTAAAAATCCTAACAACTTAAGAGAGAAACTGGAGAAGTTAGCAGCCTTGAGTAAGCAGACAGCTCTTCCTTCATTCAGGAGGGTTTCAAAGCATTTACCCAGGGTGCTATAAATGGAGCAGTTCTACTTTGTTAATGCAGGCATTAAAAAGTCTTCAGCAGGCTTTCAAACTCCCTTAGCCAACATTTGCAACATCCTACTCCTATCCTATTATTATCCTTCCTCAGTAACTAAACAATAATAAACTGTTTAGTTCTGGCCCCTTCATTCATCTAAACTGAAAAATTTAGAAAATTTAACATGTTTTCAAACTTCAGTTTCTTACAGCTATTAGCTCTTCAAACAATACATGTATATATCTGGCAGGTACATGTTTCTTGCTGTTTTCCTACACAACATGAAGATGTTAATAGAAATCAGCATTTCTACTACTCAGCAGCTCCCTATTCTAACCCTCATGAAAAGACCCTGAAAAGGAGAAGAACACAATGCTCCTAACAGAACCAAACAGTGGAAAGACATATTAAACATTATGGTATTCAGCAGAGAAATCAATATACTGCCCTAAATACACAACTTTTAAAACTAAGTTTTTCCACATTAAAGTAACTTACCAGAGAATTCTTGATCACCTCACTCTTGTAAAATTCTGAAGGAAAATAAGTAAAAAAACACCTTTAGATTAGCTTAAACACTGATACAAATCTTAGTATTTGAAACAGTAAAAAACAAAATAAGTAACAATCAAAGACAAATGTTACTGGATCCAGTTTATTAGTAACCAATTAATAAGACAGACTTTAAAATGCAGTCATACTTTTGACTAGAATTACTCCTTCACACTTACTTATTACAAGTCATTATTTCAATTTAGTGGTTCATCTTTATACCCATGATAACCCCCAAGTTTTACAAGGCTTTGATTTCTGAGGAAAGAACATGGCACAGTAATTAACAGAATTTGGATGACATTTGCAAAAATGACTGGTTTGCCACACAACCTCTTCCTGGAACACAGCAGCTTGGATAAATTAATTACAGCACCCTCCTGCAGAGCGATGGTGACCTGCTCCAGGTGCTCAGAGAGGAAACAGCCAAGTTACCTGACAAAGGTGCCAACAATTCTGCGTTTAAATGGGAATAAGCAACTGCTGGCACATGAACCTTGGCTTTCCCAGTCAAAGCAAGAGCTTAAAAAACTTTAGACAGCTCTAGAGGCAGGAATACAGATTTTGTACAATACCCCAGCCCAGTGGAGACCAGGGACAAAACTTTGATGAAGTGCAGAAGAGTCCCTAACACCAAACACTGCAGAAATGGTCATCAATGACAGGTTAAACCAACCACAACAAAGTCCAGGCAGCAAGCTCAAGTTTTGTATTCTTATCCTTCTAAAACACCAACCTTGGTAAAAAAAGCAAGGCAAGATGCCAGATGTGCCACTGTGCCAGATGAAAATAAAAATTAAGAGAAAATCAAAACTCATCTCCAGTCACACCAAAAGGAGAATGAAAATGTACTTTTAATAACATCTATCCACAATGAACTATATACTGTAGAGGGAAAGAAAAGCAAGGAGAGGAGACCTAATGTTCAAATACAGTTATCTAAACTAGAACAGGTGCCTGGATGCTCCACATCATTGGCTGACAACTCTGTTTTTTGAAAACTTTGATAACAGTATGTGCTGAGGTGTGCTCTGTAAAACAACTGGTATGCACAGAGTGGGACACTTTTCCCCACAACAGGCAACCAAAGCTCCAACAGCCTTATGTGCCCTTGGAAGTTCCCAATTTCTTATCACTCAGGGAAGAACAATGACAAAAACAGGCTGATTTGAAAGACTACAAAACCTGTCATCTGTTTTGCCTCCATGGCTGCTAACACTGAAAGCTCTCATGAAATTGAGGAAACTAAAGAGCTCTTTTCCAGTGTTAGCAAAGGTGATGCAACTAATGGCAGAAAGCTGTCAAGACAAAAAAAAAAGGAAGAAAGAGAATTCATATCATAAGAATCCAAAGATTAACTAGCAAAAAGGTTGATAGCAAGGCTGGATTACCTTTGTAGATCTTGGTGTTATCACACAAGTGAAGAGTGAAGTACGTATCCAAGAGGCGGTGACCATTCTTATTAATAATGTTACGTGCAGCAATATTCCGAAGATGACGAAGACGGCGCTAAAAATAAGGCAAAAATTTCAAATCATTTTCTTGGATTGAGAATTAACCCTTTCTCTTTTTTCAAAGCATTTTAATGATTCCCAAAGCAGTGTTGTAAAAAGAAAAATCCCACCAAACACTCAATTTTCTGTCAGCAAGTGTAAACAGCCAGGATTCTGTAACAGGGCAAGCAATAAGCACCTACAAGCTTGCATTCAGCAACTCTGATATTCAAGAGAAGCTGTTCTTATTCATGTCCTGTATGTCATTTTTATCCCATGTGACTAAATCACCCTGACTCTTTGAGCAGCTCCAAGCAATGTGATGCTATCAGCTTCAAACACAGCAGCAGCATCACCAGATGTTTTGCATCATCACACTGGAAACACTTCCCAGCCAAAGCTATTTTCAACAAGCATTAATGGGCAAATAGCTCAAACAAACCACCACCTAATCCAGAGCCATAAGGAACTGGCTGAACAAAGCTTCCTGATTTGATGGTAACCCTGGAAACTGCTCTAACAACCTTAAATAAAAGTAAAATACATCAGGAAGACATATCAAGATTTTCAGGGAAAAATAAGGGCACAGTGAAATTTGAGATTTTCACTGTCAGTTACCATCTGCTGTGATGAGAGAGTCCTTTTCCCTTGGAATGAATACAGGAGGATATGTCACTAAAATATTTAGTTTAAGTGCTTTTATCCAACTCCAACATTATCTTGGTTTACTACAATTCTGCACCTTGAATGAAAATCATCAGATCAAATGAATCTCCTCTCTGTGCCCAACAGCTTTAATAGCTGTGGCTAAGGTCTTAGCTTCAAGGGACATCACACCCTTAATCTTTGACAAATATTTTACATTATTAACTTCTTATAAAATGTAACTAGTTAACAAACCAATTTTGCAGGATTGTCACACTTAAATCATTGCTTAGCTGTTGTTCCTATTGTAACTTCAAAGACTCGTGCTTCAATCAGCCTCCCAGGAATGCAGCACTCAGTGAACTGCCAACTCAAATACATCAAGTTCTCACCAAATCCTTCAGTGCAATATTTCCCCAATCAATCTCTCAACTCACCAGTGTCTCACCCACTACCATGGGGACATTGACAAATGGCTCCACATACTTTGTGGATCACCACAATACACCAACAAGCCTCAAACAACTGCTTAGTGCATACTTTTACCTCAGAGCTCATCTTACACCATTTTTTCCCAAAAGTGTCTTTGCAAGGCTGAATCCACCTTAAAAGCTGATTGACCAAAAGCACATTTTAAAAGCTTTTGAAACCAAAATTTGAAGATAATTTTCTTGTTTGTTGCTTGTCTTAAAGGCTTTTAACAAGAGTTGAAATGCCATAATCTGTTTTAGAATCATAGTATGACACTTGATATCATTTAACACCACTCCAGTGATATATCAGTTTTCCTTTATGGAAAGATATGAGGAACATTCAATTTTTGTTTGACAGCCTAAAAATCACTGATTGAGTCATTCCCTTTAAAGTCTATTTATGACTTAGACTATAAACACAGCCTGAGATGGGATCCCCAGGCACCTCTACTACAAACATACAAAAACTTCAAAAATTAAAACCAAAACAACCTAATAAACAAAAAACGTTCTGTGAGACGAAATGGTCTTATTTTCTTAGAAAATGGTATCAAAAATGTCAACAGAAATATTAAGCCTCACTTAAAAGAAGCCATATAGACCTTTAATATTTTTTCACATCTAACCTCAAAGCTGGGTAGCTTCACTGGCTGTTTTTATATGCAACTGAAACACTTCTTAAGAAATAGCTCTGCACATGAATTTTGCTATCTATAAAAATGATTCAAGATTTTAATGTGCCATCTCTCTTTTAATTAACATCAGGAGAAATCAGTAGCAGTGAAATCAATCAACTACCATGCTCATTCCCTTCATTTTTGTTATCCTTTTTTCCTTTCATCCCTTACAAAGAATAGCCCACACTGTACTCTAACTAAGACAGCAATTTTCTCCAGGTCTCTTTAGGATTGCAAACTAATTTGTGTGCCTGCTTTAAGTAATATGTTTCATTGATTAGCTCTCAAGCAAAGTTAAACAAGTTTCTTACCATTTACAGTACACAATGGGGTCAACAAGGTTTGGAAAAAAAAAAAACCCAAAAACTGTGGAGTGTCCTAACCTACACCTGCACCTCTGAACAAGATGTGAGTCCTTATCTCCATGATTTGTGACTTCCTTGCACCCTTCAGCATCTGGGGGTTAAAGTCTCACTTCTCCTAAACCTGTTGGAAAAAGATAATTAAATTTGGGGCTATGAGACCACAACATAGTTAAGATCTCAATGTGCAACAGGTAATGAATGTCTATTTGAATCTGCAGCTTAGCCAGAACTCTCCTCCTATCCCTTTAGTGAAGTCATGATGACAGAGAGACTTGAATCCTGATAATGAACCTTCCCATTCGCCCACTATGTTCACTGATATTATACTGAATTATTCAATTTCCTCAGAACTCTACACTGGCAACATTCAGAGTTAATTAGCCTCTCCTGATCAAAGATAATTAGCTTAAACCAGGAGACTTTCAGCTGCAAAGACATACCCAAAGACAACTGAAATAGGTTCTAGAATTCCTCATCAAGGGCTTTGTTTTGTGACAAAGTAAATATTAATTTTGAGGGAAGTTTTAAATAGCTAGTGTTACCTTCTATGCATCTCATATCATTTTGTGCTGGAGACACTGGAATACACAAAACAAAACCCCCACTGTGTTGCAGCTCAGCTAACACCAGCACCAGCCCAACACTGCCAACCCCCAGCACTGCATCACCCTTTAATGTTCATTACACCACAAATAAGCACTTGTGCAGCTGCTGACAGAATCACATCTGGGAACCAGTGTGGATGGAAACCAACCACCTCTCCCTTTTCCTGGGTTAGTTTCACCAGCTCACTTCCTGCACATGGCTGGACCAGCAGCTGAGCAGACCAAGGAGGGGACAAGCAGCAGCAAGAGGCTGAAGGCAGGGAAGGGCTGGAATGAAACCACCAGCTTCAAGTGTACGTGGAGCAACAGAGCCTGGCAGTGCCACGAGCCAAGGGGAGCAGTTCACACTGAGGTACCAGAGCATTTCAAACTGCAAAAGCAACTCTTTTTAGAGAATAAACCAGTATGGTGAATGCAGCAGCTGCAGATAACACACAGTTCTTTCATTTCCTCCTCCTTCTAGGTGAAGTGCTAAAAAGGGTCCCTTTTTTTTAGTGACATGTTTCAGCTATTTTGCTCTTTCTGTAAAAGTGTCAAGAAATCTTCATCATGAGGGAGGTTCCCCCAGGATAAGATGCTCTGCACCAGAACAGTCATTCGAAAAAGTTCATCTTAAAATTCAAAATACAAGGGCTATAAAACAATCTAAGGGCCTTGACAGCCTCATGAGTCACTTAACTTCAAAAAGGCCAGTGTGAGTGCAAGATGATAATGCAGGACCTGTTTTCATTTTTAAAAAAAGAGCAAAACATGCAATGAGTATAGCTAATGTTCACTGCTGTTTCCTCAAAGAGTTTACAGGTTACCAGCAATACAGGACTGAAGATCTCAGAGAGGCATCTACAGCAAGTGTCTTAGTGAGATATCCTACAGCAAAAAAAAGTTATTTTTGCAGAATACATACCATGGAAAAGGTTGTTTAATCTTTCCAAGAGCTCACAATTCAGCACATGCAGCCTTAACAGGGGCATATCTGGATCAGTTCTTAGCACAGTAGTACAGCAGGTCTAACAGGTCATTCTCAGGGGGCTGTGACACAAGTTATTTTGGTTACAATTGTCCTAGACCTTTGCAGTTCCCAAGAAAGCCAATGGAGCAGTGAAATTACATTACATGCATGGTTATCCTTTGCTTTAATTGCCATTCTAAGTTGCATTTGATTAAAAGCAACAGCTATATAGCAACTACATGTTGATTCACATGAAAGAAATGAGTGCTTCCTTCTATGTTGAAGATAAACGACTACAAGCCAGGAAAAGAGATACACTTATTTTCCATTAGGAGAAATCCTGAGTAGCTTTTATTTTTAAAACCCTGCTGCATGTAAAGACAGCACAGGTCATAAGCAGACAGCAATCCCAAAGATACACAGAAAGTCTGATCAGGAAAGCTGTAGGAGAGATCTGAAGAGCAGAATCTACCATCAGGTTTCATCCCTCACGCCTGCAGAGGCAGAACAGGACCTTCCCAGAACACTGCAACAGCATCTTAACAGAGCTGCTGTGGAGTGCAGCAATGCCATCCCTGCTCAGCCACTGCCAGCCTCACTCTAAACACATCACACTGCCCCACAATCGAGTATTTCATCAGCCTTGCTAAGACAGCTTTTTCATCAGGTGATTCTAGACAGTCTGCCACGTCTTTGAGGTCTAAAGGACTGAAACTCTCTGGTCCCTTCATGCTTTAGTCCCCTCAACACCAAGATACCATAATCTTTCACTACCTCTGCCTAGAATGCCACCTTCAGCACGTTCCTATCCTGCACAAAGTGTTTTGTGCAGTCTTATGGTGAGGATCAAAAAATTAAACCAAGGAAAAGCTGCCAAAACCAAAAGTTACTCAGGGTAACTAATTGGGTAAGTAAGGGTAACATCTGGCTAAATTCACTCCCTACAGCTACACAGATGGGCCCACCACAGAGGACAGAGGAGGCAGACTTCAACACTTAAGTTTCTTTATGGCTTAAGCTTATCCAGATGCCACTCTTTGCTTTCCTCCAGGCCTGAGAAACAGAAGTGATAAAGCCATTCACTGTTTTTTGTCTAATAATCTGTTATCATTAATAGAAATCACTGTAGAGGTGATGCACCAGGGAGGTATGAAAAGGAGCAAGTCAAATGAGAGAGAAGTGCACTGCTGTTAACACAAGGTCAGGACTGCTCATGGCAGGAGAACAGGACTACCTACAACAGCCTCAAGTATTCATGGAATTTCACAATTATTTGCTCAAGGTCATATAATGGGTAGCAAAAGTAAGCATGGAGAGTTCTGATTCCTCTTCCATCTT
Organism: Ammodramus savannarum pratensis; assembly: GCA_020466415.1. Classification (NCBI taxonomy): domain Eukaryota; kingdom Metazoa; phylum Chordata; class Aves; order Passeriformes; family Passerellidae; genus Ammodramus; species Ammodramus savannarum. The sequence continues at coordinate 8,561,885 of JAHXMQ010012338.1, read as the reverse complement.
AACCACTTCATTATTCCCTCAAAAGAATCTGATGACCCTCAGATAAAAAAAATAATGTCAGTATATCCAGGCTGGATGAGAACACAGCCAAACACCATTTTCTATTTCTGGTACTCAGCCATCCCACTGACTCCAGCTCTGGCTCCAAGGATCAATTGTGAAGCTCAGGTCACTAATATGGACAACAGCAAAGCCCATTCTAACCACATGGAGCCCATCATGCTGTGGGCAGCTGGGATGATCCAATGGCTCACAGCTGGGAAAGGGGGAGCTCTGTCTTCTCCCTGTCCCACATCTGCCTTCTCCCAGCAGCACAGCCTTCCCTCTTTAGCACTGGCTCTTTTAGCAACACTGTTCATGAATTCTGCTCTCAGCAGGCCATTTGACATGCTAAATAAATTTGCAAAGGTGTCAAAGGAGTATCTGAACTTAAGCAAGGCAGGCAGTTTGGTTTCTTCCAGCAAGAGCCATCCAAGATGCCATCAGTCCCCTCTGTGAATGGAGGGTTTGGCTGAAAACTTTCAGATGTTACTAAGTGCCAGTGGGCTCACTGCACCCATGGCCATAAGCAAGTTTCAGAAATTCCTCAGGCAGATTTTTTAAGAATTTTATAAACAGAAATACATTTTCCAGAATCAAGCTTAAATTCAACTGCCCAGGGAGAAAGTTTTATACATCTGTGACTGAATTTGAAAAGGGCTGCCCCACCCATCCCATTCCTGATGACTTCCCATACAACCCAGGTAACCAGAAACTTGAAATGTAAATGCAATGGTAAAACCAGCATTAAGAAGGCTGGGAAATAATCTTGTACAAGCAAAGTAGAAGTTTACATAAATTACTTAGCCCAAATTCACCAAAATTAATCACCACTCAGGGCTCTCTCAGAGGCTTGATGAGCTGAAAAGCAATTATTGTATTTCCAGAACAAAGAACTTTCAACACTGGCTAAAATTTCAGCACCAGGTCTACTTCCTTAGCCTTTAATGGAGTACCCTACTTATCAAACAATGACACACCAAGACAGTCTTCATCTCTGGGCACCATCTCTGCTTTCAGACTGCTGCCTTCCTCACAATTCCATCAAGGAAGTAAATTCTCTGAATTCTTTTCAGATCAGGATCAGCTCTGACCTCTGTATGACTTGGTACACACTCTGTTTTTACCTGGCTTTCACATGAATTTAATAGCTTGGTTCCTTGCTCTGTGACTCACAGAAGATCTAGAAGAATTTTAACAAAATCCTTCCAACTATTTTAGCATTAAAGCAGGAGGCAAAGATTAGTTAGCAACACAAATGTTACCCCAGCAAATCCACTGGTTTTGAACTGAATGGACCTGAGCTTGCAATGTCAGCTATTTAGATGTCTGCATATTTGTCAGAATTAAACCACATTAAAACAGAGGGCTCTCTGTGCCTTGTAGCTCATAGACAGGTTGAGCTGGGTCTTTTTCTTAAAAAGCATAAAACCTCCAGCCCCAAAAACAAAAAAAAAGTCACCAAAATGTGATCTATACTTAGTCAAAGTGAGCATTATTTATTATCTCAGCACTGCTCTACACCTTCATATTGCAGCTATCAACTTCCTCAGATTTTCACTATTTGCTTTCACCTCTCCGTGCCAGTTTGAATATTAAGAAGCAATCACATGATCCAATCTCTTGAAGTCAAATGGTAGACAAAAATTCATCATTAATTTTACATAAGTTTTCAAGCTGCCTCATTTTCCAATGTAATACCTTTTTTTTAAGTGGAGCATATCTCACAGAAGGTTGGCTCATCTCTGCTGCAAAACATAAAGCTTTTAATATCCAAGAAATGTACATGGGAAGTTCAGGCATTACTCACATGTATGGTTACTTAAAACCACAGTAAGGGCAAGAAAATGCTTGTATTCTAATTTACACACTTGCTAGGAAGATTTATGAGGTTTGCAATTTAAGAGTTTTCCACAGTTCAGAGTCCAGAGAATCAAATGGGCTTTCAGATCTACTTCTGATGCAAAGCAGAAGCATTTGATCTGCACTTTTTGTGGGACAAACCATAAGGAATTTTAAGGAATTCTGTTTTAATGTCTTCCAGCACAAACTTGAAGACAGCAAGGCCCTCAAAGCTACATAGCCATAATTAGTTCATGTACAGCCATAATGAATCACTTTAGTTCTCCTGATGACTGTGCCTCCTTCCCATCTCCATTTCCCCATGTCAAGTGACCACCAGCCATCCAGGAACTCCTTTCCCTTTCTAAGATTACGCTGCTTTCTTGCAAGTCCCTTTAAAAAACAATTTCTACCAGGAATCAGAACTGAGGACAACACCAGTTGGAAGATGCACTGTAGGAACACAACTACACCTTTTTTTCCTGGGAAGGTGCAACACACTCACATCCATCACATCCCTCACATTCCCAAAGATCTCATGCAAGAAACCAGGTACATTGAACCTGTGCAGAATGATTTACCCAGACTAAATGACTATGAGAAAAGTCAAAGCCTAAATGACCACAACAAAAATCAAAGCTATTTCATCAACACGGGCTCAAAGCTTTCTAAGATGCACAATTGTGAATTTTATTTTACAGATCCTTAAATCAAAGCGCCTCCTCTCCTTTACACTTCTGGCCATCTGAAAGGCATTTGAAAGTTTCCCTTAAGAAGGGAAACAGCTATGTAGCTTTCATGTGAACACATCAAGGGTCAATACTGGTTTCTAATCATCCATACCCCCTGCCATGGCTACTCCTGCTTCTGTCCTGCACTGAGAGCTTCAGCAGGAACAGTCAGCAAATGGGAGATGTTCAAAAGACATCAAGTCTGCCCTAATTCACACAAGGAGAAAGTGAAACAGGAAGAATAAGGAATATCTCAATACTTGACATGGTCCATGCAGAAATATAATTATTTTCCAGCTATCTGAATGCAAAACAGCCTTTTGCAAGGTCAGTATGGAGTTAAAGAATGCAACATCTGAAGACAGTGTTAGGTCTAACAAAATATTTTAGTCTATGGCATTATCTGCTCCTTTAACTAAAGCAACAGTCACACCAGAAAATAATTAAAACAGATAACTATACTATAACTGAAAAAACTTAAGACTTTGTATTACTCTTGAAAGACAGCTGTGTTCTCTGATCTATCCTTCCCTGCACCCTCTCCTACCAGCTAAGCCTCTAAACTACTTCCTCACTAAATAATTGCATTTACACTGAGGAACAACTCACAACTCAACTTCTACCCCCACAAAATGATGTAAACAGCTGGTAACTGTTCAGCTGGCACAACAAATCTTCTCTTTGTACCCCATAATCACATGCAGAAAATCTACACCACTCACTTTAGAGTCCAAAATGAATGAAAGAACTAAGACTAAAACTGATGGGAGCTCATGATGTTCACACGACTCACTGTGACAATCTTCTGTATCTTTTTTTATTTTTGTGCTCATTTCTGCACAAAGACTGTAAAAGCCTCTTATTTAAAACATATTGTAGGAGCAGGTACAGAAGACACACTCAGTCTTGGGACACAAACAGATGTGGCAAAACAAGACTCAATACACAGAACTAACTTAAAGACAATGTTAGCAGGAAGGGCTCAAAAGCCAAATCCTGTGCCTTTGCAGAGTCTTGGGCAAATAAAGTTGTTCCTGGGTATTGTTTCAACAGTTGTATTTGGTTATGGTCACTATAACATCAAGAGTGACAGATCCAGAGAGTTGGCAAACACCACAGCTCCAAAGAGTAAGAACTGTCAGCACACCCTAAAAAATTGCTCTAAACTATGGCTAAGAAAATCTTAGTGGGCAAATATTGCCTAGTGGCCAGATAAAGCTCTTCTAAGATGCAAATAACAGGAAACTAGACAGCCTTTCCATCTTCAACCAAAACCTTTCAGAAGAAGTAGCTAGAAATAACATCTTTACTTATTGATGCTTTTCTCTGAGTTTGTCTAAGCAAGTATTTAGTCTCAAGATGAAAGACTGAAACTGCAGCTGCTTCTTTCACAGCATGGGAACTAACCCACCAGACAGAAAAGAACATCAGGGTGCAAGTCCCATGTCATTAATAACACACTGCAGCAGTTGAGAGAAGTCCCTTAAACCTCTTAACATGACCCTGGGGAAGGGAGCATTGGTCCACATTTGCTGTGGGAATAACCGGGGAATATCAAGATGATACTCAGAAGGAAGCACCCAAAAAGTAAACAGGGCCTTACAGAAACAACAACAAAAACAAAACAGTGGCAGTTTTGACCTTAAAGAAGCATTAAAGGACACTCTGGGTTGCACAAGCAAACAGCATATGATGATTAATAACCTGAAGCATATTAATGCTTATCTTGTTGCTGGATGATAAATCAAGAGCAAAGAAGTCAGTTTCCCTTCATAAATGAGACTTCAGTCTTTAGCTAGAAAGTTGCTCAATTAAGAGCATTCCATAACCCACCACAAACATCCCAAATAAAGCATGAAAGCTGATTTAGTTCAGCTTTTGGACATAACAGTCTAACTAATCAACAGATAATTTGGTCTGCAAAACACTCCTGCATCCCTTGTGGCATACAGAAGGTACAGTGCAGATAGCAAAATTCCAGCTCCAGCTTAACAGCCAGTCTCTGGGGCTAAAATTACAATTTTCCAGTAATTTTAACAACTACTCCTCCTAATTTACCTCTAACAAACACTAAACATTGATGCATCTGGGTATGGACACAGCTGAGTAAGATCAGCAGGTCACAACTCACACTGTGGCCTTTCACTGGAGCAGCACTTCCCTCCCACTCCATTTAAAGACAGTGTGTGTCAGAGAAGTGAAAGCAATATTCCAATACAACACTTCCCATCCATTAATCTGATTGCCCCCCTCCCCCCATATTTTGTAGGAAAGGGGAAGTAAAATATTTAAGAATCAGGGGTTTTTTTCCCAGATAACTCAGGAGAATATGTAACAAGAGTAACAGAAAACTAATGTTTAAAAATATACTATTTTTTCATTGTTTAAAGTCTAATTCATGTGCAGCCCTGGGCCCATACAGTAACTTTCTTCACTTTTCCTACACAAGATCCCTCAAACACATCTGCCAGCACACTTTGAACCCTCCCTTTCTGCCATGTTGCCCAAAATGTTGTGTATGAGTGATGCACATCTTCAAAGAAAGAATCCCAAGTCAAATCTGGAACTGAACCTGGCAGGGGACACAAAAGGGCTTCTGCATGTATGCTACCCAGAAAAAGAAAGCCAAAGAAGGTGTTACCCCCTGGTAAATAATGCTGGAAACCAGGTAACAACTGATGAGAAGGGTGAGGTATTCAACTCTTTCACCTCTGTCTCCAATGACAAGCTCTCTTCCTGCACATCCTGAATGGATGGACAGCAGGATGGGGACTGGGGGAACAAAGCCCCTCACACACTTAGACTGGGTTCACGACCACCTGAGGAACCTAAATGTGCACAACTCCATGGGACCTGATGAGATGCACCACAGAGTCTTGAGGGAACTGGCTGATTTAGTTGCCAAGCCACTCTCCATGATAGTGGAAGTTGGGTGAAGTTCCAGGTGATTGGAAAAGGGGAAGCAAAGTAGCCATCTCTAAAAAGGCCAGAAAGGAGGACCCTGGGAGCCACCACCCTGTCAGCCTCACCCCTGTGCCTGGGAAGATCACAGAACAGATCCTCTGAGCAGCTGTGCTAAGGCACATGCAAGACAGGGAGGTGATTCCACAACCAGCATGGTCTCACCAAAGCAAGTCCTGCCTGAGCAACCCAGTGGCCTTCTGTGATGGGGGGGCTACATCAGGGGACAAGGGAAGAGTTACACATGTCACTCACCTGGACTTCTGTAAAGCCTTTGTCTCACTCCCCCACAACACCTTCTCTCTGAATTGGAGAGATGGATTTGATGAGTGGACTGTTAGATGGATAAGGAGGTGGTTGGACAGTCAAACCCTGAGGGCAGAGATGCTGGTGTGGAAGCCACAGGAGCCATGTATGATGAGCACTGCTCTTGGACTCACACAAGTGCACAAAACTCCAGCTGGAGCTTTAGGAACCCCAGCCTTCATGTTAATGGAGGCCACAGAGTGTCCTTGACAAGTTTCACTGATTGCTCTGTTTTGCTCTACCCTCAAACACACTTCTGACACCTGTAGCTGAAACCTCATTGCTGCTCCGCTCCACAGAAACTTTCACTATCTGTCAAGAGATGTTTGTGAACTGCAAGATACAGAAAATATTGGGTCACCTGGTCTGACACTACTCATGGCTGTGCACAATGGCACAATTTACCCCTTGCCTCCTCACCAGCACACCCCTACTCAGCAGACAGATCCCCCTCCCTCCCAGGCACATGGAGTCCATGGCTGTGCTTTCCTGTCCCCAGACAGCCACACATGAGCTCTGTTCTGGCCAGCAATTAGCACAGCAGCACTCAGCAGATCATTTGACTGAGGCATGACTGCCTCTGTACACTCAGGCTGCCTCTTTCTGTCCAATCCCTTCCACTGAGGATGTGTAAGAGCCTGAAAGGTTTGGGCCCCCCAACCCCTCCACTGCTTTGAACTGCTTCCAATGACAGGATTGAACAGTTTGAGCATTCAGAAATCCTTAAGTTATTATGACACTCCCAGTTTTCTTGCATCTACCAACTACAAAGAGATATTACTAAAGAATCTCTGCTCCTGAAGTGCAGTTATTTCACATTTTCAGTTCTGTTGTGCTCACTTGTACAGCAAAAGAGAACAACATCCTGACATAATTACTAAGGGATTCAAATGGGAATTTTATGCTTAATCAGATGCATTTCTTTACAGCCATATCCTCTAATTCTCTTTCTTAAAATACAGAATACAACAGCAAAAAGCATTCTCTGCCCCAATCATCCTGCCACACAAACAAGTTGCAGAAGAGGTCAGTCGGTTTTGACACAAGTATCATCACAGTAGCAAAAGGTTTCAGACTTCACTTTTCACTCCTGCAAGAGTGTCAGTAGCAGGAACATTGTTTTCTAATCAATGTGAATATTACTGGAACAATTAAAGCTAGACTAAATCCAAATTACACTGGCAGTACTTCTGCCCCTAAAAAGTCACTTCAGTCATTAAAAGCACTCACTTGGAATTCACAGTTGAGAATTTGTCTTTGGAGAGATTTATAGCCACGACTCAGACCATCCTGCTCTCAATTCTTATAGTCACTATAACATCTTATAGTCAAACAAATATAGCTTTGGGTGTCCTAGAGAAAACTGCCTACTGAAACAAATCACCAAGATGATTTTGTGCTGGCACACAGCAAACAATTACCTTACATAGCATCACATAGCTTGGGTCAGCCAGACTGTGGCATTACAGAGGTGGTACAACATGGAAGGAATGACTTATCTTTCTCATAATTCTGCAGTAAAATAGCTCCAGCGTGCTGAGCCCACATCACACCACAACAAAGCCCCTTCAAGGTATCTTGCACTTCAGTAACAGACTTTTGAGCTCAGAGAATACAAAGAAAGAGGGTGATTTGCTATCAGTGTGTTCAGCTGAGCCTCTCACTTTGATTCCAAGTAAACACAGCACACAGATCCCTCAGCACATGGTCCTTGTGTTGGCAGAGCACACAGCAGGACACCTCAGTCCCTGTCTCAGCCTTACACTTGCTACAATTAACATACAAGCAGCATCCTCACTAAGTATTTACTCAACTGGAACAGCCTATAATTGGTGACTCAATTTCTGCTCCTAGGAACTCCTATAAAAGTGTCTGCTCCTAGAAGAAAAACCCTGTGTTTTGGTCTCACTTTCACAAATGAAATCCAATGACTAATATCTCAGGCTTCTCCCTGCAGCATTCACTTGGTCCTTGCACAAGCCTGAGAAAGAATAAAGCCAAAAATTCAGCAAGGAGAAGGCCATACTTGATCTCATGGACAATCCATTGTTTCCTGTTTGTACAGAGCAGCGTTCACATTTATGTTTACTAACACAGAGCAGACCCACATTTCAGAGCAAGCACTTGCTCACAAATTAGGGTCAGATGGGCAACAGCCACCTCCATTTCCCTCCTTTGCCCCCAAGTGGATGTCTTCTAAAACCTGTTTATCAAAAGAGCAGTTATAGATCCACTTCATTAACATATATTGATTTTTTTTCTCTAGGTACTCTTGATATTCCCACCTCAAGTAAAACAGACTGTGTGTCTAACTCATAATAACATCGACTGCACTGAGAGTCAATGAGCCAAAACAACATTCACATCTTACACTACTTCTAAAGAAGAGCAAAATTTTGCTAATTACTCCTGCCTTCACCAGTCCTGCTCCAGCTCCTGTACAACCAAAGCGACCACATGCAAGAGGGGAAAGGGCACAGAGTCGGTTTGATAGGGATTGCTCAATGCTCAGGCAGAACCTAGTCTTCCTCACTTAAAATCATTGCTCTCCAAAATGAAAACATGGGACAAATGCCCAGTAAGCCAAAAGCCAACTATCAGCAAACAGGAAAAACAGAGCTGGGTGAAGGAAGGACGCAATGGGGAGAGAACATTTCAGCACTTTTCAGAATACCCCTCATGTTATATCCACACTTGCTCCCCACCCCGCCAAGAGAAGGAGGAGGGAACACCCCAGCTGCTCCAGCCTCACAAGGTGCCCAAGTTTAACACCGATTTTCACGGTGTTATTCCTGCTGCAACTCTCACCTTTAGTCTGATCTTTTGCAGGCACAGAAGTAGTTTTCTGGGAGAGGAAACAGCACCTGACTCTCCCGGAGAGAGGCACAGACCCCTGCCCCCATGCTGCCTCTGGCCTTCCTACCAGCCCGAGAGAAAGGTGCGCAAACTGCCCCTGGCCTCAGGGACTCCCACCAGCTTGGGGACTCTGCCTCAGGTTCCCCCAGACCTCGGGGAAGCCCCGCTGCACCCCATGGAGTACCTGTCCCCCCCTTTACCGCAGGGAGCAGCCCCATTCACCCGAGGGAGCAACCCCTGTACGCCTCGGGGAGCTGCTCTCAGTTCAGGAAACATCTCCCTGCACCCCAGAACAGCCCACACCTCAGTGAGCACGCTCCTGTGCATATCCCACGCCTAAGACAGCACATCCCCTTCACCTCAGGGCACCCCACACTTCAGGGGACACCCCTGATTCACCTCAGGACACCCTCCTCCTCCTTCTCAGCCCCCTCCGAGCGCCGCGCCGAGGCCCCGCCGTACCTGCTGCGAAGGCAGCTCCACATGCAGGGCGCGGGCAGCGGAGCCGGGCGGCAAGGCGGCGGGACCGGCAGCCGAGGTCATCCTCACGCAGGGTCCCCGCTCCGCTCCCCCGAGGGCGCCGGGCGCGCAGGGGTTAATGGCGGCAGCAACGCCAAGCCGGCCGCCCGCTACGGAGCCATATTACCGCAGTGCCGGGGGGTGGGCGGGGCTCCGCCTCCCGCGCCCCCATTGGCCCGCGCCCCGCAGGGGCGGGACCCCGCGCGCTCTCTCGAGTTGCCACTGGCTCAGCCCGACGCCAATCAACGCCCCGCTGCGCCGGCCCTGTCAAACCGCCGGAACGCGCGCCGGCGCCGATTAGAGCGCCCGCTTCCGGAAGGCGGGACGGCGCCCGATGGCTGGCGATGATTGGAGGAGATGGAGTTTGATTGACAGCACGCCCTCCGTCACGTGTGCGGGAGCTGTTGTCATCACGTGGGGGGACGGAAAATAGTTCGGCGGAGGGGCCGAGGGGCGGTCGTCATGGCGACCCTGAGGGGCGGCCAGGCCAGGCCGGGCCGGCCCCCCGGCTGAGCATCGGGAATGGTGTCACCCTCAGCACCCCATCTACATCCCCTCGACCTGCTCAGCATCATATCCACGTCCCCCATGTGATACCTCCCCCAAACAGGCCCGCCTGCCCTGGGTCACATCCATCTATGTCAGGTCATGTCAATATAAAAGAGGCCTTCGGCTAATAGAAACTATGCTATATAAGATAATTTTTTTAAAGGAATGACTTGCAGCAAGATAGAAGCTAAATCTTTCAGAGAAAGAGAATTTATTGCCCCATTATCAGGAGAAACGAACTTCCCGCCTCACTCAGCCCTGAAGATGCCGTCAGGATTCAGAGGAAGAAGTTGACATGACCAGACAGAATCCTGTTTTTGAATGGAATTTATGCATCATGTATGAGGTGTATGAATATGCAACAGGCTGTTGTTTTTAAGGGTTAATCCTCTGTTAACATGTGTCCTTTTTCAGACTTGTGCTGCCCAGGAAAAGGTACCCGGACATCCGTAACACTTTGTCTCTATTCTCTTATATTGTCCTAATTCAAATTGTCCAAATTATTATTACTCTAATTGTATTACTAGTTTTATAACCATTTTTTTAGTATAAAACTTTTAAAATTTTAACAAGTGATTGGCATTTTTCACACAGAGGAGGGCCATAAGGAGGGTGAAGGGTCTGGAGAGACTTATAAGGAGCAACTGAGGTCACTTCTTTTGTTCAACCTGGAGAAGAGAGTGAACAACAAGAGCAAGCCTCATTGAGGTCTTCAGTGTCCTCAGGAGGAGAAGCAGAGGAACACATAGCAGTGTCTTAACTCTGGTGACCAGTGACAGGAGTTGAAGGAATGGCCTGAAGCTGAGTTGGGAAAGGTTTGAGTTGGAGATTAGAAAAAGGTTCTTCATCCAGAGGGTGGTTGAGCACTGGAATGGTCTCCCCAGAAAAGTGGTGACAGTATCAAATCTGACAGAGCTCCAGAAGCATTTGGACAATGCTCTCAGGCACATGGTGGGATTGTTGTGGTGTCCTACACAGGGCCAGGAACTGGAGTTGATGATCCTGATGAGTCTCTTCCACCTCAGTTTATTCCATGATTCTATGATTCTGTGAACCTTCCCCACATCACATCCATTTCCCTCGCATCATGCCAGCCTTCTCCACAGCACGTCTACCAGCCCCATGTCACCCCAACCTGCCTCATATCATCACCCTAACTTGCCCAACAACAGACCAGCCTGCCCCTCATTGTGCCAACCAATCCCATATCAGACAAACCCTTCCCACAGCACATGGACCCATCCCATTCCACGCCAAGCCATCCCACATCAGGCCAACTCACCTCACATCAACATCAGCCAGGATGCCAACGCACACCAAAGCCCAATGCAACCATTCCCTCAGCACCTACCTCCATCCCATCCCACCCAGGCAGCCTCCATCCTGAATAGAGGAGACCATGCCCACCGGGAACAGCACCATTCCCGTGTTGGGTGCAGCTCTGGGAGCACCAGTTGTGTGCCTGTGACCACCAGGGCCATCCATCCCAGGAGCACTCTGCAGCACCTACCTAGTGTTGGTGGCTGTACTCAAGATGCCCATCCCATCCCCATGGCACTGCCAGGGGCCATCAGGACTGAGCCAAAACACCTGACTGAGAACAGCAGTCCTGCCGTCCCTGCAGTGGCACTGGGAATGCCTGTCCCTAATGCATGCCACAGCACTGGAAATGCTTCCCTGGAAATGCTGCTCTGAAAAGGTTGAGTGTGCTGTGAGGTGTTGGAAAACCCCATCCTCTGCTCCTCCTCTCCTCCAGTCCCCCTGTCCTCAGCACCATGCACCTCCCACAGCATGGAGAGAATCCTGCAGTACTCCTTGGTTTGTAATGTTCCATGCTCCAGTGAGGTGCTGTAACAATGTTGTCTTCAGCACTTATATTGGTCACTTTGGCTCAAAAGTGAACTTGTTAAAAAGAGGGAATAAAATAAAAACTGGAATGGAAAGTCAAGTTTTCTGGGGTTTGATGGCCATCCTTGTAGCATGAAGTCATCTTCCATCCAGTTCCTTCCTTTGCAGCTGCTCACCGTGGTCTGCTTTTCTCCAAAATGCTTCCTAGTTGAAATGGAGATGCTAAACTTTTCTTCTGGGTGATTCCCTGGTTTATGCCATAGTAACACATCTACATGGACTTCTTTTCCCAAATTGTTTGATTCAATTGATTGAATCATTAATACATGTAGGCATCAAATAGATTCAATACCTCAAGCTTAAGTTTTGGACATCATTGAGCTTGGCTTGTGTGAGTAGAGGATGTTGCTGTCTCTGATCAGGAAAATTAATTAAAAACAGTGGCCTTTTTTGGAAGATCTTCCAGGAAAACGTGTGTCTCCATTTTTTTCCTTCTGATGAAAAAAACCCCTTCTATTTCAGTATTTTCTATAGCCAATGTTCTATTCTCAAGCACCCAGACTCCTGAGAGATGCTGAGATCAGGAAGTTCAAACACAGTCATTTTGGACCTGTTGTATCAGTTTGATTCACTTCCTGGTTCCTGGTTCAGTACAAGACACTCCTTCCTTTTAAGCATTCCATCTTCACCTTGGATGATTGAAACTTGATTTTTAGGATGAAATCTGTGGGATTTCTTTGCTCAAAGTGTGAAAAATGCATTCAGAATGAAAAATTATCTAAACATCAAGAAATTTTGAGAATGCTTTCTGCCATTGAGACTCTCAATATGTTTCCTCCAGAGAGCAAAATTAATTCTAGCTTAGGTTTAGATATAAAATCAAAGAAGATCACAGCTGTAAGAATATTTTTTTCCTGAGATAAATCACTAAAAACAACTTATAGAAACAGTGTGAAGATGCCACTGCTTGTTTGCCCAAAATATAAAAAACCCAAAAGATCCTTTAAAAAAAAGTCCATCCTCAGATGAAACATGATGTTTCTGATTTTCCCCTACTTCTTCACCTTCTCCTTCTATAAAAAGTATGTTATCAACATTTATTCTCATCCTAAATCCAAAACACAATCACATACCAATTACTAGGGAGAAAATTAACTCTATCCCAGAGAACACCAGGACACTAATTTACATAGTGAAATTTGCTGAATTTTAAGTCCATATGTCATTCCCATAGCAGGATTTTCCTACTTTTCTTCTTTTCCACAGGACCAGACTGTGATGATAAAATAGTGATGTTTAGAAAAGTCAAATTATTTATTTACCATAGCAGTTCACCTGCCATGTATATGGAGATTGTATTTGCTGCTTGATGTAGACTGAGAGCTCTAACCCACAATTCAGGGACTAAAAAGTAAAATATTGCTCAGACAAAAATTCAAATATGACCCCAAAACCCATGTGAATATATTGCTGATTTTGTAGCAATGGCACTCATACAGCTGCAAAGAAGCCCTGGCAGATTTCCAGCTCACACTAGCTCAAGCTCTGGCCTTATTCTAAATTTCAGATTTATTGATAGGTTTTGTTATGTCAGCATGAAAAAGAACCATTTCCAAGGGCAGTATAAAATGAGAAGTTGGTAGGGATAAGGTTTCAGATTTACATCTGATTTTCATGAGTTTTGAGAAGTTTAGTACCTGTCTTGTATAGCTCACCACAATGACCATTCAACATGGGGACAGCCATTTAATAACCCAGATTGTTCCTGAATTATAGAGCTTGCAATAATTTGTTCATTAATTAGGATTGTTGGATTATTTTAAGCAGAGCATTTGCAAGCTTCAGCTGGAGAGTGGTTTCTTTTGCCCCTAATTATGAGCAGTCACTGGAGGCAGTGATGCTGGAGCAGTACTGCTCAACTCACCCATGTATATGGCATTACACAGGACCCTGTGTAATTTACTGATGCCCTAGGAAACTGTCATTTGAATTTTTTAACCAAATCAGAAAATCAAATCAAAAGATCACAGTATAACCTTTATTATGGGTGTTCCTGCAGTGTGTTATCATAAAAGATGAAGCTCCTGCAGCTGCAGCAAGTGCAGTGGACACAGCACTCAGGATGGGCAGATGGAGATGCACACAGTGCTCCCACATCCATAACCTCCCCATCTACCCAACCTGAGTGGTGTGTCTGCTGTGCAGAGGGAAGGGATGGTGTCAAGAGGGATCTGGACAGGCTGGAGAAGCGGGTCTGTGTGAGCCTTGTGAGGTTCAACCAGACCATGTCCAAGGTTCTGACGGCGACTGACAAAGGAGACGTGGACTCCATGGTTTGTACACATGAAGCCATTTATTGATTCACAAAGCTGAGCTTGTATACCTCTCCAGCAATTAGAAAAAATAGCACAATTATAACATTTATGTAACTAGGTAACATTGCTTAATTCGGAGCCTCCTACTAACTCGTGCAGGTGTGTGTTATCTCTTATGAGTTCTGCTTACCAAGCACACTGTTAACTTCTGCATTCCTTCTTTAAGGTTCTGCTTTCTGTTACCAAGGCTTGCAGCCTACTAAGGCTAACATATCCACTTCTGTCATGAGCTGGACAGTGCTCCCAGCTTGGCTTTTTAGCTGTATTCCTACAAAGTCCTGCACATGGGTCAGGGCAATCCCAAGCACAAACACAGGCTGGGCAAAGAATGAGCAGGGGAGAAGAATTTTAGAGTATTGTTGGCTGAGAAGTTCAGCAGGATTGACCATGTGTGCTGAGAGCCCAGAAGCCCCCAAGTGCTGGGCTGATCCCACAGCCAGGGCAGTAGGGGAAGGGGTTCTGCCCCTCTGTCTGACCCCATCTGCAGAGCTGCCTCCAGCTCTGGGGTCCAACATCAGAAGGACGTGGAGCTACCGTGGAGAGAGTGCAGAGGAGGGCTTGGAGATGCTCTGAGATCTGGAGCCCCTCTGCTCTGGAGACAGGCTGGGAGAACTGGGGGTGTCCAGCCTGGAGAAGAGAAGGCGCCAGGGAAACCTTAGACCCCCTGCTAGTGCCTAAAGGGGCTGCAAGAGAGCTGGAGAGGGACTTTGGACAAGGGCCTGGAATGACAGAATAATCCTAGTGGGTCCTTTCCAGCTCAGAAGATTCTGTGACTCTGTGAGTCTGTGACAAGGGGGAATGACCTCACATCGCCAGAAAGCAAGGTTAAATTGCATATTTCAAAGAAATTTTTCCCTGTGAGTGGTGAGGCCCTGGCACAGGTTGCCCAGAGAAGCCATGGCTGCCCCATCCCTGGGAGTGTTCTAAGCCCTGGATGGGACTTAGAGCAGCCTGGTATAGTAGAAAATGTCTTTGCACATGGCAGAGGGCTGGAACAAGATGAGCTTTAAGGTCCCTTTCAATCTAAGCCAGTCTGTGGTTCTGTGATCTTCAGTTTTCCTCAGATGAATTCAACAGTCAAAAACATCACCAGATTACCGACTCTGTCTTGTGTTTATGTGTTGTCTAAACTCACACTGGCAGCTCCTCACTTTGACATCATGGAATACCAGAAGGCATTTCTTCTGGACTTTTTTTTTTTTTTTTGGAAAGCAAAGCAAGAAGATAATCAAAATTGCTACTAACAAAATTCCAACAAGAAATTTTAACAGAATCTAGTAAAGACTCCTGCAGAATGAAGTGTATTTTTGAGAAGGCTCTGGAGAAAGCTGTATGAAGTGCCAGTGAAGAATTGCCAGCAATTACACTGGAATATTTAAATGCCATTTCTGGAAACACTACTTTATCAGTAGTCTTTTTGCACTGAAGTTGAGATACATGGACTCATATCCTTCAAAATGACATACAGTGGACTACCTGCAAGTTATTACAAATATTATTTAATAGATTTTATTGCAAATTTTGTCAGGGCAGCACCTTTGGGAATGGAAGCATTGACCTTGTGGCTAACAATAATTCCTACTTCTGCCACAGAAGTATATGCTTCTTACTGGGGTATGAGAGCATTGCAAAATCCCTCCAGTGAGACAATATACTTCACTGATGGGTAGAAGCATTCCAAATGCAGAGCAAAGTACTTGAAGTTTGTGAACCTTTTACATGGATGAAAGGACAAATTCTGCACTGAATGGGTATTAAATGTATTTTACAGCCATAGATGTGGGGTTAAAAGAGCTTGTTTAGCTTTCCTTTGAGAGGGACCAATCTCAAGCAATAGTGACTAAAACAAGAGACTGGTTTTGTGGGCATTGAACTTTGCACCTGTCTGTGTCCAAGGTATTTCTCAGGATCTGTATTTCTAGTTGCAGCTGAATATGTTTGCTCCCTTCACAGAGGTTATTTTGAATTTATGTGAGACACTTGCAGATCCCTAAGGTGTTCTGGTAATCCCTAGGCAATGTATCAGAAGCTCAGAGTGAAAAGCATAGTAAAGGTCAGATCTTTTTAATGTAGAGGGCCTTGGTTTTAAATTAATAGTAATATAAGTCTTCAATGCAATAAACTCCAAGGGGGACTGTATTAATTTGCAACTGGCCATTGTTTGCACTTTACCATCACCATCAGCTACATAAAAATGGGGGTATTAAAACTGATTTAATTAAATTACCATAAGTTTCCTGAGTGTCCCATTATAGATAAGCCTCACCTCAGACAGAGACACTTCACTGTGTTTTTGACATACCATCAAGCTGAGGACATCCATTTTCAGTAGAAGACATTTTCAAGTCAGCTCATAACCATTAGGTAATTTCCACACAGGACACAGAAGAGGACTCCTGGTGCTTTGGAAGGCAAATGATGCTTAGAATATCTGTTCCTCTCCTGGTGCTCAGAAGGGCTATTATTTACATGGAAAAAACTTTCTTCTCAGACTCAAACATGTATTTTAAATATATATTGTGAATGAGATAGGGAAAAGTAGTGAAAGGACTAGAGCACAAGTGTGATAAGGAGCATCTGAGGGAGCTGGGGGGCTCAGTCTGGAGAAGAGGAGGCTCAGGTGGGCCCTTCTCCCTCTCTACAACTCCCTGACAGGAGGGTGGAGCCAGGGGGGAGTCAGGTTCTTCTCCCAGAGAACAAGGGACAGGACAAGAGGAAATGGCCTCAAGTTGTGCCAGGGGAGGTTTAGGTTAGATATTGGGAACATTTTTTTCATGGAAATGGTCATCCAGCCCTGGAACAGCTTGTCTAGGGCAGTGGTAGAGTCTACATTCTTGGCAGGATTTAACAGATGTGTGCATGAGGATGTGGCACTTGGAGAAATGAATTAGTGGTAGGCTGGGAAGTGCTGGGGGAATAGTTGGGCTCAATGGTCTCAAAGGCTTTAGAACTGAAATTATTCTGTAATTCTACCAAACTAAATATATTTTAAATGAGAAGGCAATGAAATGAAGGGGAACAGCACATGGGGTCCATCACACCCACTGACCCCAAAGTGGTTGCTACTACTGGGGACCACATTAAAAGCTCAGGTCAATCAACCAGAAGATGCTTTCTGATTTCAGTGTGTAGATCAAGGCCAAAAGCTAGTGGTTCACAACTGAGTGTCACAGTTGGTCTGTGGCTTGGAAATTAATTCAGCTATAAATAAGAAACCCAGCCCAATTCCATAAACCGGTCCCTCGGTAAGCAATGATAGGATACATTCAAGCCCAAACAGGGACTGCACCCAATCATTCCATTCTAAGCCACAGACATCACACTGGTCAAAGAGCTGGGTGGTGTTAAAACCAGACCAGCCAGTTTAGACCAAGGTGTTTCAAACCCCCTATATAAAAAGGATCAACAATAATAAAACTTGTTGCATGGATCCCTGAGGGTGTGTGTGGTCTCTGTCTCTGATCACCGACCCCACATTACAAAAAAGCACTGTGACTGCAAGAACTGTCCTCCAAACAAGATGCAAAATTCCCATGTAAGTACATTACCATAAGTCCTTGAAGGAAACTTATTTCTGAATTCTGCTTGAAATAAAGTCCCTCCCTTTAGTGCACCTGCATTTTCATCTTGCAGAGGTGGTAATGTGATTTTATCACTTCATCTGATGTGTCATGGTTGTGCTTTCCACTCCAGAAGTTGTTGCATTTAATCTATGGGAAAAGTAAATCCTTCTTTGGAATATTTATAGAGACTTTTAAGGCCCTTTGAATGAAAAGTTTCTGCTGGATGAAAGCATTGATGAAAGCTAAATATACATAAGAAGATAAAAAGCAGTATAGGCATTGAACTAGAGCCTACTGGCTGTTAAGCCTCCCCAGGACAGCATTTGCACCAAAACTTTGTACTTTCATTGGCTATTAGCATATCCCAGACAATATAATGCCATTATACCAAACCACCAAGACTTTCTTATCTTTGACACTTATAAGATATCATCTGTAGGTCATAATATCCTGACTGACTCTTCACTGATTAAACCTTCACATCTATTTAAAAAGAATTTGGGATATCCAGACCTCTTGTGACAAAGGAAGAAGAATGGGTTCTGTGGTTGCTGATGCCATACAGCCTATTGCATAAAAGTACAGAATCACAGAATCATTCAGGTTAGAAAAGACCTCTCAGATCATCAAGCTCAGCCGTTCCAAAGATCTCACACAATGGCAGTATGACATTTTGGCACAGAGGCTAAGAATGGCTCAGTCAAATGTGGCAGGAGGCTGCTCCTTGATCAAAGCACAGCAGAAAGCACACCCCAAAGCCAAAAACTATTGGAGGAAAAAGCTCCCAATGTATGATTAGCTAGAAGTATGGATCATATCTAAGAGGAATCAGGGACCCAGTAAATAATCAGACCATGGATGGAGTTCAGATTCCCACTAGGCTTACATTATGGCCTTTTACAACCTGTTAAAACATCTTCGCTCCAAAAACCCCATCTGAGAGGAAAAAAAATAACCACAAAGCAAAATAGAGAAATCCCTACATTAGCATTTTTTCCTGCCCTTTCAGCTGCCTAATGTGCTCCCTTGAATCCCAGGCATTAGCAGGCAAGAATATGCCTATTTTTGTGATAGTATGGATTTTTCTTTAAATGGAAAAACTTCAATTATCTCAGCTGTTGCCAAACAGAACCATTTTCAATGGGATCATTTTACAGCACAAAGCTTTGAGAATGTGCACTGCAGAAAAATAATTTGCTATTCCTTGTGGTACTGCTGCTTGGGCTAAATTGACAAAAAGTTCATTTAGAGGGCAATGCATCCATTTCTGGTCTCTGCCTCCTCAAAGGAAGGCTGTTCTAGTCTGGGTGAGTGATTTCTTAGCATTGCTACTTGGCATTTCCCCAAAATGCTTGGGGGCTCTGTTACATTTTCATGGAGTTACTGACAGGCACCTTATGGGGGCAGCACGTCCTCTCTGTTTGTTTTTTCAATCTCCTTCATTAGACCCAGGTCTGCTTCCACAAAAAAAAAACAAAAAAAAAAAAAAAAAAAAAAAAAAAAAAAAAAAAAAAAAAAAACAAAAAAAAAAAAAAACAAACGCTGTGTACAGACTACAAACAGCACTGTTCTGCTTATGCTATGCTAATTAACGAGGGGCTCAAAGCAAGCTGGTGATGTCCCACCTTTATGGCTGGTGCTGTAGGAAATAATGCTGCCCTGCTTCACAGAGAGGGAAAAAACAGCTGAGCAAACCCACAGAATCACAAAGATTGGGAAAGCCCCCTAAGACCATTGAGTCCAACCATTCCATACCGAGCCCACTACTAACCCATGTGCCCAGATACCACACGTACACTTCTGTTAAATCCCTCCTGGGATGGAGACTCTGCCACTGCCCTTGGCAGCCTGTTCTAATGCCTGACTGCCCTTTCAGTGAAGAATTTTTCCCTCATATACTGTGCAAACCTTCCCTGGTGCAACTTAAGGCCGTTTCCTCTTGTCCTGTCCCTTGTCCCCTGGGAGCAGAGCCCACCTTCACCTGACCTCACTCTCCTGTCAGGGAACTGTAGAGAGTAACAAAGTCCCCCCCAAACTTCCTTTCCTCCACACTGAGCTCCCTCAGCACTTCTGGCACTCCAGCCCCTTCCCCAGCTGCATTCCCTTCTGTGGACATAATTCTGTCCCCCATGTCCTTCTTGTCATGAAGGGCTCAAAACTGAAGCCAGGATTCATGTAAGGTGCTCAGGATGCCCATGGCTGGCAGTCAAGGAAGGGATAAATTACTGCATGTGGCGTGCATCCAACTGCCATGCCTCTTCCATAAACTGAGTCATGTTCCCTTTTGCACTGTTTGCCAGAGGGAGAGCTCTGATTTGAGGCAAAGAGGACAAAACAGGACAGTAACTTTGTATAAACACATGAGGAGAAACTGGTGAAAGTGGAAAGTCCCCTCTTCCAGCCCGTAATGAGGAATGTTAGAGGACAGGGAGATCTTAAAGAACACAGAAGTGCAAATATCCTTCATATATCAAGCTAAACAAAAGTAGAGGAAGGGGAAGTTGCTGAGCTAAAGACAAGACAGGTCTACAGGAAAGCAAAGATGCTCATTTCTCAAGAGAGATTGTAAGAACAGCTTTATCAGGGCTGGTCTATAGTGGAGAGCAGCCTATCTCAGCCAAGGGAAGTGACCTAGATAAGGCAGCAAGAGCATAGCAATTCCATCTGACACAGTCCCAGCAACACACAGCATAGTCACAGAACTGTCATGGCTGGAAAAGTCCTCTCTAAGATACTTGAGTCCAACCATTAACCTGGCACTGCCAAGCCACCACTAACCATTGTCCACAAGTCACATCCACAAACTTTTAGAACACTCCTAGGGATCATGATTCCACCACTTCCCTGGGTAGCCTATTCTAAATGCTTATCACCACCAAGTCAGAGGTGATAATTTCAACTCCTATTAGTGCTTAAGCTCATAGAAGCACAGAATAGTTTGAATTGGAAATGACCTTAAAGATCCTTCAGTTCCACACACTTGCCATGGGAGAGACACCTTCCACTAGACCTGGTTGCTCCAAGACCCATCCAACCTTACCTTGATCACTTCCAGGCATGGGCCAGTCACAGCTTCTGTGGGCAACCTGTGCCACTGTTTCAGAGTGAAGAACTTCTTCCTAAACACTCTTCTAACCCTGCCCTTCTGTCACTGTGAAGCCATTGCCCCTTGCCCTATCCCTCCATACCTTTGTCCGAAGTCCTTCTACAACTCTTGGAAGCCCTTTTAAGCACTAGCAGGGCTCTAGGATCTCCCTGAAGCCTTCTCTTTTCAAGGCTGAACATCCTCAGCTTTCCCAGTCTGTCTGCAGAGACAGGCTCCAGCCCTCAGAGCCTCTCTGTGGCCTCCTCTGGACTTGCCAGGTCTGTGTGGGGACTCCAGAGCTGAAGGCAGCAGCACAGGTGAGGCCTCACAAGCAAAGGGACCAGGTCACCTCCCTTAAGCTGCTGCCACCCTGTAAGACCAGCTCAAGATGCATTTGGCCTTGTGCACACTATTGTATGAGACAACATGGGCTAGGTACCTTGGGCATGAGCTGAGATCAGACAAAAATTCCTCTTTCTTAGACTGGTAATAGCAAAAGAACAATGTTCAGTGTCAATCTCTTATTACACTCTTAGCACAGCCAAGAATTCAGCACAGCTGGTCCAACCTTGCAGTATGGTAAACCACAGCATCTTCATTAGTATATCCCTTTTTGCAATGGAGCCTTGTTTGAAATAACTTTCCCCCTCCTCTGTGTTAGGGGGATTTTCAGTCTGCAGCTATGCTTTGATCTAGAACTTGATAATCAAAAACACTGCATGGAAAAAGCTCTGCAAGAACTGACCCCCTCCAGTCCATGGAATCCTCAAAGGTGGATTCCAGTGACATGTCACAAGTAGCTATAAAGAGCTTTTCTTGTTACTCATTTCCAGAGAAGTCACTGGAAACACAACCTTCATGTCAGCTAGCAGAACACAGAGATACAAACCAATCCTACTAGGGGTGAGGAAAAGGGGAAGCAAGCAACACACCAGGTTTATCTTCCTTAGCAGGAGACTAAAATTCCATTGGCCACGCCTGAAAAGGGCAAAGAGTAAGTTTGGCTTTCACCTTGGAGAAGAGCATTTTGAGGCTGTGAAAGTCAGCCAGCACTGATTGATTTCTTCCATGGTTCACAGGCCAGACCCAGCCCAAAACCAACAGGTTAAAACCTCCCTTGTTACTAGAAGAGCCCACATGAACTTTTCAGCACTGTGAGCTATTTCTGCAGCACTTTGCACCTCCAGTAGTAGAAGTCTGGGGGCTCTGACAAGAATAATCACAGAGTGGTTTGAGTTGGAAGTGACCTGCAAGCTCATCTCATTCCAACTCCCCTGCCATGGGGCAGGGACCCCTTCCACCAAACAAGGTTGCTGGCCTGAAACACTTCCAAGGATGAGGCAGCAAGAGCTTCTTTGGGCAGCCTGTGCCAGGGTCTCACCACCCTCACAAGGAAGAATTTCTTCCCAATATCCAATCTAAATTTCTTCTTTATTAGGTTTATTGCCTATTTATAGAAATTAATATTTGGCCCTCTTGTCACTCTTTTTTTATGAAGCTCCCTTGCATTGAAGTACTTAAAGGGGCTGGAAGGATTTCTTCACCTGAGGACCAGGGATGCAATCCAGCATTTTCTGTGCTAGGCAGCAACAAAACCCAAAGCAATCTGCTGTAAGGGGCAATAGGGAATGTGCTTTCTGTATCTGCTCAGTGGAGGTCCACAGATGGAGGCTGCCTCAGCTCCTTGTACACTCCCAGGCAAAACCCCAACTTTAAACCACAAAGATTTGCTTAAACTATCCTGGCTGCCCCATGCAGAGAGCATGCAGACGGTAGAACAGAATTACTAAGTTTGGAAAAGACTTCTAAGATCAAGTCCAACCCTTAACCCAACTCTTCCAGGTCTACCACTACACACTTCCAGAGATGGTGATTTTGGTGTCAGTCTGCTTTTGTAGAGACAAACCATTTTTTCGCTGCAGGAGAAAAGGCACAACTGCAATCATACAAATTACTGCCACAAACCCTGCAACACTGAAGGGACCAAAGCAGCCCACTATTTTTGGCCAAGTTTATTTCTAGAAATTTGTACAAAAATTGATACTCTGTAATACAATAATCTATCAAATATGACAGATGAACATTTGTCTTTCGAGGCAAGTTTCCAGGAATGTGAAGTACCATCCTCTTGCATGGAAGAAAGGCACATTTTAGAGCTCATACACTCAACTGAACGGTTCAAAAGGCAGGTCAGACATGCAAGTAGTGCAGCGTTTCGGGTTTATACACAAACAATTTGTACTCCCAAGAAATCTCACTACAAGCAGCATTAACATCCACATAAACGTTTTATAAATACTTTTAAAAGTAGCTCACTTTAGATCCTGTGTGCAAAGGCTACTCCTTTACATTCACTGGATGGAGTAATTAGAAGCCATCATCAGGCCAGAAGTAACTCCTAGATTTCCCCAAATACTTCGGGGATCCAAAGCACTTGCATCAACAGCCCCACTGCATTTTCCCCCTAAGGGCTACCCTAAAAGTCTGCAACACCCAGGGCTACACGACTGCACCATCCCACTGCTCCTAGAGCTTATCCTTGGAGTTCTGTGGCTATGAAGAAGCCTCATATTTCCAGCTACAAGCCTCTCTGCAAGCAGCACCTGGGACATGCCAGCCTCTGAACTGACATCTTAAATACAGTGGTGAATTTACAGCCACAAAATCATCCACTGCACTATGGATCAAGCTTCACCTGACTCTCTCTGCACCATCCAGCACAGATGCCACACCAGGGGGGGTGGCAGCCCAACTGTACTTCCAGAAAGGGCTTTTCCAAAGCAGAAAAGTACCCTTGTACTACGTGAGCATGTCTCAACAGGGCTCTTGTGCAACACACCTGTAAAACTGCCACGCTGCTCAAATCATCCTGCTGCTTTTTAGATTGAAAACCAGATGAATCCTACTCTCCCAAAACTGCTTGTGCTAGTGGGTACAGTAGCTGTAGGAATTTTTCTAATTCATTGCTGGTGATCCAACAGCATTATACAGCAGATTACAAAGGCAATCATTTATCCAAATCCTCACAGCAATGGGGAGGTTTTTTTGGGTTTTTTTTGTATAAAAAGATGTTTTAATGGGATTTCTCTAAAGCAAAGCCTTTATTATTTTTAAGTGGTTTAGCAATACTTTAAACACTTGCTTTGAAGAATACAGACACCCACACAGGCTTTCAAGTATACAGTGACAACTTGGACTCCTGGAAACGATGTGTTGGTTCTGAGAGGAGGAGGTGCTGCTGAGCCAGTGCCTTCAGTTGACTTCCAAGACATCAGTCTCTGGCAGGCCAAATCTGCTCTTGTATTTGTCAAAGAGTTTGATCAGGGAGTCCACATACATGCGATGGTAGAAGTCCACATCCTGCTGGGATGGATTATCAATTTTGGGGATGGTGATGGGCTCTCCAACTGATAAAAAAGGGACAAATCCATATTAGCTTAAATGCTCCTACAACCCAAGTTATTTGTCCTCTATGGACACAGCTATGGTAGTTCAGCACACCCATTCTGGCACAGCACACTTTGCCATTACAGAAGAGGTTTGCCTAATTCCCCACAAGTTTACCAGGCTCTGAAGCACAACTGTCCCACAACAAGGACACACCCCACATCTGCAGCAATACCAGATCTGCTTTAGCTGCACAAATGCATCTACTGTTCAAAGTGGCCAGGAAGTCCCCCTTCTGTTTACAGCAGAGTGATAAATCCCTCTTCAATTAACATGAGCCAAGAGTCAGTTCTTCTTAGGTATTCCCCTAAACACACTACAAAAGCAAAGCTGACCTTTTTCCCCTCCTCCCTTTAAAGCCCTGCTGCTTTGGGTTAGAAGACTCAAATGCAAGCTTTAGGGCTGGCTTTAAACACTCAGCTGTCAGACATGCATCCCACTGGAATATGGGGGGGCAGGCTGCTTCTGACTTTAGCTATCCAAGGCCAAAGAAAGCAGAGCTACAGCCTTTTCCCCCCAAAAAGAGCTCTCTTGCAAAATTGCCTGGAAGCAGAACATTGATTGAAGGCTTGTAACCTCTGGAAACTCTTCTAGCTCATTCTCAGTTTTGCTGAAAGGTTTTTATACAGGAGAGAAAGCCATTTTATAGTCAAGACTCCAAACCAAACTACAGCAGGTGTACAGCATAGACTCAAGTATTCTGCTACCTAGAGAGGCACACAGCATGTTTATACCAAAATCTTACCAACAGTAGTGATGGGCTTGGAGTAAGGTAACAACCCCCAGGTGTTGGAGGAGAAGAGACCACGGCCATGAAAGATGCATGGAGCAAAGCCAATGTGCTTCTGGAACTTCTTCTGAACCCATCTTCCCCAGGAACCCTCTTCAAAGATCACCTGCTTGTACACTTCATTTTCCCCAAAGGAGTAGACAGGAACCAAGTCCGCTCTAGAGAGACAGAAAGAGTCAGGACCCCACTCCCAGGACTGCAGCTCACATGCCAGCCCCACGCTTGCTGCTGTGTGTTCTGCCAGGCTGCACAGCTGCTGGTGCCACTGCCCAGAGCTTCCTTAGCAGCACAAGGTACTGACATAACAGATATACTTTGAAGGCACACCAGAGAATTGTACTGACAATGGGCCGGTGGAACATTGTGGAGTCAGGTATGGGACATGCTTCCATATATACTCAACTCCTATTTTTAATGGCCATCTCCCTTCAGACACATGGGGATCAGGGGGACTGCACAGGCCATCACCCCATACTGGCACTGCCTCTCCTTGCTGTGGAAGCTTCCTGCTGTCCCAGGGATCCCCCTAGCCCTGCACCTTGCTCAGGGGTAGAAGGCAAAGGACACTCATGTTTGATGCTCTGGGCAAACACCCACAGAATCCCTCCAAGGTATCAGCTGCTTCAGGGAACAGAATCACAGAACGGTTTGGGCTGGAGGGGACCTTTAAAGGCCATCTAGTCCTAGACCCTTGCATTCAACAGGGACATCTTCACCTAGACCAAGTTGTTGAAATAAAAGGACCTTCCCCATGGCAGCAGTCCTGCTCCAGCCCTGAGGCTGCCCTTACCCATGCCGCAGAGCCAGTTTCACAAATCCCTTCCTGTTCTTCAGTGTCACAGAGTTCTTCCCGGGGGTGCAGTTCAGGGACTCTGCTGCCCCTCCGACCACGATGACGATGGCATTGCCACTGCCATTCTTGGACAGGATGTAGTCTATGCTGTCACGGTTCACAGGACATATACCTGCAGTCAGGACACAGACACAAGGCAATGAGACTGGCTGGGGACTTCAGGATCTTCTCAAACTTACAGCACAAAGTTTGTGCCCCAATTGCAAGTGGACTGTCCCACCTCTCTCTGGTCAGAGCAGGCAGTGACAGCAGGCAACCTATTCCTCAACTAAACAAGCAGTTCACAGACACTAGACTTGGTCGTAAACTCCACAGACATCAGCTCTCAAAAATTTTCCTTTATCAAAAGACTTGAGCAAGGATTTTCTATATCTAGTGATATCAAAAGCATTGGTGTCAGACATCCTCCCTCCATGTAAACTTTACAGCAGGATGTGGTTTACCTCTAGAAAGGAAGAAATCAGTGGTGTTATTTTGATGGATGGGAGTCTGATATTGACCAATTCCTCAGCAAAATTAAGTAGCAGAATAGATGTGGAATAGATTTAGTGATACAAAAAGAATAAATGGACAAACCTTTAAAACAGATCTGAAATAATATGAAGCTCTTGCAATTTACAGGACAGAGTGTTTATGTAAATCCATGCTCTGAGCAAAGTGTCTGTGAAGGCCTTTCCCTCCATTCCACACTGGAAAGAGCAGGACCTCCCTTCACCTTTAGTAAGTAATCTCTGCCCTAATGCAGCAGTCCCCATGAGATGTGGAGACAAGTGACAATAGATAAAATTCTGCTCTTCAGCTCATTCACACAGTGTATAGGGTTTTCTGGTCATGCCCTCATGCCTTATAAGGTCCCTGCTGTACCTTAGCCTCTGGCAGGCTGTAAAATTAAGAATTGGTACTAGTTGTAAACCAACTGTGTGTATTGGTACAGTGTTATGATTTGTTATAATTTCACCTGGAAGTGGTTCATCCACAGAAAACAGGACTGAGGGAATTATCAGCACTTTCCAAGTGATGTAAATGAAGCCTTTGTATCAGCACCCTTTAGTTCCAGTATAGGAAAGTAAAAATAAATTATGGCTTTCAGAAGGTTAACTTCATGACACCTGTAGACTTGCTTAAATCCTAGGAAACAAAGAAGCACAGTTTTCCTCTGGTTTAAGCACAATGCTCAGGGATAGCCAAGCCAGCAATGATGTTGCTAATGCCTACTCCCACATTCCTTCCAAAAAGGAGAAAGCAGCTCTGGCTGGCCACAAGACTTGTCTGCAAGTCATACTGAACAGATTAAAGATATTTTAAAAAAATATAAAAAGGCTGCATGGAAACTTAAGCAACACAACTAAATTTACAGACATGACAGACTGGAAAGCAGATCCCAAGTTCTCATGTACTGCTGTCCTGGGAATTCCCAAATTATGGGCTTCACACAGCAATTAACATCAGTACAGGAAGAGAAAAACCAGCTTGAGATACGTCCTTTCTAGATAGGGACAAACACTTCCTCTGCACCAGATCCAGTTAGTTTTTCTCTCCCTCAATTAAGACAGTAATCTCAGAAATAGTCAATTCTAACAAGTCAGAGTCAGGTACTGCTACTCCTATCATCTCCCCAGCCATGGTACTTACTAAGATATCTGTTTTAAAGTCATTTATTGATGAATCAGTTCCAGAAACAGCAAACAGGTACTGGATTGCTCAATTCACAGTCTTTAGGTGTTACTCCCTCACCTCTATCTAACTGACAGATGCTCTCACTCCAAAAAGGAAGCTCAGGCCATGCAGGAACACTTTATTGGTATTTTAAACACTGTTTCCTCTGCCCAGCCATAACTTACAAGCCCTCCAGCATTAAAATCCTGGACTCGATTAAAACAGACCTATTAGTGTAATTTGGCACGCTTACATCACTGCATAATCCATGGGATCCATCTACAGGAACACATCCAGGGAAGGGGGTCTGTGAACAGCTGGTATCCTGCAGTATTTCAGACTCTTTACCCCTGGCAGGCACCCAGCAGTGCAACTGGGTGGAGACAGCATCCACCTCCACCACAAACACAGATGTCACAAGTGATGTGGTGTGAGCCCAGGAGCTGAGCTAGCCATGGCTACTCAGTATTTTCAGTCAGTGCAACTTTTTCCTGTACCTTCACACAATAACTAGGACAACTGGGTTCAATGTCTCCACCTTCCATGACCACAGCTGTCAGATGTCTTTACTATGGTTTTGGACAAGAGTATCCTAGAGTTAAAGATGAACACAGAGGAACAGCAGTCCCTGCAGCCCAAATTAGTCATATTCACAGAATGGTTTAGGTTGGAAGGGACCTTAAAGATCACCCAGTTCCAACTCTATGCCAGGGACAGGGACACCTTCCACTAGACAGGATTTCTCACATCTATTCACAGCTTCCTCTTGACAACCATATGAAAGCAATGTTTGGGTGATGCTACCAACAGGAAGTGGTTACATGAGCTTCCTACACAGCTTTTCACTTGACAGAGGTGAAGACAGCTCAGAGCCAAGAGCAAAAGCAGAAATGGCTGAGTGTGATTGTGCTTACCACCAGACATTAGGTAGTCCCTCAGTATGGGCATCCTGAAGTTCCCAGCCAGGGTAGCAAGGTATGGTCGGATCCCAGGGAATTTCTGGCCCACACCCGTGGCCTCTGTGCTGAAGTTGCAAAAGGCACCCAAGCCCATGATGCCATGTGGATGGTACCCAAAAATGTAATTCCTGGTGGTCAGCAGATTGTGGGTTTTAACCAGCTAGGAAAGAAAAAAGAGCTCAATTGAAGGTGGATATTTTCAGATAGTAAATAAAAGTGGGAGAAGAAAAAAAAAAAAAATCAATCATATCCCTCAGGTTTTGTCTCTCTTCCTATCACGAAGAACAGCCTAAGAGCTCAGGTATAGACTTGTGGGAACTCAGCACAGACCGGGACATAGACTCTCCTGAATTTCAGAGGCTCTGGTAGGAACAGCCATTTAGACTTCAGTTTTCCAAGCAGAGGGAATAAGATAAACAGGCTGATCTCAGACACAAGAAGCTGGCCAGCCAGGTAGGAACAGGGCATGGATTGCTTTGCTGCAGCCTGGGCCTTTTGCTTCTCCACTCCTTCCTAAAGTATTCTGACACACCTCTTGCCCAAACCAATCAAGTTCTCCAGTCCTGTAGCCACAGCTGCCTCCTTCCAGGCCCTCTCTCAGCACATTAGTGGCTCACATCCCAGTGTGAGGCAGAAAGAACATAAACATCACTGTCTCGGAGCAGAAGCAAGTTCAGCTAATGCCTGAAAAAAGAGCCAACCAGTTAATGGGCCTGTTGGCCACCTTCCAAGTGGGAAAATGTGCAGAAGGGTGGTAACCACTGGAAATTATCCCTCCCTTTAAGAGGTTCTGCCCTAGCCTACATGACAAAGGCTCAACAAGACGCCTCAAACCATCTCTGATTCCTGCAGGGCACGCACTAGGAGTTGTGATCACATTGTTTTCAGGGTGTGCAATATTCCTAACCATTTGCTCCTCTGTTTGCAGAGCATGGACTCTCCACAGCTGTCTTGGCTAGCACAGAACAACCCATTTTCCCTGGTACCACTACTATCAGAGGGGGCTTTTGTGATGCTATAGGTAGCAGCAGCATCCCGTGTGTCAGAGCATCTTCCCCAGGCAGCACACAGGACAAAACACAGCAGGGCTGCTGCATCATCCTACAAAAATAGAGATCTAATTTAATTTTTTCCATCTGTTAGAATGGTTGGAAGAGACCTTAAGGATCATCCAGTTCCAAACCTCTGTCATAGGCAGAGACACCTTTCTCTAGACCAGGTTGTTCCAAGCCCTGTCCATCCTGGCCTTGAACACTTCACTTCCAGGGATGGGGCAGCCACAGCTTCTGTGGGCAGCCTGTGCCAGGACCTCACTACTCTAAGAATCTATAACCTCCTCCTAATGTCTAATCTAAACAGCTCCTCTTTTCAGGCTGAAAGCAACAGTGCCACCTTTTGCCAACTGCAACACCCCAGTGTGACAGTGGTCACA